>CM040994.1:7800864-7824757 GCA_022985145.1 Pangasius djambal
ACAAGACACCGGCTCGGATGCCTAGAGTATGTAGAGCTGTAATAGCTGCTAATGGGGATTTCTTTGATGAATCCAAAATTTGAGTATTTTTCTATGTTATGTTCATGTTTATGTTCATAAACTTTTTATTTACTAAAATATGTTTTCATAGTTTGTGTTGTCCCTTATTATCAATGCAAAATGGTCACTAACTAAAGAGAAAACCCTATTTTGTTCAGGCGTTTCCAAACTTTTGGAGGGCAGTGTGTATAAAATATATGTAGCATATAAGCTGACCTCTGTGCTTAGCCGTGTCTGTGCCTCGAGAGGGATTGTTCTTGTGCAGCCCCTCGAGCACATCCTGAACCCTCCAGAACTCTTTCTGCAGGTGTCGGTGGACCAGCTCACTCTGGAGAAACAAAGGAGAAGGTTTAGGAGATGCCTGCCATATTAATTTCAATAGTTATATTATTATCTCTCTCTCTCTCACTTTTTAAAATGTTACCAACTTTTTTGTTCTCTATGCCAATTTTTAACACCAAATGGCTAACCAGTTACTCAGCCCATGTAATCGTTTCATTCAAAACCTGTTTTATTACAATTGTGAGACACTGGCATACATTATTTATAAGCATCATCAGGAGCTTCACAGAAATGAATGTTTGCTCATACATTATGAGCCTTTCATATGCTAATCAATAATGAATCGTATGCGGAATGTCAACGAACTGTGAAGAAGTTGTCGCTTTTCAATTCTTCAACAAATGACATGCGTAATTAATAGATCTCTGTGATTACATTTCACTTCTCTCAAGGTCGGCTTGCTGGTGTATCTTCTGTATGATTGCATTCACTGTACTATTTAACACTAATCACATTGGAGCTGCTGGTGAGCGTAATCAGTCACTGAAATGAAACTGTCATGTTACTGCAAAATCGCATATCAGTAATGCATAGGTCATTTAACAGAGATTAAATGAGCATGTGCTCACGGCTAGGCCCTAAAGAGAACTAGATGGCCCTCAAGACTAGATGGCATTAGTATGAATTTGAGGATGATGATGAGGAGGAGGATGTACCTGTCCTCCAGAATTCAGCTGCTCCCACAGGTCACCATGAATAGCGTTTACCTCGTCCTCCAGAGCTTCAAACTCCATTTTAGAGCTGGTCAGAGCCTGAGAAAACCAGAAACGAGACTGATTAACAGCTGTGGGTTTGACGCTCACACTTATAGCTCATGAGGGAACATTATCTGAGTAGCATTTTTGCCACTGTAATCCCTATAACCATAAAAAATCAATATATATCTATTATTTTAACAGCACGTTAGATCAGTATGGCGGTGTCAAAGATCAGCCCTAGAGGGTTTAAACAGTTTATGGATATCCCTGCTTTAACGTCTCTGCTTCAAGATGAAAAGCTTGATAATGAACTTTGTTAAAGCATTACTCTGGGACACTGAGAGTTTTACAAAGCTAAAATTTAGAGCGCAGCTTACACTGGAAGCCTGAGAGAGCTCCCCTCGGACATTGATGAGCTGATTCTGTAAACTCTCCTTCTTTAGCTGCAGTTTCTCCATGGCCAGTGGCTGAGTCCTGCACAGCTCCATGTCCTGATGTGTGGCCACCAGTGTGGCCTCCAAGTTATCCTGCAAAGGGGCAAGAAGGATGACACAAGGTTTTCCCACTCCTTCACGACATAGCAATGGATGTGCTACTAAATCAGGCTAATCACGCGCGTGTGCGTCCACAGATATATCTGAAAAGAGTTCATCTTGTGTCATCCATGTCTGAATAACATAATCTTAGTAATATAAATATGAGAATTAGAAAATGAACAATGTAGACATAACATTATCTGTGTGTTTTTTCGTTGTTGTTGTTAAATTAAAGGGAAAATCCACCATGAGCAACTTGCATATGAATCCTTATAGTATAACCAACATGTGATCTTCAGTGATGATGTATTCTATAGTGAAATTCTGAGTTTCAAGTTTCTGGCTTAAACGTCTTTCATCAATATGTAGATCTATTTTCAGTGTGGTTTCCTACATTAACCACAATGCTCTTCAGCTACCTGCTACTAGTGGTGCCAGCGGGGATTAGCCCTTGCTTCACTTCTACCTAAAGAGTGCAATGCAGCAGCGCTTTAGTCCTTTAGTCTGCCCAGCTCTCTCAGTTAAATCAATCTGTACACTGTGCACACGCAGATCAGCTTCCAAAGCTTCAGCTTTCATGCTAACGCTGCCATCAACACCATCATCTTCATCATTATCTGATCATTATCCCGTATGTTTGAGAGTGGTGAATCTTTTCAGACGAGTGATAAATTCTCATGGGAATAACGAACTAGAATCACTATGAACATCTACCCATATTTAATTTGTTCAAGGGTGGATTTTCCTTTAATGTCCCACTAAAGAGTAAAAATTCTAAATACCTTGTCCATGCGCAGCCGATGTACTACAGCTTCCTGCTCCTTCAGAAGCCTGTTCTGCTCAAACAAGCGATTCAGCAGTTTCTATATACAGAAAAATCTTTCATATCATGTGCAAGTCTGGTGCGAAAATTCCCTTTGTAAAAACGCTTAGAAAAATAAAATGAATAAAGCAATTTAGGGAAAAAAAAAAAAGACTTTGCATGTTTGAATGATTGAACGTAATTTAGATCAAATCAAGCCTTACACTGGTCTCAATTTCATTGAGCTTCAACGTGGGATGCAGGTCCCTGTAAATATCATGCGCCGGAGGCACCTAAAATCAGAGGTAAAGAAGGTGCAAGTGGGATTAATTCTCGAGTGCTTCTTACAACAAATTCACTCAAGACTCAGCACTCAGTACTCAAGCACTGGCACATTCTGATACAGAAAAATAACATACAATAACATTTTATGCAGGAGCACGATCCATTCCCATATGCCGTGACGACGATGAGTGTGTGGAAAAACGCAATATAGTAGATGGGCTTAGTGTTATCTGGCACATGGTGAAAGAGACAGCACACATATGACTCGTACACGGGACAAGTAAACAAGGGACACAGTGCTCTTAAGATGGAGAACGTGACACAAAAGACACGGGCACCGAAAATGAAGAACTGCATACACGAAAATGCGAGAAACCAAAAGGGACTTCAGCAACATAAAAACAACAAGAGACACTGAAAACTGCCCTACTGGGAGCAATAAAGGAAGAATTACAGCCTAAATGAACAGCAATATAAGCTTCTATAACACCGCCTAACATCCAACATGCCGAGGTTAGGCAGAGAGGCAGGCTTTGTGGTGGCTTTTGCCAAGCTCGTACCACCTGAGGATTTATTTGAGCCTGAAAGTGGCAGTGCAGTGAGAGGCTAAAATGAATCCCAGTGGTAGCTCTATTGGGAATATACGAAACTGAAGCCTGCCTCGTGAAGCCACTCTAATTTCTCTTACTTGTGAGAATAACTTTGCTCTGGGGGTGGAACGATCAACCATTCGGGTTACCATTCCGATTAGGTAATCTCCCTCCAGTGCCTGAGAGAAAACACACCATCATTTGCTGAGGGCTTTCTTTCTTTTTTTTTTTTTTTGCTCATTACCAGTCAGTTGGGGAAGCCACAATCCATATAGCACAACATGTTGTAATCCGAGTTTTTTCCTCATTTACATATCCACACTACTGCTATTTTTACCTTAAACAATAGCTACGTTCCTGTGGATTGTAAATACACAATACAAGCTAAAACTCTGCCCTGTTAATGTGCCATATTTTGCCATCAAATATAGATATCACAATATTTCCTATAATTAAAGCCCTATTTAGATGGGGTTCATTTTATATGGGTGAGGTCATGGAATTACCATCAGTGTATTTATGGGATTTTAGTCCTACCCAGATCCATGATGTCAGTGCGTACCTATTAAAAAAAAGGACCTGCAGAAACAGCCCCAGGAATTATATATCCCATCCCAACTGACATGCTAATCGGGATTCTGTTATATCCTGTAGGAACACTGATTTCATGCTTCTTCTTCAGTACGGAGATACTTTAGGAAGTGCTCTTTTATATCGTTTCCCGCCGAAACCAAGCCGAAAACAAAGTACAGCGCGAACAGTATAGCGCGAATATAGCGTTAATAAGGCAGAATCTTCCGAGTATAAAGAAATCAGTTATTAATCGAATTCATTTCCTTCCATTTTTGCCACAGACAGCTGTTAAGGGAACTGTTAGCTGGTTAGTTTTGCTGCTTTGTTGTGTGAGAGGCACACCATAAGAAAAGAAATTAATTTCACTTTAATACTGCTCTATCCCGTCAAAAATGATTCGACTACAATTTTCTGCAGTGTATCACGCTTTTATCTGCTACTCACCAAATCCCACACCGTAATTTTCTGCACTCCTAAGTCTAGAATGTTCTTAGACTTATTTCACACAGGATACACTTTTTTTTTTTTTTTCTTCTAAGAAATGGGCAGTCACACAAAGGGAAAGAGTCATAGAAACAAGGTGGTAAGACAGTGAATGTAGGAGTGGAGCAGGGTGTATGACAGCCTAAAGAATTCACACCTTCACGCTATCTTAAACATTGGTGCATCCGAGCTTCATTGCTACAGCGGTGTTAATGTTCAGAGCGATGCTGTATGAGAGTTCGAGCCATACTGCGTTGGCTGTGCCGGGTTAAGCGTACCTGCTGATCGAGGTAATCCAAGTTCCTCTGAAGCTGCAGGTCTAAAATGTCATCCTGGTGTAAGCAGCGGCAGCAGCAGCAGCAGCAGGTCAGTCAGACACAGAAGCAGCAAAGCCCCACACGTACATAGGGACAGAGAGATGTGGAAGGTAGGAGACAGAAACCAGCACAGAGACAGTCATAGAGTCAGATACAGAGACAGAAACCAGCACAGAGACAGTCATAGAGTCAGATACAGAGACAGAAACCAGCACAGAGACAGTCATAGAGTCAGATACAGAGAAAGACACGGGCATACGAGATAGAAAGGAAGTAAAGAGAGTAGCATCATTTAATTCGGACAAAACCAGAACAGAATATAGACATACACACACACACACACACACACACACACACACACACACACACCAGAGGGAGGAACATAAACGCAGACAGAGAGACACATAAAGATGATTCCAAGGATGGATAGACCCACAATGGGAGAGACAGATGCAGGGAAAGAAAGAAAGAGAAGGAAACAGATAGCATTTAAGACAAAGCAACGACACCACAAAAATGAGCAGGACACAAACATGCACAAACACACACACACACACACACACACACACACACACACACACACACAATATCAGTTGTCACTCAAGCACCCTTTCAGCAGCATAGCCAACCAAACAGATATGTGTAATGTATAACACAAAAAAGCCAGGGATGTGTCTATGGCAACACATATGGCAAGCATGACTAGAGAAGTGAACAGAATGACTGGAACCTACCATTTTGCCATGTACAGAGGGAGAGGCTGGGTAATTGTAATGGTAAACATTTTGGGTGAGAGAGCGTCGATCGCCAGGAAATTCATACTAAAAGAAACAGATCGGGAAAACAGATACGTTTTAACCATGAAATATTATATGACTACACAATTACTATAATGTTATAATGTATGTTAAGACATCGGGATGAGCTGTATAAACTCGAAACTCCAACCAACTGATTAAGGAAAACGAAAGAATCATAGAAAGCCAGTCAAATATTTACCTCTACCAGACATTTCAAATCATCTGGATGACTTTATAGCTTATAGTTCCGAGACTCTTCTCCTACAGCACTATAAATCACTGCATAATAATACAATACAGTACAATATAATAATTCTTCCGTATTTCTTCACAGCTAGAACTGCAAATAAAGATCTCACATAAATTGAACACTGTATGAAGCGCGAGCTAACCTTCATCTTCTATCTACCTTTTAAGGATATAAAACAATGTGAGACCCAAGAAGTCATAAGGTGCATTTACAACACACAGGAACCTTTTCAGGAACCTGAATTCAGGCACCTGAGGTGTGTTTTGATCTCAGAAAACGGGGTCAGTTTTACACCCTGGACGATAGTTCCGGAAATGTTCTTAACACCCGGTAAAGCGCTGCAAATGACTGGCGTCCAGGGTGTGTTCCCACCTTACGCCCAGAGATCAAGGGACAGGGTTCAGATCCACGGCGACCATGACCAGGATCATGCTGCTTGTGGAACTGTGTAGTCCTGAACGGGGATAACCCCTTTAGCTTCTTAAAAGTTTTCGGAGTTTTCAGAAATGCACATATATTTATGATTCAGATTTACCTTGGGGGAACTGAGAGACCTTCGCATGCCATAGACTGATGGATCAGCGTAGATTCCTTCATCTCGGAGCCGCCCGGGCACCCTGTCGAACCGCACGCTGGGTGAGCGTGCCGGCGAGATGAAGTTCGGGGGTCCGGGTGAGTAGGCACCTCCCGATGATGAAGAGGGCGAGCGTGGCACGGAGCGTGAGCGGGGCTGCAGCGACAGACGCCTCATGGTCCCCTGGGTTGACTCTAGCTGGGTGTAATAGGCGGGGTGTGGTCCAGGAGGCCCCATCATCCACTGGGGCTCACGGGGAGGCCCATAGAGAGCAGTGTCCCTCAGCGAACGCCGCTTTTCCTCTGCTGTCCAGCGCGGCGGCATCCTGTCATACGCAGCTGACATGGAGCAGATGCTGTCAGGCCGAATTCCTGGAGGGTACAGTGGGTACTCCTCAGGGTACGGAGGGGCACCGTACACGCCGTAGTAATCTGCTGAAATGCCTCGGTTCATCGTGTAATACCGTGATGGACTGTAGGGAAAGATGGAAGAGCAGAACGGCACAGAGATCATCCCATCAGTTCTGTGCTGATAATCAGCTGAACACTATGCTATGGAACACTGAGGAGAAAGCTGCTTATATAGACAGCATTTGGGTTCCTGAGGTAGACGAAGTACCATTCAGTGACCGCTGTAAAAAGTTAACCTCAACCTCCATTTTTCTGCCCAGTTTGGTCACCTAGCCAGCTCTCTCCCTCTCATACGACAGCTACCAGCCAGGAAGGGTGCAGGATAACACACGCTTCCTCCAACACGTGAAGCTAGCTACCTGTATCCTTTTGAACTGCAGCTAATGCTACAGCAGCGCACACACAGAAAACGCTAACTGCCCCCTTCTGCATACATGAAGGACTCACAGTTGTCCATGAGTGGCGAGTGTTTATTTGATTGACAGGGGAGACAGAGTATGCCACCCAACATGTGTTTAATGAATTAGAATATTACAATTTTGCGCATCCATACCTCCGCAGGTCCTCCTGAGGCGTCATGCCTCGCCGCTGGTTCACCCACTGCTGTAGCTGTGTCATGGAGCTCTTCCTCTGCGCCATCCTCTCAGGTCCCGTCCTGGGCACAAAGCCCCTGCGCAGCACCATGTTCTCTTGGGGCTCGGGCTGCACCTCCCGCACCTCTCTAATGTTCTCCTGGGAAGGGTAGCCTGAACCATAGCTGCCCCATCCGTTAGGATGGTGAGGAGGTGGGCATCCCCTCTCCCCAAGCCGGCCGTCCATATCCGTCGACACTGGTGTGCTGGGAGCTGGAATCTCTCTTCTTTCTACCCCATTTACTCCGCGTTTCTCAGGCTCGTGCTGCTCGGTCCTCGGGTCCTCGTCTTCTGGACAAGAGTTGGTCTCTGGTGCTTGTGTCACTGGGACGTGGTTCGGTACGTCTGTAGGGATGGACTCTGAGGCTTTTCTACAGAGTCAGTGAGGACAGAAAACGAAGTGCAACACTGATAACACTAATAAGCATTCGAAATGCTGAATGCAATCAGATAATGTAGATTAATTTAAAATTGGATTTCATCATAACGAAGTTGCTCATTCAGTCGTTTATTAGAGAAAACTGCAGGACACACATGTACATATGGTCGCAGGCCTGCGTGTGTGTACCTAGTCAGAGCTGAAATGTGGACCTTGGCTGCCTCACTCATGGCTTGGACCCACTCCTCCCTATCCTCCAAGCTGTCAGTGCTGAAGTAGTACGTACGAGTCCCAGCGTGTTCTGCCTGCAAACAGAATGCAATACTGCCTTTAGCGTCCTGCCCTTCCTCCTTTTCCCCCTCCATGTCTTCTTCCTCCTCCTCAAACCAAACCTGCAAGGCAGAAACAAAAAGAGATAACGATTATTACACCATCTCCAGGTGGTCTTGTCTGCACCGTAAACACACACATGCAGAAAATAAACGCATGTGAATCAGACCCGATCAAGGCCATGCACGTTATATGAACATTCTCCTATGCGGTATGTAGCCTTGATTAGAAATCAAATTGTGTTCTGTTTGTATAGTATGTAACACTGTATACTGGTTAAATCGTACACGTACTAATACACATTTAGACATTCACTATGAACATAGCTAATTAACTAAGAAGGCATGCACTGTGTCCCGAATACTTTAAGCATCCCACATTCAGCTCCTGCCCAGAATTCAAATCTCTAAATGTGGTTTTGTTATGCACAGGGTCATGCAGGTATGGAGAAAAGAGCACACACACAAACACACACACACACATACCTACTAGAGAGAGTTCATCTCTAAACAGGCAGAGTGGAGACCAATTCTCTCAGGGCTCCTCAGAGGTTTGGGTGGAGGGAAAAGGAGGGAAGAGACTGGGTGAGGACAACAGGGTCAGACATGAAGGTCAGCTAGAGGTCACTAGAGGGTTAGGTGGTTTTATTAATGTAAAAGGGTTTTGTGCAAAAAATATTGTGTACATCTGTGATGAAGACGGTGTTCTTAAGTCAAATTTACAGTTAATTGTTGTTTTAAAATGAAAAAAAGCTTGTCTGGATCAGCTGAGCAGCTAAGCATGAACAGAACAAGAGGGTTCAATCCAGGGTTAATATCCTGAAAGACAAATCAGTTAGTAGTAGGACTGGGCGATATGATGATTATAATATCACAACACACTTCCTGGGATATCGCGGTATCGCTTGATAACTTTAGTTTATATCTTTTTAAAACAAAATGTAAACTACAATTTCTGGAGACATCTGCTTTTGAATATCTACTGCTTTGAATGGTTCGAATTTATCAAAGTATCCTCAAACAAATTAGGTTTACTTTTAAATAACTGTTTTCCTGACAGTTTGTTAAGAATCTGCATTGTATCATGATATTCATATTTATATTTATACTTCATTATAGTGCAGAGCTACTACGCAACTTCTGATCATAAATGTGCACATTTTAAAACGTGAAGCTATTGTGAGCTGAAGTTATGATAATACATGCAATAGATGTAATTCAGTGAAAGCAGAAGATAGTTTAGGTTAAACACACACACACACACACACACACACACACACACACACTTTTCACACGTGGAAAAAACATAGTGCACTGCAGTTCAGAGCGTGCAGCACATGGGGGCAACAGAGTTACTTTAAACAAATGGCTCACAGAAAACACCTATTTTATATGCATATACAGTATATTTACAAAGTTCATCATCTAACCTTTGTCCGAAATATTTAGATGCGGATAAGTGACCAGGATGTGAACACATCACATGACGTGGGCAAACGTTACCTTTATTGAGAGTGCCTCTCTAGAACATGTAACACATACTGACATGTGACAAACGTCCATGTTCCTTTAGCTGCTGTATAACCACGGATTCATCACCATACGCAAACATGCGTGTTCTGTAGGAGTGCTGCTCTAATAAACAGACCTTTTCAAGACCATGTCTTCTCAACCTGATTATAAACCTACACCCATCTGAAACACTGATTTCATAACCCCCAAATGTGAATTTATGTGCATAAGTAAAACCAGCTTATTGTTCCCGTGCTGTGTGGGAGTGTGCCACTTGCCATAATGCCATGGCTTTACGGTACCCAGTTAATCAGGAAATGTGAAACACAAAGCTAAACCCCTGATTTTACTTAATCATGGCTACTATTGACATTTCGTCCCATTTATCCTAACCAAAACACTACGAAAACCAGCTATGATTAGTCATTTGAGGGTGTGTCGCCCGTATACACAATGAATCACGAACTGCTATAATTACACTACCGGTATGTGGCCTCATCAGTTGTATAGACCATGAAACACATGCCAAAGACAAATGAAGTGAGCGAGGAACTTTGAGTGTCACCCAAGTAACTGCACTCCTACGCTGTTGCACAATAAATGGTTTGGCTGCACTCTAGATGACTTAGCAAGATCTAAAATAACACCACTTATAGCATAACTTTGAGTGCAGAATATGATTATGCTGACTGCATTCAGACAGTATGTGGCCTGCAGTTCACTGGGCGCTTTCATTCTTGTTGTGAAATAATCTGCAGGTGTCCTAAGCCATAAGGATCGAAACAGAGGTCAACTCAGTGACCTTTTAAGGCGTAACCATTAGTGGTTAGTTCATGGCTAGAAATAAGAAGTGGCTGTGGTTTGGTTCCTACTGGGATTTCACATGAACACTGTTGACCAGCAGTGCAGACTCTGAGCATACTTGAAGGAGAGGGTAAGTGCATACTTCGCTGTCCTATCTTTAAGCTTTGTTTTCATCTGCGACTTGTTTTAAACAAGCCATGTCATTACTTTACTAATTAGACAAGAGAGGGCAAGTCTATAATAGTGTATGAAAACATTATCCTATCTTGATGAGCTGCCTTCAGCTGCTCCTGTGAGCTCCGTGTGGCTGGCCAAAACAGAGGACCTTCTACAGAAGCACAATGGTTTGTGTTTAGAAAACTAGAGTCTCTGAACTATAGCCAGTTTTTTTTTTGTTTTTTTTCATATGTTGATTAGTTCTGCTGCAGTGTTTACTTTGTGCTTGGTCTCTTTGCTGGGCTCTCATCCAGATCCAGACCACTGTCTACCAGTTGACAACTCCAATCTAGAGAATCAGTCTTCCTTGCCACACTGGCTATGCTAACATGCAGCCTAATAATCTGTTAATAATTAGACTGACAGCTCAATTGAAAAAGAAAACGCTCATGCAAAAAAAAAAAAAATATATATATATATGTATATATATATATCCGAATGCAAAAAAAAGGTCCTTCATTTCCTGTGTTATTACCAAACAATTGACTCTATTGTTGGTGATATTAGAAGATGAAGCAAAGGCATCATAACATGTGCATTTAGTTATTTTTCAAATATGTTTTGTCAATTATGAAATGCTCACAAATGCCTGTTCTCTCTGTATGGTTAATAATCACGCTCGGACAACATGTGGCGCAACAGAAAAGGTTTGCCCTATCGCCCAGAGATCACGAGTTCGACTCCTGATTATGCAACAGCCATCTGTGGAGTCCAAGAGAGCAAAAGTGGCAGTGCTCTCTGGGTGGGAGGGATGGCATACTCCCTCTCCCCTGTCAATCATAACACTAGCCATCCGTGGGGATCTGCGAGCTCGTGTATGCAGAAGGGGGTAGATAGCACTGTCCTTCGAGTGTGTTACACCCCCCTGTGATGCAGCAGGAGCAGCAGTTTGAAAACACACGTTTCACCCTCCCCGGTTGGCATCAGTTGATAGGGCATACCTGACTGGTTGGCAGGAAAGAAAAAAAAACTTGTTGTAAGACACAAGAAATACGTTAAAAAAAAGTTGAATATGTTGACTGGAGTCACGTGCTGCACGTGGTTATGGGAAAGTTGGCCCAAACCCTCGCTTCATGCATACACATAACTGAAAAAGCAAATAAATTAGGATTCTCTACGAAATGTCCTGTTTAGGATACACATAATTAATGTGAATCAGAATGAATTTATTTGGATTGGTGAAAAATCTTTTCAGACAAAAACAGCTAATGTTGCAAGTACTTTTGATTCTTCACAACCTCTTGCTCATACACACACAGCAGCCTCTCACTTACCAAAAACACTCCTTTGACTGCTGAAAGGCGTGGAATCTGGGACTTAAATGTGACATTTTGGACTATATTGTTCTACTTAAAGGTCATGGCTCCATGGCTTTATGTTTTTCTTTCTAAAATGTGACAGTCCTGTTTTCCCACTCCACACAGTCACATGTATCACACCTCACTGACTCTGCCCTAACTGATTTCACATGCATGCACGACTTCTAATGCTAGGGTGCACATAATATAACAGGCATTTAACAAATCTGTGTGAGGAGACATGACAGCGTTTCACTGACTAACATAACGCAATGAGGTCAGCTGTGTGCCGTGCTTTGTATAGTTTATAAAAAAAAGCTAAAGAGGAATATCTAGACATTTCACTTGTCCGTCTCTTGTTCTGGTCATGCCTTTGAGCTCTTCCATCCGAAACACCCAAACATCCAAAAATAAATCTTATTCCAAGAGCCATTAACTTGCTGTCTTGCTGTCTGCCGATATCCTATACATAGACACCCGATCTTAATTACAGCCGAAATGGAGACTGCAGTCATCACCAGGCTGTGAACAGAAATGGCTGATTCATCTTCATTCCCCGGCATGTGTGAGGGGAGTGGTGCTTTCTCGAGAATGCGTCTCCCATTGGAGGATCAGATCGAATCCGAGAGGGATTACAAGCTCATATCCACCTGAGACGAGGCAGAAGCAGAACAGCTTTAGAGCACAAGTGTTGTGCAAACGAATGGAGAATATCAATATAAGCTACGTTACACAACAATGGCTTTTCCTTCAAGGTGCACAGTCAATATTAGACTGACTCCCTGTAATACTGCGGCTTTGGGCAGACTATAGCAACACACCACAAACAAGGTGGAAGATGAGGAGAGGATGACATGAGGCCTGTTTTTTTACGATGTATGAAGCAGGATGCTGGTAATCTGAGTCGAGTTTGTTGTCTTATGCAGTGCCAAATGTTCTCTTGTTCTTCTGCGACTGTCACTGAGGAGCGCCCTTGGCAACAATAAGCACTACACGATTCATCTCTTCACCAGTGGGAAGTGAAAGTTTGAAATTTTTTTTTTTTTTTAATTATTATTATTATTGCCCTTCTGCTGCTTGGACAACTCTAAGGAAGTGGCAACACAACTATTCCAAAGCATTCTACCAGATGAATCATCTCACTGGAGTGCAACAGCCATTTTCGAGACGATTTTAGTTTAAGACTAACACGCCCTTTTAAGGAAGTGTTATTCTTTTCAAATGGGTCAGTATGTTTTTGCGCCACATTTTTCAGAAATCTAGAGCCATAAATAATCTCTTCTCCCTTTCCAACTCATAGAAAACGTGTCAGATGATGATAGACGCACTCCATCTTAAGGAAAGGAACTGCAGCACGTCTGACAGAGACAGTGACGAAGACACATAATTCCGGACAGAGACAAGAGAACTGAGAATAGAGCAGAATTATTATTATTAAAATCAGACTGATTTCTTCGAGGTCTATGGCTAGGATGATAGCATCCTGGCTCTTTGTTCTGCAGAACATCCGCTGAAGGGTTTCTCATGGATTCATCCAGCTAACGTGTGGTAGCCTGGGAAAATCCTTCACGTAGTGACGTTTCTACTACAGACCTGCTAACAGGGAAACGATGCATAAAAACAGTACATTTTCAGTATAGTGCTTTCACAAATCAGTCGTCTAAGGTAGAAACGGTAGTGCACGTATATACAGGGCTTTACAGTAACTACTGGGCACTTGTGGTGGTGGGGGTGCTGCTGCTTGCCTGGTGATTACTGTAAAACACTGTATGTACGCAAACTCCAGTTTCCAGCTCAACAGGCTCGACCATGCTGGATGGACACGGCTGCTCTGACTGGCTTATAATTACCTTCTAATTATCATTAACTATTAAAATAATTTGTATATTGTAAGATTTTACACTTTATTGTAAGCCTGTTTAATTCTTTTTTTTGTTGTTGTCCTTTTCCCTTTGACCATTTTTGGCCAATTTCTTTTCCATGGCATCCCTAACGTTAGCTACGTCAAACATAAACGGATAGATTTTATTTCACGGTAATAAAGTCAAAACATTCTCTATTTACCTTGACAGAAAGCGAGACTATCAGCATTGCTTTTAAACGGGAAAATCGAGTCAAGGGGTTTCTAATGTGAGACTGGGGGAAGGGGGCGGGGCTTCCAGAGAGTCCAGTAATATGGGAGCGTTCAAAACACCTGCGCAACTGTCAGTCATTCCATATTCATATGCCGATTGGCTCATCTCCAGAATTGGCTTTCCTGAACTGAAATATGTTTCTCTTTTGCATGTATCTCAATCACACCTAAAGGTAAAGCATTTTTTAAAAAAATTGGGTTCAAAGAATCCAATCCGACCGTGCACAGGTGCATCATGGATATTTTGACAGTCATTGTCTGAGATGGTTAGGCTTAGGTCTGTTTATGGCACATAGCCATCCAACATCTTGGGCAATGCCTGACATTCATTGTGAGGAAATCACACAGGTAGTGACGTTTTAGACATCTTTAGTCACACTGACTGGATTTGTTATACTGGCTTCTTACCCAGCATGAATAAAAAGCACATCATGCTGGTGAAATACAGTAAGTGACACATGCAAAGAAAGGCTGTAGAGCAAAGACGTCTTCAAAAATAATGAAATTAAATGTTTCTACATTTTCAAAAAAATACCGTGCAGAGCAGTAAACAGTAATAAATGAAACAAAGTCGATATCTGGTGTGACGACCCTTTGCTTTAAAAAAAAAAAGAGTAGTCTCAGGTACAGTGTGTGCAGGTTTATAAGGAAATGAGCTGTAAGTGTTACTGAGCATCTTGCAGAAGCAGCCGCAGTTCTTCTGGAGACTCTGACTGTCGACTCACTTCTTATTTTTTTGCAGTGAAACCCAGTAGCCTTCGTTATGTTTTTTTTTAAGTGTCTCTTATGTAATCTGCTGCTTTCTTTACTGACATACAAACATTTTTCTGTAACGTTTAATTCTGTGCTGGAAAACTGTTTGGAATCTAAACTGTTTTTGCACTGAATCAATAATGTAGAAGTCATCAAATAAAAATCTGTAACAAAGTTTGTACTAAAAAAAACAGGGTACTGTATATTTATGGTTTTGTAAAACTGCGGCATCAAAGTCTTTTAAACTCAGGAGAAAAAAATTTGCCAACCTGATTTTTTTTTTGTCTTATTGCCCACAATTCATCCACATGGACATCCAGCAGATTTTCCCATATCCTTGAGGTGACCCTCTTTCTTGTCACAGTCTCAGCATGTCTGTCCCTCTCTCCACCCAGGTATATTTCTTTAGTCATGCATGGTTAATGCAGCGGAAAGAGCAACAGATGGAACCTGCGCGGATAAATAAAACCTGGCGAGAGTGACGCCACCTGATGCTTGCTTCGCCCATTAGCAAATGTTACAGAGCTCACTAGTTCACATTGCTTCCTCCAGCACCGAAGTTACATGACTAGACAGACTCTTTGTGAGTCTAGACAGGTCTTGTGCGTAAACAACCGGAGACTTACTAACTCGTAGCGCAAGGTGAGCGAGTTGCTGGCCAAAGTCTGCTCGATGCACTAATGTGTTGACAACGTCATGTGCATGAGCGCAAACAAGAACACAGAGGCGAGAGTAATTACTGATTACCGTGACCAATAATGACTAGGCAACTCTGAGGGGATGATTGCATGGGTGTGTTCAGTCTCCAGCTCTGTCTGCCTCCTGCACGCACACACCTCCTTCCTGTGTCAGAACGCTTCCTGAGAGCTGATCCATGCCGTGTAAACAGACAGTGCCCACGCGAACGATAAGAGAGATACATTACTCCTACACCAGCAGCCCTGCGACACCAAGCGGAAACAGTACGGCTAGCTCAGGCCATCACAGCCCTTCCCACTGGGCAAACATCCTGATTTCAGCAACATTACGTGCCCTAGATCTGGGGACACAAAAACTGGGTCATTTGCTAATTATCAACCCATTTCAAACATTCAAACCGTGAAGGTGTATGGTCCAGGGTGTATTCCTGCCCCGTACCCAGTGTTCCCAGGATAGGCTCTGGATCCAATACAACCCTGACCGGATACTGACGACGCACTACGGAACGAATGAGCTTTGGTTTCTTAATGTTCAGTCTGGTGGTGCTTTCTCGAGATTATTGGGTCACTTGGGTCTGGGTCTAACACTACAATCCGGTTTTACACCCACAAGGGGTTATAGTAAACAGTGGCGACTTCCCGTAACCTGTAAACCATAATCATCATCCTCCACATCTTCCTAATTTTTCCATGAAGAGCCAGAAATTTAAGGATATGCAAAAACAGTGTAAAAAAAAATAAAAGGGCGTTTTGCCACTGCACAATGTAACAAATCATTTGGCACCAGAAAGAGAGAGAGAGAGAGAGAGAGAGAGAGAGAGAGAAGTTGTAGTTTGTTGCTGCCATGTTGGTGGTGTCAAAAATATTTTTTTTTATTTCGTCACAAAACGACTCATAATTTCTCACAAAAAGTATTAAAAAAAAACATTTGGCATAAGAGGAGCACAAATGAACTGAGATGGTTTTCTTTTCTGATCAAACGATGTGCTGATTTTACGACTTTTAGGGTTTCAGTGTACTGTATATTTAAGTCAACAGTGAGTTGAAGCAAAATAACTTTTCATCCTATCAGTGAAAAAAAAAATGTAAAAAGTCTTTGGGAATATAACAAACATTTCCAGCGTAAATAATATAACGTGGTCAAACAAACAGTTAATCAGACAAAGGAAACAATCCAAGCACTTCTATCCATGGTGGACTTGTTGGTCTTCTAAAGGCAGGGTTTTTGTTGTTGTTGTTGTTAAACTGTCATTACACTACAGAGTCTAATTCTAGTTGGTGGAGATTAATTAACATATAACCCCAAGTACTGCTGCATGTTTTGGTCAGTTCTTGTTTGTGAAAAGAGTCTCATTACAAGCATACAAGCATCCTTCCACAGCTTATGAAGGTGTTACCCAGATTTCCACCACTGACATCAGTCTCAACTCAGAACGAATCAGTGTCACACGCGAGCAAGCTGCAGCTTGTTTTTATCGGCTTGTCTCCCCGTGCTCTGGGACAGGACTGCATTCCGGGCCTGAACCAATAAAACAATCAATCTATCTCGGACCCAAAGATAAACTTATCGGCACTACAAATCTGGGATCTTTCCACCATGGCCTCATAACCAGGGCTCCTAACAAGAGGCTGTGATTGCGCTGGTCTTCTCTTTCCTGTGTGACTTGTTCGAACTCAATAAAGCCGGACGTCACGTGTCTCACAGCTAACTGACTATGAATAATAACAACACCAACAGAGATCTCTGAAGACTTTTTTTTTTTTTCCCTAAACCAACTGCGGTTACTAAAACAGATCCATCAGCACTTCGCAGCAAGTCAGTCATTAATGAGATCATATGATTATACAGGACTTCCTGTTTTTTTTTGTTTGTTTGTTTTTGTTTGTTTTTTTTTCATATTTGGCTTCTTCCTGCTCTGTAAAGCCTGCAGAGGGAGACATGGAGAGGGAGCAACCTCCCAGCGGTTATGCAACCCCTCTTCATCAATATTCAAACAGTGCTATTCTGGGGTGGAGGACGACGCCGTGTGTATGTGTGTGTGTGTGTGTGAGTGTGTGTGTGATACTTAGAGTCGACTTATGAAGAAAAAGAGAGATAATGAAAGGGAGCATAACGATTAAAAAGAGCCGAGGAAAGAGAACGTACAGTCAGCAAGTAGCTACAGCAGTACAGTGTAGTGGGTAGGTGGATAGTGTAATGTACAGTATAACTTATGTGTTTTTTGGCTTGGTAACAAAATATTCATTATGTAGACCAAAACTAAAGGAACAGGATAATGCAGGAAACTGTGACAAAGCCAACATGAAGCCTTACGAGCTACATGACACTGGAATATTACTGTCAGAAACAAGATATCCCACCTATTCAAAAACAAGGAAGTAGATCCTCACCAGCCTCAGGGCCCAGCTTCAGTTCTGGTCAGGCTGCGTTTAACCAGGATTAGACGACGTTTACATTTGAATACGTGCAACCAGAGTAAGGAGCGTAAGATGCTGGAGGTGCTGCCGGCGTTATTGTTAAGGCAACCTGAGACAAGGCAAGCTGCGGCAGCCAGAGCGTCTTTCGATTATGCCTGGGTGAACTCACCTCTGGCTCTCTGTGCGTGGTTTAAACCCAAACACACACATGGCCAGCGCATAGCGTCTCGCCAGTTCTCGCTTAATTATTAACCTCGTGCTTGGACTAGTTCAAAAAAATGCTGGCTGGAGGGGGGGCGTGTGTGACGGCATCGTCTCCGGACACGTCACGATTTGTTAGCACTCCTCATAAATAGAAAATTGCAGAAATGTAATGGCTATGAGTCAGTGCTTATTTTTAACACACGCAACGCCATCTGTTACACGGCGTATTATTCCACATACGTGGAAGGGTTTTTTCAGATGAACGATCAACATTGCACCTTCTGCAATTTCAGGTGCCATAAATCAGATTTAGGGCTGCTTTCATGGAGGCAGTAAATATCCTGAAATGAGTTTTATTGAAGCAAAGCCCTTTCCACCCCTCAGATCCTTTAAAAGCCCATGTCAAAGGTCACCAACGTAGAGTTCCTGCCTGTTGGCTGACCTCCTCCTCCTCCTCCTCCTCCTCCTCTGCTGTGGGTCAGCTAAAACTGAGAGAGCTCATAAAAAAAGAGACGGTTTTATCAGAAGTCACCGTGAACCTGCGCAGACCCGTTATGAAACATCTCCACCCTGCGCCTGAGGAGACCTACACAGCTTGAGGGCAAAACTGGAAACAGAGCCCCGGTGCGAAAAAAAAAAAAAAAAGAAAAAAAGAAAAAGCACAGTTTCACATTCTTCACACGCCGAGGCAACTCACGGAACACACCTGGAGTCTCGTATGACACGTTCCACAATGATATTTGCCTGTGGATACACCACCACTGCAGCTTTACTGCAACCAGTGGCTGTCATTATTAATCCAACACACAGCTAATAAACTCGGTTTAGTCTCTCAACTAACCGGCAAACGTCATTTGTATCACCACGACGCACGTGCATATTAACGTCGAAACGGGAATCCTGCCCACTGCACCTTAGTGCATCTTAGACGCAACGCAGTTAACAAGCTCTCAGTCGGTTTCAAACACGAGTGCTGTGTAAAGCCGCAGGTCTGAGCTAGGAAATGGTAAGCCAGTCCACGCGGCAGCACAGCAGCTCACTCGTCACTGTGCACCTGCGAAACCTGTTCTGCTATAGACAGATGACAGACGGATCGAAAACAAGCCAGAGGACTTGCATAAGAGTGGAACATTTAAATGTATGGTAATCAAACAGACCCATATCGTGGCTTTCCATACAGCGTTCGACTTAGCTGTGTGCTTTCAAATATTACGAGGTTAAATGGCATAACGCAGTGCACTCTGCAAGTATTACGCGAGAAGCAATGCTAGAACTTTTTTTTTTTTTTTTTGAAAACAGACTTGGCAAGAAGTTTGCTCTTAGGCTATGTAATGTAGAGATACAATTTTAACTTGATATGTTTTGTTCTTGAAAAAAAAACCCAATCTACCCTGTTTTGAAATGTCTTGTGCATAGAGTGCAACAGTACATAGTATAATACTGTGGATGATAATAATAATAATGATAATAATATAGCTATAAATAATAATATATTCGTAGATATTATTATAGACACAGAATTTGCTACTTGCCTGAGATCACTCTGAACCCAAAAATATTGCATCCTCATCACAAAGTGCTGCATCTCTCTCTCACTGATACACACACGTGTCTTCCGATCCTCATGAGGACCTTGCTAATGCAGCTAATAAATGCTATGTTACACCTAAATCTAACCCTACTTTAACCCCAGCGACCAAAAGGAAACATTTTGGATTGTTTAGTTTTTTTATTTTATTTTATTTACTGACTGATTTTTTTGCTGTCTTTGTTTAAAAAAATGAAAAAGAACAAGCAGTTTTTCCTTATGGGGAGCAGCTCAGTGAGGTCAAAAAGCTATCAGCTGGTTCTTATATTTGTGAGGACATTTGGTCCCCACCAAGATATAAAAACATTTCCACACACACACACACACACACACACACACACTTTGACCTCACTGGACCCCCAGCATTCACTCACCTTAAAGGCGAACTTGCGGCTGATGTTGTCTGAAGCCTGGATTGGTCCGATCTTAAAGCTGAGGAGAGGAAGGCTGCCCAAGACAATTTCTTCTTTCTCGTCTGGATGGCATGAAAAAAAAAAAGAAAAGAAAAAGAAAACCAAGAGATTAGAGCCACAAAAACACTCCTGACAATGCACAGGTTTTTTTTTTTTTTTTTTTTTTTTTAAAAACAAAAGCAAAAAATGCAATCCAAAACCCACAGCAAAACAAGGAGCGCTGTTAATACACAAAACACGTCTGAGTCACAGTGACTTTCCTCTAGCAGGTCCTCTGAGCTGCTGCAGCAGCGTAGTGTGGTGAGAATGGAAAAGTAAAGTCCAGAGTGACTGCAGGTGAATCTCAATATAGATATCCATTTTAGTCCAGCAGTCCAGTGTTGACAAGGTGCATGCTTTCCCAGAGCAGCAGCATGGAGTGACAGAGACGAGAGAGAGAAAGAGCTGGGAGGTGGACAGAGAGGAGAGGAATGGAAGGGTGAAGCACTGGGGCTATCTAAATAATGCAGAGCTGTGTTAATTTTTAAACGTGGAAGCGAGCGAGCGAGTGAGTGAGTGAGCGAGCGAGCCAGTGAGTGAGTGAGAGAGCGAATGAGTGAGCGAGTGAGTGAGCGAGTGAGTGAGGCAGGCAGAAGGATTCAGATTCAGTGCTCTCGCATTTTCCTCCTCTCTTGCTTCCCTGAGCTGAGTGCTATTGCTGCTGCTGTTGTGGAAATGGATGCCTTTCTGAGAGCATGCGAGGGAGAGAGAGAGAGAGAGAGAGAGAGAGAGAGAGAGAGAGAGTGTGTGTGTGTGTGTGTGTGTGTGTGTGTGTGTGTGTGTGTGTGAGAGAGAGAGAGAGAGAGAGAGAGAGAGAGAGAGAGAGAGATCAGTGGCTCAGTATTACAAGAACTTTGGCATCCACCCAAATGTGCTCCAGTCACAGGTACAAAGCAAGGCTTTGGTCACACACAGGTGAATGTAAACAAAAACACCCAGGACACACACACACACACACACACACACACACACACACACAACCCAGGGAGTCGACACGTATGCTTTATTTAAATGTAGTACTGGGTACATGTAGTACTCAGTACTGTAGTAAAAGAAAAAAACTTTTCTGTGCTAGGACGCAGGTGTAAAAGCCTGTAAAGTAACCCTCGTAAAACTCCTCTATTTCTTTACTGTGTGCTACACTTCTTTTCTTGCGTGAGTGAGTAAACCCCCACGGACTGCTGGGTGATGCGTGGCGTGCTGCCAAATCAGTTCCAAAACAGATTCATTTACTTTAAAAAGGAGGGAGGGAATCAAACGACAAATTCAAATGACTCAAACATTCAAACAAGACTGTGCATTCACATTTACATTTATTACATAATACACTACGCAATATAATACTTAATATGGCCTTTAATTTGGAAAATGAAGATATTTTAAGAATCTGCTTACACTCTGACACACACACACACACACACACACACACACACAAGGAGAACATACTGACATAGATAGCTGTCAGACCACCAACTAATTTAAAAGTGTATTGTAGAACTCACAAATTATATAATAATTTAACCAAAAAAAATGTAATAATAATATCATAATAATATAACAAAAGGCAAACTAATTACTGGAATGAAAAATCAACACCTATAAACGCAGATGAAGAATGCTGAAAACGTCAGGCATGAAAGCCTGCTCTTTAAGAAAATCATCAGCTTGGGCCAGTTGATAGATAACAGCAACCTGTCAGGAAAAAAAGAAAAAAAAAAGGAACACACCCATGGAGACTCCAGGGCTCTTTCAGACAGGTAGATCATATACTTTACACACTCACGCACTGTCACGCGCGCTCTACACACCTGTTACTCACACACACACGCATACACACTTGTGAAATAGCGTGTCAGCGTGCCATCAATCACTGGAATAACAGCCAGCGGTTAAAACAAAAGCAGAAATTCTTTTAAAACTTGGGGTTTTTTTTCTGATTTTTTAACATACAACGTGCAAAACTCAAAAACACAGAATTCACCGGGAGAAGCTAATCTTCGTTTGGCCAGAAGCCAAACTCGTGTTGAATTTTTATCTCAGATCAGATTCTCGGTTTCTCTCCTAATGCCCGAGTTTAGGATTTAACAAGCAGGAAAAAAATAAATAAATAAATGGCTTGTGCCTTGTTGAACTTAGCAATATCAAGATTATATTAAAAACTCACACTCCAAAATTCCATCAAATCCGAGGCATAGAGTTACAAAAATATAAAACGTTTTTACATCATCATCATCATCATCATCATCATCTTTGACCAAAAACAATTTGCATTTTTGGAACTCTGTTTATTATTGAATTCGTCTGTTTGCAAAGCTTATCTGTTACGGGTTTTATTCAATTTTAAGACAGGGGAGAGCTGACGTAACTGTGAAAGCACACACACACACACACACACACACACACACACACACACACACACACACACACACACAGAGTTTTCCTTCTCTTTTCCTTTCTCTCTCCTCTTCATAGCTGGCTTGCAGCTCTGATCTCTCCAGTGATGACCACACTCATTACCAGCGAGCTACACTTCTCATCTATCAGAATCATTATGCCTCTCTCTCTCTCTCTCACCCTCTCTCTCTCACCCTCTCTCTCTCTCTCTGTTCTCCACTGTAGCTGGCAGACCAAAGAGCCATTTTTCACGAACTCCCCCTTGCTGGAAAGGCAACCCGAGGCATTAAACTGCTCCGTCACACGTTCCCCTTCCCTCTTTTCCACAGCACAGCCGGGGAGATGGAATCGGGACGATAAGGCAACGCTGGGACATCCAGGAAATGAAAGCACACTGAAGGAGACGGCATGGACAGCAGCCAGCCTCTGTGTTTGGCCGATTGTTATTTGAGCAAAGCGTAAATGACCAGTGGCGTCCCAAGAAGTCAGTGAACTTACGGAAGAAAAGAAACTTCAGCCTCCCGGAGCGAGCTTCCGCTTCCATTCAGCAGGATTCGTTTATGTAATTAAATAACTGGCTTAAGGCACAAATCAATTGAAGCGATTGCGCAAGACGAACCAAGGGATATGAGCGAAATAAATCTCTTATTGTGAAGTCCAGCTGCACTCACTGTCTACTTTCCACTCAAAATGACAGTGTCTGCTGTTTCTGTGCACTGTAGGAGACAGGAGAGGGTAATTTCTAAACACTTTTAACTCTAAAAGACGAAAAACAGAATCGGTGATCCGGTTCTAATCGCCACAGGAGAGAGGTGAGGAGGTGCAGAACAGAATAATTAGCCAGAGAGACTCAAGCAAAAGTCAACAGGTTTGAATCATACCATCAAACACAGGCCTTGCTGAACTCCCACACATAATTATAAGCCTGCTTAGCTGAATCATTTAAAAAAGAAATAATTAAAAAAAACGGAATGAGGGAGCGAGCCCTGTTCGAGCAAAGGAGCATCAGTGAAGCCATTAGTGGTCTATGTCTACTTTATAACCTTGAATTAAACCGCTGGGTGGTGAAAATGCGAAAGTATCAACAGGAAGGTTGGAATCCTAGTTTGTTCATTAGCAATATTTACACAGGGAACTCCAGAATTATTGGCACCCTTCATAAAACGTAATGTCTCAAATGAATAACATATGCAATGTCATATTTTGACACTGAAACGTGACCAACTCAAGAATGATCTAAAATGCAAGTGCAGTGCTGAAACTGGGATGGTTGAGGTATTCCTCACCATCTTTTCAACTGTTCCAGTTTATTAAATATGGTGCTGATTAAACAGGAAATGATCAAAGGGTACAAATACAGTT
>CM040994.1:7831731-7866739 GCA_022985145.1 Pangasius djambal
TCTATACACTACATTCTACAAAAATCTAGGTAGCCTTCATAACACCTTTGGACATTATCAAGGTAATGGAGCCACCTGAGATACGTTTGTCAACAGTCCTGAAGACATTTCTATATATTGGCTGTTTTTTTGCAACATCTAAAAACTACTTCTTGGTTGTGGATATGAAAATATAACATTTTTTGTTCAAATTACAAATTCAGTTAATGCCATACAAGGCATCAGTGTGACTGTTCAGATTGCTCTAAGAACAAATTTCAAGTATTTACACATAAGCCTTTAGTTATAAAATAGAATATTTTTAAGATATGTCCATACTTTTGACCATGGTTTTAATCTAAACCTGAATATTGATAAGCACTGAATATTTGAATTTGCTCGAGACATATCACTGTATCTATCTTTCTGAGTTTCAGCTTCTTCTTCTTCTTTTTTTTTTTGTAGTGTACTGCACTATACTGACCTGTGAGTGATTCTGGGCCTCTGGAGTCGAATGAGATGCCATGCTGAGGTTGTTTGCATTGCTGTTTGCCTCAACGGCGTTGTTTGCGGGCCCTCTGCTACCCGTTTTGCCATTCATGTCCGAATCTGAGCTCCTGCACACACACAGGTACAAACAGTGAGCCATCACCTTTACGCAGAGATCGTTCTCAAACCAATACACAGCCTGAGTGCACTGCAAAAGAGGACGACCCAAAAATCTAAAAGTTACAGAAGGACTATGGGAAGGAGGCAGACATGCACACATGGAGCCACGTTATTTTTATCCTCCACTGGCAAAAGCACAAGGCCGCACCCCAGAGGCTGTAGTTTAAGAACAGGCGATGGTTTCAAAAGAATGTGATTTTTAGCACAGAGTCCAGAAGACAGAGGGAGAAAGAAGGGATCGCACACTGCAGATGCTACCCTGTATTCGTCATTCAATTATATTGATCCCTGGTCTGGATTTTCCAAGCCCTCTCTAGAAGCCATTGATCTGCTGACCAGCAAGACAGACAAATTTACAACAAGTCTTTGAAGCTTACAACCAAGTGAGACCGAAATATGAGCTTGATTAAATAGGAGCAGATCTTAACCAATAGGTCTAAGCGAGGTGGATAATTCAGTCTCAGAAGGTATTCACTCAAGCTACCTGGCAGAAGTAATTCATTGGAGCAAAGCATAAGTGATAGAAAATTATGGCATTTCTAAAACTAAGTTGTTATAATCTGATCCAACTGTTCATGTAAAACAAGAAACGCGTCCAGTCAGTCCTCGTAAACTCTGCAGCAAATTGGATGCACGTACAATGATAACGATTAGCCTACTAGCACACGATTGTGCCCATGCAGGAAGCTAAGCTCATTACCTGGTGTTAATATCAACTGAGATGAAGAAAAAAAAAAAAAAAGCCACATTCCACTGTGTAGAAAAATGAAATGCTTCAGACCCTGGGAAGACCTCTGCATTAGAGGCATTAAGCTTTATTCATGTGCTATGGAAGCCCTGTATTGATCCTCAACAATGCACGGAGGATGAGCAGGCTGGAGGTGTCATCTCCGTAGGGGCTGGACAACTCTCTAAACATAAAAGATTTACTGGCTCTCCGACGAATTCAAGGAAAACCGAGCATCGCTTCAAGTATGCACTGTGGAATTTACATAAAAATAGCTCAAGCCTAAGGGACGTTTGGATATTCGTGTGTTAGTCAGGATCATATTAAATGATGCACACACACACATTCAGAAAACACATAAGAGGCTCCCATTTGTCAGAGGTGACCAGGATTAGACACACAGTGAAACGTGGGGCTCTGTTTGGGCTTTCCGTGTGACCTGTTTTCAATCTGGACGCTCATGTTCACACCAAAGTCCCACTTTATGTGTCTTCTTGATATTTAAAAACCAAGTCATTCACAGATGCTGGGTTTTTCATTCCACTAAACATGATATAATTCACATTTTACAGCCCTAGAATGAAAATGCCTCATTTATCACCTTTGCTCACTTCTTTATATATATATATATATAAAATATATATAGAAAACCTGCACATCTGCAATTTTAGACTATTGTTTGAGTGAATTTTAAAAATCACACAGAAAGGATGGCACACTTACAGCAACTCTTTTGTGATCTGTCCGTTCTCCTCCAGACGGGTAGGGATCACTGGGAGCCCAGCTGGCCCGTTCGGCTCATTCTGACTGGAAAACAGAAAGCAGACGAATAGTGGTGTAAATGTTTTGCAAGCTCCATGACACTTTCCCAGACTAGTCACAACAATTCTGTAAAACACCAAAGCAGAGTCGCCCAACTTGCTTAATAATTCAACAGTTAGCAGTATAATGTTACACTCAATCAATACACACACATTTAGCTGAGTGTATCTGAGTGTGTGTGTGTGTTTGACCATGGCCATAACTGTCCAGAGGGTTAAACAGTCACGAATAAATATTTGAAGTGAAACTAAACATGAAACTGGGGCAGCATGAACAGCATCCTGGCCTAGAGTGTGAAGAAATTTATCATATCCAAAGTCCTGGTCGCCAACTGAAGCTATCGCGCTCCTGTTCTGCCTTTAACCTGACAGCCACTCACATTCAGCCACTTGTGACTGAACGCAGTATCTCGTCCCACTTTAGAGAACTCAGATAGGCTGCGCTCCAGGGACTCGCGGCCCAACGACGAGCGCGTCGAACTTGTACAGAAAGCGGCTGCTTCACAGGGACTGATTTAACTTCCACTGAAGTAGGAGTGAGTAGATCTTCTTTCCTGGGTTGTAACACAGCCTACTGAAGCCGCACTCCACCGTGAGATGCAAAAAAGCCATGATCATAAATGTAGGAGTGCATTGTGAAGGGCTGATGAGGGCAAAAAAATGCCATGCGATGCTACGGGCTGAGAGAAATACGTTTGTTCCTCATTACATTATCATAATATTGGTTTTCGCAGTCGTGATATTGCAGAAGCCTGCAATATGCAAATGAGCGCAGTAACAAAATAAAGTTTTATACAGATCGTTCTAATTATCTTAGAGGTTCCAGATAAGGTTAATGCAGGCCAATCTTTAACTGGTTTGTTTTAATACTGTATGTTGAGATGCGCGTCGTATATTAATATCACAATATGCTATTTCTGGCCATATTGTGTTAAGTACTATTTAGGCTCATTTCTATGGCACTGAGAGTAACAATAAAGGGCGCACCCGATGAAAAAACATAAACAAACATACGTAAAGCGCTATTTACAGTATTTGCAGTACAGTGTGCTCTGCAGCTGTTGTGCCATCAACTGAATTATTAAGAGGGAAAGAAGTTCAGCGTTCTACACTCTGTATTTCACTGTGACAGGGGAGTAGATGGTTAAGGGTCTAGATGACCACAAGGCAGAATTTATGTGAACCATGGAAGTGAACTGAAGATCTCTGGCAGACTAGAGATGTCTCACTTCCTACGAAAAATTGTGCTTTAGAATGGCATGCCAAATAATACAAGCACAAGCTGTCAGAGCAGACACACACACACACACACACACACACACAAATGCACGTAAAGGACAACAGACAACGGTCAGGAATCCAGTCACTCTAAAGGCAGATGGACAAATCTAGAACATCAGCGAAGAAGTGTGTGTGTGTGTGTGTGTGTGTGTGTGTGTGATCTCTCAGGGTCTTGCGACTGAGCATGCTTTATCATGTATAACCCAGAAACCTATATAGAAACAGAACCAGTGCACCCTGCACTATATCCAACACATAAAGGACACGATAACATTCGCAACAACATTCTGCTCCGCTCGTGCTTTTAAATCTGTTTCACATTTGACAACACTCCTATTTTTTGGAGCACATGGTCAACACTGACATTAAACACATGTCTACCCACCAACACTCACACAATGCTGAGGTACAAATGCCTGTAAGTGTCTCCTACGAGCCATGGATGTCTCCCTCCAGCACTGCAATGCAGTCCTGCCTGACCTCCAGCTCCGAGTTTCCAGTCATGCTGCCTCTGCAGCTGCCTGCCTCTCTCTCTAGCTCACTCACTATAAACTTCCCCCCAACCCTCTCTTCCTCTCTCCTTCTCTCTCTCTCTCTCTCTCTCTCTCTCTCTCGCTGCCATGCTCCGCCAAAGCGTTCCTGCAGTGTCACCACCTCACCTACCTGACTCGCCGGTCCGCTCGGAACTTCAGCATATTTCCTCGGATCAATTATATAACAAACACGGTGAGCACCAGATGGCCGGAGAAACAGACAGCAAGAGAGAGAGAGAGAGAGAAACAGGGAGAGAGAGAGAGAGAGAGAGAGAGAGAGAGATCAGCTGATGCCAGGAGCGTCTGTTGGGTGCTAGATACAATAATTGCTGTCCTCCTTTCTCTCCTTGAGAAAATAGCCTCTATCGTTCTCTCATTCTCTCTCTCTCTCCCTTTATTTGCTCTCCCTCTCTCTCCCTACTCCGCACTCTTTGCCTTCACTGTCCTTCGTTTCCTCTCTCTATATCTCCCATGTGCTCTCTTGCTTTCCCAGAACTGCACTGCTCAGCTTGTTTTGGTCCCTACGACTGTCTATCTTTTTCTCTCTTCCTCTCATGTCTTCATTCTGCCCCCCCCCCCAAAAAAAAAACCCCACATGACTGCCTGACACTGAATGACCCATGTGGGGGGCCTGAAATCAAAGGGCAAAGATGTGGACATTCATTAATGATGACCAACAAACCCATGGGAGAGCCATGACTGCAAAACGTGCCACAGAGTGGGTGCGACAACTGTAAAGGGGGCGGGGTTTAAACCATGTTAGCCATTCAGGACCCTTCTTTTTCCTGATCTTATCCAGACACACCATTGTTGCTAAACACTAATAAGATCAGTCATCATCATCATCATGGAGCAGCTACTCCAGCCATACCTCAGTGTTAGGATGATACAGATGATCCATTTAAGACATTTTTATTCATGTGAGCCATTTGCCTCTATCATGAAGGAGTTAGCTTTTATGTGCCTTTATAAATCAGGAGGTCTGTCACTGACAAGACGGAGTACGTGGCTTATTAAAAAATATGTTCACCCCATTTAAATGATGAACTTGATTTATACGATCAGAATACAACATTTTCTAATTAGCATCCATTATGGCTAATAACGTGATGTAAATCTATAACAATAGTCATAATTTGTTAAAAGAAATTATACAGGGGGATCCAGAGCACTGCTGCCATGATCAGACCACGGACCAAGGACCAAGGACCAAGGACAGGTTCTTTAGATCGCTGTCGAGCTCGAAAACAGCTCTCACGCTTCACCAAACCTGAGTCTGGATATTCATGAATTTCTCGTGTGAATCATGTGGTTGTGAAGTTCATGTGTCTTGTTTCTCTAAGGGCAGAGGCATGCAGTTTGAGGCATTTCATGTTTACTATGAAAAATAATTATGTTCTTAATTTTCCTCCCAGAGGCACGGTGGATTAGTGGTTAGCACATTTGCCTCGCACCTCCAGGGTTGGGGGTTCAATTCCTGCCTCCACCCTGTGTGCATGGAGTTTGCATGTTCTCCCCGTGCTTCGGGGGTTTCCTCTGGGTACTCCGGTTTCCTCCCTCAGTCCAAAGACATGCGTTGTAGGATAACTGCTATCCCTAAATTGTCTGTCCTGAGTGAATGGGTGTGTGACTGTATGTGCAAATGCGCCCTGTGAATGGTCCAGGGTGTCCCCTGCCTTGTGCCGTGAGTCCCCTGGGACAGGCTCCCTGCAATCCTGTGCAGGATAAATGGATGAATGGATGGATTTTCCTCCCACTCTTCAGGTAAAGAAACCACAAGGATCAGAAGTTTCAACTGACAGCCATGTTGTCCTCATAAAAGACAGTAGCTATGGCCCCTACCACCATGTCTTGTGACCTTATCAAGTCTATAGATGCACTGTGCTGCCTCCTGAGTCTATCTGTACAAAGAGTTTTTGAGTGTGACCCTGTGTACTATATGCAAAAACCTCCGCCTTCCAGTGCGCTGTTTATAACTTCTGTTTATTCTGGATTTAAGCCCTAAAGTTATAGACTCTGACCTAAACAACTGTGCTGCATTTGTTCCTGCTTACAGCTGAGCTCTTGCTACTGCTTCTCAGATGAATATTAAGATTAATATCCTAAGGATCTCACAACCGAATGGAACAAGGAAGGTCATCCCAGGGGGTCAGTTTGTTATCAGTGCTCATGGGGTTTCACAATGAATTCTATTAATAAGCTTTCAGACAGCAGTCTCACTCATAGATCACCCAGGGACAGTGCGGACAATAAGCGGCTTATGATTTCTGTCGAGGTGGAAAGATTTCTTTCCGTTTTTTGTTTTGTTTTGTTTTGTTTTTTTAGATTTTTTCTAAGTAACAGGATTGATGTCATGCAGACACTCAGGGTTTTGTTCTGGCAAGTCAGCTATAAAAAATGACCTATAAAAAAAACAACATGCAAGGGCATGTTCACAGGAAGTGATTTGCTCCTGATAATATTTACAGTATTAAACAGTGACGTCTTCCTGTCAATCAGTCAATCCCAATTTGCTTTGACTTGGCAAAACAGATCAGTGTATAAAAGACTGTTTCCCCAAGCATTCAAGTTCCCTACATGTGTGAGGAGTTTATCTGGCACTGTGCCTACTCTTATTGTACTCCGTATTCCCAAGCCACTGCTACTGAACCTTCTCCAACAATTCCTTCATTAAAAAAAAAAAAAAAAAAAATTTGGCCTGTCATGTGAAGAACCCTGATAGATTCTTCTTCATTTCTGGCAAAGGAAGCCTTTGTGCTTGCTTATTTTTTTATTTGTTTGTTTGTTTGTTTTTTACCACTGCCACTTTTACACCAGACCCAGAGAAATATATCATAGTAAATCTCTGTTAAAAAGAACACTCCAAACGAAAGGTCATTACAGAATATTGGTTTTCTATAAATGTCAACAGAGGTGACAAACTCTAGCGTAATTACACTGACATCAGAGATTCATTTCATCAAAATGAAAATATGTCCAATCACATCAAGATGAATCTTTAATACAGAGTATGTGTATATGTCCGTATGTGTGTGCATCCATAAGCCCTTCCCCAGTTCCTGTTTCACCAAGATGGCGGTCACTCACACACACACACACACACACACACACACACACACACACACACACACACACACACCTTCCAGTCACCACCACAGCAGCCACATCCACAGCGGCAAGGCTGCTGGAGAACGCAGTGGATGAGTGGAGGGAGGGATGGGGGATGGATAATTAGGCACCAGTGCGGCACGGTAAGCCACTGACGACGCAGCACGGCTACGGCTACACTGCCCAGCGACTCCACACATGCTGCTAAAAACCACAGCTTTCACTCATTAACTGGCTCAATCCACGTAATGTGTAATAACAGCATTCTCAGTACATTATTACTAGAAAAAACAAAGAGAGGAAAAAGAAAGCAAATAAGTATAATGTAAGAATATTACATTTGTGGAAAGTGGTCAGCTAATGGTCATCTCTTGCCACTTCATGGTCATAAATAGGGTGTATTTAGTTTTTGTCTGCAAATGTTTCTACATTTACATCTCTGCCATCAGCAAATGACTATGAAGTGAAACTGCACAATGTCAGCAATGGTACAGCTTCTACACTGGCCGAAAAATCACAGCCATTTCATAAAGTACCCCATTATTATCAAATTAACAAATAAAATTCTGTTTTATTTATATAGCACTTTTCACAAGGGCCATTGTCACAAAGCAGCTTAACAAAAATATATCAATTAAGTGTTAAACATTTAAAATTTAGACATTCATCCCTAATGGGCAAGCCAGAGGCAATGGTGGCAAGGAAAAACTCCCTGAGACATCATGAGGAAGAAACCTTGAGAGGAACCAGACTCAAAAGGGAACCCATCCTCATCTGGGTGACACCGGATAGTGCGGTATATAATAATTCCCTTCTGTAACTGTGTACTACATGGACAAAAAGAGCACTTGTGTAACCAGGAAATTCATCGTAGTTTTCACGTGGAGTCTAGTTCGTTGAAGTTATCAGCTGATCACTTATAGAGACTTGAGTGCAAGACTGAGCATGACAACTGCAGTCCTAAAGCTATCATAGCAAGACTGTTCATATCATTAATAATCCATCCAGTGACATGTTCAGTTCCACATTCCACAAATCCACTGACATGGATAAGTACTTGGAGTTTGCAACAGTGGATTTGGATTTCTCTTATTATTTCCTCCCAGTTCTGCGAATGAGAGACAGTGTTTTTGTATCTGACCAGCTAATGAAAACCATCTCTTGATCTCCCCTTAAATTTACAAGAAATCTTCCCTGTTACAAATTAGAGCTAAAAGAAAACCTGAACAAAGCGTTCTGTACAGTGCAGCTGATTACTAGAAGTGATTCAGTGATATCATGGTCATTTATGATGTGTTGATGAAGTAGTGCAGACCTGACTGTATGAATTTATGATGCAATGTTGCATTTATGTGCTACAATACTCAGTTACAGCCAACCTGTAGGTATGAAAGAGAGTAAGCTTGTGTTTAGAGATATCACAGTGTGTGTGTGTGTGTGTGTGTGTGTGTGTGTGTGTGTGTGTGTGTGTGTGTCCACAAAGCTTGTTTCTCAATACATCACTAACTCTGTTAAATGCCAGTCTAATACCCTTATTACCACATCGCATCACTATCAGTTCGCAATCCACCCTGAACGACCTGCATATTAATCTAATGGCGTCTAAGATTTATTTAATAATGAAACTGTGAGTTGACTTTTTTTTGTTTGTTTGTTTAAACTGACATTACCCACAATGCCATTCGAATACTTGCTGATGGTGGCACCACAGGGTTTTAGCCCTCACTTCATCTCCACCACAAGTGATGCAGCAGTGCTTTAGTCCTTTAGTCTGTCCAGCTCTTTCACTTCCTCATCTGTACACATCTGTATGCTCAAACTTTCATGCCATTACAGTTGTGCTAGCAATAGTAAGTTCCCCCTGTGACTCCAGCACAGCAGACAACTGCTAACGTCACATGGGAATAATGAAAATACAGCACCAACCTGCGAGTTAGCCCAAGAATCCCAAATATTTCAAAACAAACATATTTAACATTGTGTTTCCGGGTGGACTCTTCCTTTAAAAGATTTAGCATTTGAATGCATGTGATGAAAACAGTGGAAACTGATGAAGTACAGCATGTGATGATTTGGGATTTGGTTCATGTTTTATGTGTGTATATACATGCATTTAGCTTTAGACCTGCTTCGGATGTTTACTGCCATCTAGTGTCCGGATGCCTGCAGTACACGCGCTCTTTTAAAGTTATAGTAATGGGATCAGACAGTCAGTTGGTCAGTTACTCACTTAATGAGTGAAAAATGCCTCTTTTAGGCTAAAACACAACTTAATGTTGGCCACTAAATACAGAAAACCAACTGTATTCTACTCCGGATCAAGTGAAAAATACGTTTTCCCTGTTCCCTTCCTCGTGCTGTACAGTTCATTGCTTATGATTGCTTATTATGAGTGTCCTCTTACAGCTTTTTACTCTAGAAGACAAAAAGGAGAGAGAGAGAGAGAGAGAGAGAGAGAGAGAGAGAGAAACCCTGTAGGCAGTGGGAAAGGCAAGCCGCATTAAAACCATGTGTAATTTATAATAAAACACTCTCCTGTGTAGTCGTGGAGTTTTGATCTCTCAGGCCTATCCAAACAGATCAATAACTCTTGGTGCAGAAAGGCAGCTGATTGAACTTGGGGTTTTTGCAGCCAACTCGGTGTAGCACACCACTTTTAACACCTCGCACACTTCTTAACAGCATCTACCATCCACTCCTAAATCTCTAGTGCATCAGTCTAACACGATGCATGCGTTTGCGTTAACCGCAAGCCTGGGACGTTTTGTAAATGAATCAGCTCACTCAGCCGATAAATCACCATGGTTCTACTTAACTTCACTGGCTTTACTACTTAATTTTCACCATACAGTTTAATTGAATTTAAACGAGTAGACCTCGACGCCAACGAGTCTAGACCTTTGTACGCCTCAAATACTCTTAATATACACCGCTATGTTTGGATCAGTGTCAAAACGTAATCAGTTCATTTGGATAAGTCCATACAAATCCTACATGCAACCACGTTTTTTCAACAAGAATTACATTGCCAGAAAATGGGCCTTGGGTTCCTGAATGTAAACATGCAAGTAACATCACTGTATGACAAACAGGAAGGAAGTTATTAAAGAGAAATTATTTCGGATATTTGACCTTGACCAGGTTTACATAAATTCCAACAGTTCATGTGCTTGTAACAACGATAATTCCATTCTGATAGTTTAATATTCATGTGCACGTTCGAATACATTATTGTTTCTATGGTAACAGCTCGTACACAGGGCTTGTACGGCTGACGCTCCACTTACTCCAAGACTAATAACGAAGAGATTTTAAGAAACATGTTGCTGTTTAACAAAGTAAAACGTATAATCGTTGATGGGGTGAAGTTTTTGGTAGGAGATTAGTAGTCTATTTTAATATTTATGCACAGGAAAGTCTTCAGGACCGAGGAGTTTACGTTTTCCCGTTGACAGACTGCGTCTTTTTTTTTGTTGAGAGAATGAGAAAGAGAGAGAGAGAAGGGGATACTGGTGAGGGTTTATCATGGTTATAACATAAGCGAGAACAGCAACTAACCAAAAATAATGCGTTTCTGCTGCACATCGTGCCGCATCACACACCCCTGCTATGCATTATTTTCGAATATCCGCACAGTCTGTCATGTGTTATTCCTTACATAAATCCTACAAACATTCATCCACTAGATATTGCACTAATGACAATCTCAGATGGACACACGGACAACCTGAAAACGCCACCTCGATACTCTTCTACGAACGTGTCCTATAAAGTCAAACGGTACTACGTGTGTTGAAAGGAGCTTGAGTATGATGTGTATAAGAGTCCTGGGATGAACACAGGAGAGTCTTTATGATCGCGTTTGAATGCCTTTACGTTATATTCCTAGCCTCTGTTAGATTCTGCTTCCATGGATGACGGATGCCACTGAATTTCCACAATTTCCACATAGTCTTGTTATTAATTGGACCTATGGCATTGAATTCTTCATTCTAGCTAGCCAGAATAAGTGTTGATAACACCATATCTCATGTAAATACCTCACCATGCATCACTTCTTAGTAGCTAAAGAATCATGTGAGTCATTCAACGTAGCCTAAACATGAGCGGATCTTTTACCAGCTAACCCGTATCACAGATGTTCATCCAAAAACGTACATTACACGGAGCTATTGAAGGTGTTGTTCTTAACCAAAGGAAAAAATAATCATCTGAAAAGATGCCGTGGAATATATACGCAGAATAAAGCACTCGGGGTTGTGTGGGTATTGGAAAAGAATCAAGTCATAATGAATCCTAGAATGAATACATCACACCACCTCACTGTTTATTTTTTTTTCCCCCCTTGGAATTGTACATCCTGCCCTGCTTTATTCCTTCCATCATCCATTTTGATTTAAGAGGCTGAAATCTCAAAATAGAGTGAAAATCTAAATGGAATCTAAATGGGGGAAAAAAAATGAAAAGGAGTTCATCAGGTTATATTTCTCACAGGCTTTCAGTGAATCGGTGGTCCATCAATCTTGTGAGCTGGCTGGAGTGTATCTATCTGTCAGACTCATCCTGATGACATCATACACAGGGGAGTGATGAGTGTCTAGTGTCTGGCTTATTGGTTTCTTTCACCTTCTCTGCCTCTCCCTCGTGCTCTTTAGAGAATAACGTCTATCCTTCTAATATTATAAAGTAGGCCATAGGAGTAGGCCATCTTGCATAACAATAGGCTTTGTTGCTTACGACCGCATTTTTTTTTTTTTTTTGCAATGTTTGTTAATCTAAAGAGCTAGATCTTAATTAATCTCTAATTCAGCATTCAGTGAAGCTGCCATTTATTTCATTGTGCAATCCTGCCTTGACAGTTCTCTTTATCGTGTTTGCACACTGGGCCTGCTAAACATGTACGACAGAAACCGGCATGAAAAAAAAAAAAAAAAAAAAAAGAAGAAGAAGAAGAAGCTCATGGAGATTAAAGCGTATCAAAAAAACACACCTGATCCTTTTTGCCAAATGTCAAACAAGACTGCAATTACAGTCAAAGTTGCCAAAGTGAACAAAGCAATGGCTTACTGGTTTTGGCTCCTGAAGAGCAGAGAGATGGAGACGTACTGATGGAGCTGCGGATGCCGCAATCAGAGCAGAGATCATCAGAGATAATAAGTAATCTGGCTGTGCATAAATCATGCTCTGACAGGTTAAAATACATGCCAATAGTAGCACACACCTTAGACTAACTAGTGTGTATGCATTACTGCTCATGATTTCAGATGGTTTATTTTCCATTCGCTGAAAAAACTGTGAGAGTTCTTTGTGTGTGTGTGTGTGTGCTGTAACTATAAATCTGCACATAGAACGAAACTCTAGCCTTGTATGGTGATTTCATCAGCTGCCAGAGTCTGGCACAGTACAAAAAGGCCTAAAGAATAAGATAGCGTATTGATCTCTTTGAGGATATTTGATCTTGGAGTATCTTGCCTGGAGTATCTGCAGTATCAGTTGAGTCACCTGTGGGCTTTTTAACTGCACAAGGTTGTTTAAGGTGATCAAATGAGCCACCACATTCATGACAGAAAAAAAAAAGGGGGTGGGGGGGGGGGGGGATTCCGGCAGGTTTGGAAAATCTGATGAAATAAAGATATTAATACTTCTTGTCAATATACAACATTGTTACGAATTATACAAACAAGCTTGATATCAAAGAAAAATCGGATCTCCTTCCTACACGGTGCGAACCACTTTAATTAATTAAAAAAATTAAAAAAAAAAAGACAGGACGTGGTCTGAAAAACAGCATGTCAAGTACATGAAGCGTCAGAGTATCGTGTTTGTTTTGTGATCCTGCCGGTATTCCGTCTTTCTCAAGACTGTCCAGCAGGACCTGAAATCCTGAGCAATAGCTACCTCGATGGGCGACGGTGTGCTTGAGGCATACCAATGAAACAAAGAAACGGTGAAGACTCCTTTCATGCACGCAAGGGCGTTAACAAAAGCTGAAGAAGAGATGGCACTAGATGGAGTGGAGGATCGGGGTTAGGAATGCACTTTAAACCAAATTCGGAGATTACATTTGGAATCCGGCCTCTTCAGTTAGCCGAAAAACAAGACACGTCAAAGCAGCAGGCTGCACATCTGAAGGACTGGAAAATTCCCTATTCATTCCGCCATTAAATCACTACTAGAGCCTTTAATCTGAATAATAACAGAAGGATGGAAATAGAGCTTCCTCCTGTGAACAAGTATTAAACTTGATTTATTCAATGAAAGATGTTCACTGATGTAGCCCGGATGTGAGTTAAGGAATGAATCAAATTAGTGAGCAGCAAACCGTTACACACGCCATCTGCTGAAAAAAAAAAAACACATTGAAAACATCACTGTAAGTGATTTTTTTTATTTTGGTTCAAGATTACTGTTAAGTGGCTTTCTAGTGCACTTGAAACTTGAATGGAGCAACATAATGTTTATACTTTGTAGTTGGTACAAGGTCTTCCTTGTTTATCTCAGTTTATGTACACTAATCCCCACATTTCCACCCCTGTTTCACACTGGCAATCGAGTACAAAGTTTGCACACCCTTAGAAAATATGAAAAAGGCAAACTTTGTTAGGTTTGACAAATGTTCCTTCATTAGACCGAGCAACAAAAATGGTCAAATGGTCGATGCTAAGATGTTAATAGCGGGAAAATCAAAAAGACACCAGACCAAAAGTCTGGCATTGCCCTTGCTAAATGGGATATTAATATTCTCTAATAATTTGCATGCTCTGTAAATGTGTGTGTGCATGGTGTCCCTGTGTGTGCGTTGATATTCCCATGCCGCACCCCTACTTTTCCCAGGATAAGCTCTGGATCCATCAATCCCCCCCCGACCAGGATAAAGCTCTTAATGAAGATGACTGACTGAATGAATGTGTATGCTGAACCGTTGCCTAATCAGATAGTGGTGCACTTCCTATTTTCCCTTTTCAAAAACCATGGGGGCGCAAACTTTTGCACTCAGTTTTATCACTCCTCTCCTAAACGTACCACTTTTTTTTTTTTTTTTTTTTTTTTAAGGAAAGATCACACCATAGGGAAAAATATAAAGTACACCAGTCTAATAAAATCCCCACCTCTGCTGGTGCATTGCAGATGAAAGTTTCATTTCAGAGTTGAGATGAAATCAAGCATCCTTACGTCAGTGATCTGAACTACATGGCATGCGGAGGCCTACACCGGCATAGCCAGAGCATCCACATCTACCTAGCATAACTTAGATAAGATAGGCAAATGTGCAGCCTGGCACTTAGTTACAGGTTATCTGACACACCCATGACCGGGATAATTATTACACGCGCTTTCCGTCAAGATATACGGTGTGTGCAGTATGTGCATAAGGAAAAGAAAATGCTGAGTGAGTGTGGGGAAAAAAAAAAAATCAAATTTAAAAACTCAGTTTGTAGAAATAATGAGTGAGAAAGAATGGAGTGGGAGAGCAACAACCACACACACACTTCCCACTGCGCCAAAGATGAAAGAAAATATATCTTGGCTTACAAGACTATCAATCTAATCTGCATAGGAAAAAAAAAAAATATTTTTTTTAAACAAGATAAGAGTACAGCTAAATAGGCCTACAGAAATTTGTTTTCCAACCATGACTTATTGTTTCGTTTCTCATTCTAAAAATAAATAATTTCATTCAGGAAGCCTAATTCCTAATTTGAGTATATTTACCTCCTGCTCGCAGAAACGGAATAAACGACAACAAGCCTACTGTGCTCAGAAAAACCCCAACCATTCGCTGCTTTACAGTTACCAGATCATCTGCTTTAAACAAACACTGACCCCGGCAGCGTGCTATCTAATTAGCTTGGTTGGGCTAAACATGAAAACAAATGTTGACGAGTAGGAGTTGGATCGGTTCCTGAAGTTGGAATGTACCATCTGCGGATGCTAAACATTAAAGCGTTAATGTAGCTTTAAGTGCTCTTTTGATGAGGGAACGGTGACTCAGACATAATGAGGCCATGTGGGTGTCTACAGTTCGCTCTGAGAGTAATCATAAAATTAGCCCTTTATGGTGAGCTGAGTTTCATATTTAATAATAAATTTTAGGCCAAGCAAATCTTCCCTAATCCTCTGTGCCCCTCTGATGGTATACTGTAGGCCACACTGTTACAAATACTGTATTGTGTAAACTGCAGCAAAGAGATTCTACAGCTTTAGCACAGCTGCCGTATATACAGACATTTCCATTTCAGACCCAATCAGGAGCTGTATCACCTCCTGTTCATGCACACGTGGCCTCATTTATCAATCTTCTAATAACATGTGTAAATGTCTTCATAGGTCACACCTATCTAATAACTCCCGTCAGATTTACAGATGTTTTGGTAGTGCAGATTTTCTTCTATCACTCTCAAATTGACAAATGAGATACTCTATAGAAGGGAAAAGCTCACAGGCAGCTGGAAAAGATAAAATGATATCTGAATAATGAAAAAGCGCCTCCTAAACGTGGTGAGAGCTAAATATTCCAGCAGCGCAGCTCAGCCAGCGCAGCGTGTCAGCTAACACAGTCACATATTGACTCTTCCTCCTGTTACATGGCGCCATTTCTTTTGTCCTAATTGAATGGCTAGTCTTGTTTGTCTTAATTTATGGATTTGAAAGATTTGCTTTCTTTCACATCGTTAATATGATATTGAGTTACACAAACTTTTCTCTTTGGAACCCGAAATAAAGAAGCTGTTTATACTTGTCAGCGTAATCCATATTTCAGTGTGCACTAACTCATTATACGATTACACAGTCTGAAGCCAAACAATCTTTTGAAATAGAATTTACACTAACTCAAGAGCTCTCGTAGGATGTGAATGCTTTTTTTTTTAATTAACTGGATTCTCATGAGTACCAAATAGCTTGTGTATATGCTCCTGTGAACCATTTACGAGGAAATTTGTTTGCGTACAGTTTGACAAGTGAGGCCCACTTAATACAGTGACATTTCCGTAAGTTCAAATAAAAGTTATAGAAGATTCCCTGAACCAGGTCAAGATCTCATCTATGCACTGGTTCAAACTTCTACCTGATTAATACTTGAGTGAAGTGACGGCTGATCGAGTCAAACTTCACCATCTTCTGAAAGCTCATACAGACTTTATCATCTAGCCTATCTACATAAACATACTCACGTAACCGCATATATTCACACACACACACACACACACACACACACACACACACACACACAAATGCTTTTGTTTAAAAAGCATTCCTCAGAACAATACATCTTTCCTACGGATACTGAAGACGAACTGCGCTATGACACACTCTCATAAGACGAACTGTGTGGCTTTGTGCCAGCTTGCAGTAACAGGGTGTCTCGTGCCAACACAACAGCACTGTATTACCGCAAATCAACACAAATTTGAACAGCTGCCTTCACCTTAGGACTTCTCCTTCATACGCAGGCGTTCATTAAGCGATCGTTAAAAACAAATCCTAACAAACGTGTCCTGCCAGTTTCGTCTGGGTGTGAAAAGACTGTCCACCTGAGCAGCCGTAAAAAATATCCATTCAGCTTCCTGATGACTTCATGAAAGGGCAAACAAGACATTCTGGCCGACAGACAGGTGTGTCTGAGTTCGAAGTGTGCCAATCCGGATATTGTGACCAGTTATTAAGCTCTGAGAACCTCCCAGATTTTGAAACAAAAAAAAAAACCGATCACCTATAGAAGCCAGAGCTTTTCAAAACTCTTCTTGTTATTAGCTTCGTTATTGTTGGGCAGTGCATACTGTTCTTGAGCGTTAGCCTTTTCAAAGGCTGCCAAGTGGACTGTTATTAAATTATATATTCCAAGCGTCGCTTTTATATCTGTAACCTCAAGATCACCCTCTCCCTGATCCCTGCACCAAACTCAGACAAAGAAACAGGGCCCTCACTCAGAGAGTATCTCCAAGGCAATAAGATGGCATCAGTGTCTCTTTTATGAAGCTCCCAAAAAAAAAAAAAAAAAAAACAGAGAGAGTTTCTTGGGTGGTCAAAGTCTTGTTTAGGGCTTAGCAGTTATGTTTTACACGTGGTCCCATGGTCAAGGTAGTCTAAATCATTTACCTAGATACAGACTTAAGGCAAGAGTTGTCACAACAACTGTAATCATTTCTGAAATCTTGAGACCTTTCCATTCATTCTCCCATCACTCCTAGCTGTTACTGATAGGAATGCCAACTGAATGATGGACAAACATTGAGAGCTGCAAACTAAGCAAGGGAGCAAAGTAGAGACACAAAGCCAACTAGTTATTCATTAACATCATGACGCCTAAAAAACACACATAAATCTTTAGATCTTTGTTTTGCTCTCTGCCATACACAAGCCATCTGTAATGTCCCTCACACACACACACACACACATACACACACACACACACACACACACACACACACACACTCCACATGGTCCCCTCTCACCTCCCATCCAGACGCAACAGCCCATAACTCGCTACGACCGAATCAAGAGCAAGTGTTTACACGAGAAAAACAACCAAGATGGAGAAGACCTACCACGCTGCACCCTCGTCCACCATCTCCTCTCCTTCTATCATCATACTGTTTCGACTCCTGCGACTCCTACTACTGCTTGCTTTTCTTTTTTTTTTTCCCGTCTCTCACTTCCTGGCTGAAAAAGGAGCCAGGATCCAGGGGTTGGGTATGAGTGGAATTTAAACAAGAAAAGCAAAAACAATCGCTTCTTTGCGAGTGATATCTCTCCTTTCTCCTGCAGCTGAACTCGTGCTCGCATATGGATTACATTCCCACTGGAACAGCCAGCTGGATTTAAACACCACGACCGATCCTGCTGTCTCTTTACACACACACACACACACATACGCACACCCTTACACACTCACACACACACACACACACACCCTCAGCATGGCCCCAGCCTTCTTGCTTTCCTCCACCCCAGCTCTCTACTCTAATCATTAACTCCTATAGGGCTGGGCTTCTGATGCTTAACTCCTTCAGCAAATTCTTATTATCCATACACTAAATTACTCAACAAGGTTAAGATTTAAACCCAGAATCTTTCTGTTTCAGAACCATTCACCTGCAGTGTAGAAGTAAATACAGAGAGGTTCATAGCTAATGAACCACAGAAGATTGCATAACATCGCATAGTTCAATTTACCCAAGGCCTCGGCCAGTTGGATTGGATTTCTGCGTGGAACGGAGGAAGTTTTCCAGCTCTGAGCAACGTCTATATATCTAAGTGTTTCAGATGCCACAGATTCAGACTCAGTAGTGCAATAGCGCATGGTGTTCTAGACATGTAACACAGTGCCACTATCTGTATCTGTTTATTGCTCCAGTTATTACTATCTGTATCTGTACTTGGATTTAAACCTAAAGTAAGTGTGGCCTAAACCTGAAGGGGTTTATTTTCCATCTCTTTTTTGTGGGAAATAGAGGTGTGCGTGGAACTGTTTGTTTAAACCCACTCACACAGGTAATATTTTTGTTTGTACCTTTATGAACAAACTAATAGTGAAATTTAAAGCACCACAACCCTGACCAGGCAATTACTAAGGATGAATGAATGAATGTTCTAAAAGCATCGTTCACGTTCATGTTCACATTAACCTCCTGCACATCTCTAGTCTCAACCTGACGTGACCTTTCTGGGGGAAAAAAGAATCGTTTGCCTCCTATTCATCTGTATTTGGATCTGTTTAAAACACATTATCTGAATGATGTATCCTTATTCGGTTAAATTGTGAATGTGTTCACTGAGAGTTGTCATTATATGGCCCCAGTTTAAATGTTTAAAATGATTCCTTCGTTCATTAATCTTCAGTAAGGACTTTATTCTGGTTAGGGTCGCTCTGGATCCAGAGTCGACCTCGGTAACACTGGGCTGAAGGAGGGAGAATTCAGTCTGGATTGGATGCCAGTCCATTGCAGGGCATCATGCACGCACACACATTCACACACTCATTCACACCTAGGGGCAATTTATCTTAGCCTGTCCACCTGCATGCATTGTTTTAGACAATGGGAGAAAACTGGAGAACCTGGAAAAAACCCACGCACAGGGAAAGAACATGTGAAACTAGACTTTACATAATGGCCTAAAAGACAGGCTGGAGATTAGGACCAGTCCAAAGATGCAGAGTTTGTTTATTAAATGAGCCAAAGCCAAATATAGACCAATCGCAGGGTGACCTCTCTACCAACTTGAGTCCTATCATCTGTATCCTGAATGCACCATCACTGACCATTCTCCTAACAAGTGGTTCTTTCTGGGTGAAGCCATAACAATATAGATGGCCCACACACAGGGTGAGTCAGCCCGCTTGTAGCTGCCTGTTGAGTCTTGGTACACCATTAACTAACCACAGACACAGCACCATCTTTTCTGTCCGACCTGACACTGCTCCTCAGCTCCCGCTGTTTCTCTCCAGTCAAACCTCATCAGTCAAGAGACACAAGGCTCGTGTCTCTGGTCCTCATTGCCAAAACAAACTCCTCATTGGGATTGCCCCATTATTTATCCTGTCCCGTCACGGCCATGTGCCCAGCATTAAGACCAATGTAACCCTACTTTGTTTTGATAAGGTTTCCTATACAGTTTGGCACAAAGGGAAATGTGGGTTTTTTTTTTTCCTCCACGGGCTGTGAATTCCAGAACAACGTATGCTATGTCTAACTCGTGCGAGCCACGTTTCTGTATAGACTCTCGGACTGGCCTTACTCAAGTATTCAAACTTATGAGCAAGCGATATAGTCAAAACAGACTGGAACCTCCCTGAAGCCTGCTTTTCTGAAGAATGAACTTGAACGCAAAGTTCACTGACTAATTGGACATATCTCTTCCGCTGCAACAGTATGAGTGCAGGAGAAGTTCACTCCATTTTTCTTACATCCTGATATAAATTTTCTGAGGAGGCCAGTAGTGTAAAATTTGTTCAAAGTTCATGTAAGTCCACATGTGCCTAGCTTTGTTGCTGAGCCTTGAATGGAACTACGAAAAAGCAAATAATATTTTTATGATTGAAAATAATTTTCTCCATAAAAAATTATCAAAATATTTTCAAACTAATCAGAACTGCTACATCTGATATTTGGAAAAGCCTCTCCTGGAGAGAAGAACCGCACTGAGCTTCTTATTCCAGCTATCCACTTTCGGTGAGCCTGTGCCCACTGTAGCCTCAGATTCTTATTCTTGGCTAAAAAGATTGGAATCTGATGTAGTCTTCTGCTGTTGTAGCCCATGTGCCTAAAGCTTTGATGTGCTGTGGGTTCTGAGATGCTCTTCTGCTCACCGCGGTTGTAAAGAGTGATTATTTGAGTTATCAAAGTCTTTTTGTCAGCTTTATCCAGTTTGGTCATTGTCCTCTGACCTCTCTCATCAACAATGTGTTTCCCCCGCAGAACTGATGCTCACTGGATGTTTGTTTTTCACAGCATTCTGTGTAAACTCTAGAGATGGTTGTGTATGGAAATCCCAAGAGATCAGCAGTTTCTGAAATACTCACACTAGCCTGTCTGGCACCAACAACCAGGCCTTGATGAACAACCACATGATTGGCTGGCTGGATAGTTGGATGAATGAGCTGTTCCTAATGAAGTGGACGGTGAGTGTACATGCGGTTCAGTCCTGTGATTATCATTAAGATACTGAAAAAGGCATCAGTATGTGGATTTCACAGGTAGACACAAAGCCTGTGTTAGTTTACGTTAAGGTCTCGTGGATGTCCACTTACAGCCTCAATCACACAGCATTCATAAACAGATGATATTATCATAGTAAGACATTGAGGTCACTACTTAACAGGAGGACTGAAAATTTCCCCATGAGAATTGGGGCCTGGTTTGAAGTGTCCATTCTGTCAGAATACTCACTTACACTCTATACAATGATAGATGGTCTGTTCCAAGTTTGTGTAAATGTGTGTTGACAGAGTTGACAGAAATGTGCAAGTAGATGCATTTTACTGTCACAGACGTATAGCCATAGAAAGCATCCACACACACACACACACACACACACACACACACACATACCCACACACACTTTTGGAAAGCAAACGGTCCATGAGCAAACAAAGTCACTGAACGGAGAAACCATTCCAGTTCCTTCTAGCACTACATGTGTGGCACACAAAAGAAGTGGAGTTCAGGAGCTATTTCTCAGAAATGTTAAGATTCCAAACTCAGTCTTGCTATCCAGTTTGCACCTGGGTGGCAAATGAGAGATGGCCTCACCCTGGCCTTTACTTTCATCTGGACCACATAATGCTATGAAATGACAGAGATAAAAAAAAAAATCATTTGAATCTGGTTTTCAGAACACAGCCAGTTTCTCAGCCTTAATGAGATCATATCTCAGGCATGTTATCACCCAGGATTTACAGTCAGGCCACTTCTGGGCCGCAATACGCATTGCTGTAATTGCCATATTGATCCTTATGCACCTAAACTCAATCATATTTAGTCTGGACTCATCTCCTCTCTGGGCAGTGCCTTTAAACTTTCACCTATTGTGATATCACCCGCTATTCCTCAGGGTCACTGGCATGACTGGAATGTCAACACAGATGGGAGTTCTTACTACACACACAGATATCCTACCCTTCAGCACAAACACAGGCCCTCCACTTCAACACACACAAAGCCTCCACAGAAAACGCAAAGTGTCTCCCACAGATAATTCATGCCTCACACTCAGGCTGCTCCTGTCAAATAGGGGGAAAACAGTTATATATCATAGTCTGGCCACACAGCAGCCCAAAGAATGAGGCTGAACTCCTCACAACTCCCCACAGCGCTCTTTCCAACTCTCACTGGCCAATTAAAACATTCCAGCCCAATGGCCTTTGTTTTCACCATGGCCCATTAACTTGTAATTTACCGCTAATCTGTAGACCAAGACGACTTGAAGGAGCAGCTGTGCCCTTAAAAAAAGATGTTGCTTGCTCACCATTATTGCCTGATTCTGTCTACTCATACGGGCAGGAAAGCCAGGTATGGTTCTGTTTGAACATTTTAATGAGTTTAGCACACAATAAACGTGTAAGCATTCTCATTTCGCCCCAGGCCCAAACAGTTGGATCTTATTATTATAATAAAACCTGGAATTTATTATTAGACAATTTGATCACTTTATGCTAGAACCCCTGGGCATGCTGTATTTCCAGTGTGCAATACCGGTCACATGTAGGAAATAAAGGAGGGAAGAATGGGCTGTATGACAGGAGGTGATGAAGGAAGGGATAAAAGAGGGGTGGAGATGGTGGCCATCCCTCCCCAAGGGAGATTAAAGTGGAACAGGTAGCGGCATGCTTCAAGAATGGAAAGAATGTGGGTTGTTTGTGGAGGACGCGTGGCATGGCTATTAACTGGACCAAACCGGTGCTGCAAGTGTGTTTAAGCCCCTTTATCTTCTGAACAGCAGGAGTGCTAATTTTGGAGTCTCTAGAGAGACCGTACTTCAAGGATGATAACGGGTCAGCAGGTTAAACACATGGGGGCTGCCAAAATAGCACGCAAGCCCTTCATTTTTATTTCCGTCTGGTCTCTGAACGACACAGACGTCCAAGTAGAAACATTCACTACTTCATGACATTGAATAATTTCTAAATTCCTCAGTAAAATTGGTCTCTCTTTTCCCTCTTATGTATGTTAATCCTGAGTTTAAGCCACTGTTGACGAATGCAGTGTAAGTCATACAGTCCATACTTCGTAACACAGTGCACAGGATAAGTTCTAAATCCTACTCATAACACGGGATTATGTAACATACATTTAATATTTGGTCTACATGAAATGTTGCGCACTACTTTATCTTCAAACAAAGATGTGTGCTATCAGCGCTTCCGACCTCCACCGAGCTGTTTTTCCACAAGAGGCTAACATTGACACCCTGTGGCCATTTAACAGGAGGTGAAGCCCTGCTAATATTGACAGACACGGTATCACATGAACCACATTCTTTTTTTGTTTACAGAGCCAGTCCTCAACAGGAATTAAGCAACAATATAACGAATTTAAAAAAAAATAAGTACTCTGTGCCTGATATGACACGTTGCGTTCATTGGTCTGTGTAGAAGACCTTAAATAATGTTTAGCCTTGAAGGTTAGTGCTTTGTGATTAGCAAATCATAATAACAGTGCTAGGATGTTGTGAAGTGTTGATTTTCCACACGTAGTGCGCGTGCGCGTGTACATATCTGTGTTCGAAAGTATGTGTGGCGTGTGTGTTTTAAACAGGGTGTCAACACCTGCCTGTTCTCCGGATGACATCCGGCGCACTGAGACAAAGGTGCGATTCTATCTGTGAGATGCCTCATCAGACAGGCATTTAGCTGGAGCTCTGCTCCTCCTCGTGCCTTAAGCTAGACACACATAGGTACGTTTAACATGCTTGGACAAGTCAGTCAGCCATCACTCTTTGGATACGAGTTGGCCCCATGCATGATCTAGGATGAGCTTCCCTTAAACAAATCTTGTTGTTTGGTTGCACCACAAAAGTACGACTAAAAAGGTATCTCCAAGTCAAGTTGACTTGACTCTCATCCCATCGTTGTATAAACATACAGTGCGACAAAATATTGTGTCTCCAGGACCATGTTACAACATTCAGTACAGAGGTGCTGTACAGGACAAGATAAAAAGTAAATACTAGACAAATGATAGACAACCGCAGTGAGCAAAAATATAGTTTTCAGTAAACCTTTTTTTTTTGTCCATACTTATTAGGGTTATTAGGGTTAAAGTAATATTTACACACAAATAACCTTACGGAAATTTACTATAGTTATATTTACTGGTACTTCATAGAATCTATGCTTCTGAGACATTTAATAATGACTATACTTATATTTTATCCCTACAATCACGGTCATTAATCCTGACAATGACGTGACCATTACTGTCTTTTTATTTCTTGTATTTATCTTATGTTACTCTTATATCAGCACCGTAGTTTACTGTTAGTACTGTATATGGTTGGAAAAGCATAGATTGCTTGATATTTGATATGGAAGACAAGCAGTTGATTTTGTCCTCAGGTTGCCATGATCGAGGCTTATTCAAGTATAAACAAACACACAAAGAAAGCAAATAAGCAAACACTTTTCAATGTACAGTAATGCTCAAGATTGCTCACAGTTCCACTATTAGGGTCAATTTATAATGGGAAAGGTTCGAGTCTCAGTCTTAATTTTTTTAGGGGGTAACTAGGTAAGTATAGTGTCCATGCAGAACATTTCAGGTTTGAGATTTCTCTTTTTTTTATGGGGTGAGAAAGTGCAATTTTATAAAATTGCCCTCATTTTTGGGTTGAATATCTCTGTTGGGGGACCAGATACAAACCTGAAATTTTCATAGAAATAAGTCCTCTATAGTAGCATTCTGCTGTACAAATTGTTTGAGTTTGAGATTCCACTGGCTACAGAGCTTGGGCTAGTAGAAATCTGGGGAAAAGCCTACTTAATTCATGCATTTTGAGAAATGAAAAGATGTAATATACAAATAAAATAAAAAAAATGAACAGTATCTAGTACACAGTAATCATGTTTATGATTGACATACAATAGCTTACGCTCGTCAACGAGGTCTAAAATGTTACTACATTTGATATTGGCAACAGTGAGCCAACAGTGAGCTCCAACCTCTAAACTCACCTGCCTGTAATTTTCTAGTAATCCTGAAGACTTTGGTTTGCTTGTTCAGGTGTGTTTGATTAGGGTTGAAGCCAAACCCGAGAGCCAGATTTTAAGAACCTTTATCTATCATGGGTATTCAGCATTTCCATGTTTGGTGCCTCTGAACAATCAGATTTGCTTAACAACAAAAAATATCCAGTTAAATCACCACCTTCACTGTCAATATCATCTATAAAATCCTTACAATATTCTAACAATACATCTAGTTAACTAGGTTTTAAGTGCTTTTTACTTCCAGATTTGAAAGTAGTAATCCTCTGATGCACTGAGTCTTTTTTTTCTTTCTTCTTTTATCTTGATTTTCGTCTTTCTCTCTGGTGATTGTAACAAACTACAAGTTTTTTATGATGGCCCATATGCCGGACAATGTAACCTGATATTCTGAGATTAAAGTCGTAATACTTGAGTGAAGTGATCGCATTTGGTAAGCGACAGAGTAAGGATCCTTTTTGAATTTGAATTCAATCTACCTGCATTTCCATATTTGTGAAACTTCCCCAAACTCTACGCAATATGACATACAGTAACTAGTTTTACATTCACCAAAAATTCTGACTTTCTCTCTAATGTTCTGATTGTTTTTTTCCTATAATATAATAAAGACTTGTACACGGGTTATCCAAAAAGCCCCATTTCTATTTAAGTAGATCATAATTTTCCGCACACACAGACACTGAGGTGGGTGTCATGTAAATGATGTGCCTATTTGATACATCGGGGGTGTCGCACTTTGTAAATAAAGGACTGGTGGGCAGACTCTTGTGTCAGTATGACTGAAACTGAGTCACCAATTTAATCACTCTCAGAAGGCTCATTCTGATGTCGAATGACAGTTTCATGCTTCATATATCATTCCCGGAAATTTAATCTAGGTTTGTTTCTATGCAACTAGGATGAAAAATGGGGATTTTATGTTTCCACCGACTTCAGCACCCTCTGAATCTGTTGGTACGCTCGGAGTAATAAACTAGAAAGCTGTGCTTTGTGGTCTGCCACAAAGTCACGTTCCTTCTCTCTGTTTCTCTCTCTCTCCTGCCATCACAAATTAGCACCCTATCATTTCTACTAAACCTACATATGACAGAAATTTAAAATCTAAAAATCTAAAATTCGCACGTGGGCTGACACGCTCCACTGAATTCGTGCCCTTAAGCATTAAAGAGGTATGAGGGTTATAGCTTCAGGCTCTGGGCAGAGTTATATTCTGGCAAATTACACCATTCTATATCAACGTATCTGACGTATTGAAAAGCTCAAAGCTTTGTTCCTATTAAATCTGGATGTCTGCCAAAAGCATCAAGAGGTCTAGAGTGCAGCTCCTCTTCTTGTGGAGTCGAACGTGAAACAATGAGGACCGCCTGTGAATCAAAGCAGTCACATTACCGCAGTCCCAGCTGACTCACTTTTTCTTTCCTTCTCTCCATCACTGTCTATTTTTTCATACATCTCTTTCTGCTCATCCCATTGATCATTTCCCATTGATGAAGGGGTGAGGGGGATGGGGGAACAGATGAGGAGGCTGAAGCCTGTAATTTGGTCTGGGTGTGGTCAAATTAGCTATGGCCAGTAAACACGTGGTATCCTTCTATACCCTAACGGATTAACACGCTCTTTGCCACCTGACACTGTGATGGTATCAGGTGGCAATGGGCATGTTAATCCATTATGGCTTACACCATTATTTCTTCTTCTATGACCCCTTCTCTAAGCACTCTTTAACCTGGTTAGCAGTGGATGACATATCATTTGAATTTATCACCGTATCATAAAATACTCGATAATGATATCTAAATCGTTTACATTATCTCAGTCACAATTCTAAGGAACGTAAACAATATATAAAAACATACCAAGAAAATCTCTTCACATGTATGAGGATCTTGTATGAGGGTATGAGCGTGTGGCAGGTCATGTGACTAAATACTTCTGATTGATTTAATTGCAATAACAAGTAATATTTAGGGGCAAGCACCTCAGGAGCATAAGTACCCTAGTAAAATTGTATGTTTTCTTCTACCTACTTTTATTAGGGGCCAAGCACCGAATTGTGTGCTCATTGCCAGAAATATTTCAGGGCCAAGCACAGAAGGTGCATAAGTGCCCTATTTCATTTGTATGCTCTCGTCTTATTTTTCTTTTTATTATTAATCTTATTATTATACTTGGACATGGTAGTCTCTGGCAGCCCAAAGAACACTTTGTACAAGCTTTACGGAAATTTGGCACAGTGATAGAGGACAATCTCAGCTACCCAAACACCAAACTTGGTGTAAGTCCCTTGAGTGCTCAAGTGCCACCAACAGGGTAAATTTGGACATACATTTGTAAAAATAAGTCTCTAAAGCAATGCCGTAGAAGCGCAATTCCACTTTCCTCTAATTCTTTGTACTTATGCCAAGTTCAAAGTATATCACGGCGTCAATTTACACCATACTGGATTTTCTGCCATTTTGAATTTTTTTTCAAAATCTTTTTGGAATTGTATCTTTTTAAAGAATTTTATCACTTCGTTCCTTTTTTTTTCCGTCCAGTCGTCTTGAAATTTGGATTCAAGCATTGTGAAACCAAACTGAACAAAACTCTCAGATTTTTGATATGTGTGACGTAACTTTCAAACAAATTTGATGGTAAAAGTGAGGACATAGCTATGGTATGACGTATTAAGCCCAAACGTCCTACATGAGTGAAGGACCAGAATCTAAGGGACTCCAAGATGTTTTGTCTAAATTCAAAATGCAACAATTTAGTATATCTACTTGGGAACAAACAATGAAGGTCCCCTTTTGGTGTTCCTCTGTCACTAAGAGGTAGGGCCAGAAAGTGCTTGGCCCCTTAATTGCTGCTTGCAGCTATATTATCACTTGTTAAGTGAAAATGACCAGAACATAATCTCTGTAATATAAATACATATTAAAAAAAAAAAGTTTTATGGTAAACAAATATCTATTATTATTAGACAAGAGTTAAGTACACTTAAGATTCCTAGTGATGGAAATAAATTAAAATACTTAGCCCCTTATATGGCCTTCTGCATTAATTAAGGATCTCTAATTTTCTGTAATAGGATACTTGTATACAAGGGGCTGTTTCGGTAAGATACAGGAAATGCCTGGGGCAGAGACTTAGAGATCAAGGCAGAGCCTCTTCAAAACAGAGAGCCCGGCAGTGCAGAGAACCCATACAAGCATCCACTGAATGTGTGTATAAATTACTCTTTCAGGCAAGGGCTTTTCTGGGGAGGAGTGTCCCAGTGACAGCAGTCTACCACCAACACAGATACACAAAGACGCACAGCAAAAAGCCCCTCAGTCACAGAGGACAAGCAAGGTATTCTTCTCGCTCAAAGCGTCCATCATCACCAAGCTCTCCGCTTACCTCAGCCAACCTGCTGGCAGTGCCAAGTCTGGCCATTCAGCTGCCAGTTAACCAGTCTCAGGACCATCTACACCACCCGTGCCAAACTACCAGCAGTCCAGGCATTTTCAGGCTGATCTGAGACCAGTCAGCAATAATCAACTTCTAATATAAATCTTTAAATTAAAGAAAATCCTCCATACTGAAACTCTGTATTGAGAATTAACTGTATTGGAATTTCTCAGTGTGCTCCAAAGAAGTGTTTTATATTCATCAATGAAGAAATGTGAAAAGAAAGAAAGAAAGAAAGAAAGAAAGAAAGAAAGAAAGAAAGAAAGAAAGAAAGAAATTTCACAAGGAAACTGCCCTCTGCATTCCAATAGTGATTCACTTCTTAAAATTTACTACGACACTCTTTATATTAACACAGCCTCAACAAATTTCTTTTAGCATAATATTACAATTTGCTTGGTTTTGCTATTTAGCTTGTCCATTAGCTATTATGCTAACAGCAACAGAATAAAATTAGCCGTCACATACACGTTATATCTAGGAGCTGTCAAAACAAATTCCAAATTAAACACTTTTAATCCAATGTTTTATTTTTTGTTAATAATAGGAATTTTAGAATCATCTTCCCATGTCACTAACATTTATGATTTTGCATTAATGCTGTTGAGAAGTGAGATGTTTAAGGGCCTACCAGCTGTTGGTTGCTATAATTCACCATTTTGGTTGAGCCTTCTGCCTTCTGCCCACCATCTGAGATAAATCAACATTTAACATCTCCCAGTCTTTTTACTTAACACCAATCTGTATTGAATATAATATTTAGTCATTGAATGGTTCAGCAGATTTAAAGCAGTTGTGAAATAAACCATATCATCCATAAAGAGACACGCTGCTGATCCTTACTGCTCAGTTCCCAAGGGGAAATCTCTGCTGAACGAAATCTGCTACTAACACTAATAAAGAGTTTCCTGTTCCAATCCGAAACGCTGAAGTCCAACACAGTTTAGTGACTTCAAAGATACCTGATACAACTAACTGGTTAGTAACCAGGTTTAGTATGTTTAGTTAAGTGTATTAGTGCTGGACTATGGATTTTTGGACTGGAATCTATTCCCTATTTAGTGATGTATCCATATTTTAGACATGGGCTAGAAATGAAGGACACTTACACTACAATACCTAAAGTATGTAGACGTCTGATCAGGACCCCAGTATACGGGCCATTTGCAAACTTCTGCCACAAAATTGGAGGCACGTGATTATCCTTTGTATGCTGTAGCATTATGATGTCCCTTCACTGGAACTAAGAGGCTCACACATGTTCCAGGATGACAACAGCCCTGTGTTGGTTGAGGTCAATGAAGACATGGTTTGCCAAGGTTGGTTTAGAAGCACTCACGTGGCCTGCACAGAGCCCTGACCTCAACCCCACTGAACACCTTTAGGATGACCTGGAACACCCAGGTCTCCTCGCCCGACATCAGTGCCTGACCTCACTAATGTCATTGTCCCAGGTTCTGTGCAGACGTTTGCTTGTTTTCTCCATGTCCCTGTGCATTACCTCCAAGTTTTCTGGTTTCCCCCTACCTCCCAAAAAATATGCCAGTAGGTGGACTAGCTACCCTAAAATGGTAACTTATGATTGCCCATCCATCCAGGGTGTATTTCCATCTCATTCTCAGTGTTCCTGGGAAAGCCTACGGATCCACCGCATCCCTGACCAGGATAAAGCAGTTACTGAAGATGAGTGAATGACACAGTTGCTCCAAAGTTTCCAATACCCAATACTGACCAAAATTCCTTACAATGCTTAAAGGATGAATTAGGGCAATGCTGGTTTGGTGAAAAGGGTGGCAAGGCAGCTGCCAGCCTGTGCCAACTGGCGTTTTGGCGTGAACTAGGCAGGCTGGACGATTCGATGCTGGATGTTAATTTGGCTCAAAAGGTCTCAATGGTTCTGCTCCTATCACTGTGGTCCACAGTACTGGACCTGCCCTTCACATGGTGACAAACAGTGAGGTGACAACTGCAGGAAAACCAATATTGGAATCTCGGATCGGATCGAGGATAAAAAAAAAAAGCGCTTACATGGTGGAATAGTTAGCACTTTGAAACCTGTGATCTAATCTCAGATACCCATTAGTCCCTTGAAAGTGTTTAATGGTTCACAATTTTCTCTTGCCACATAATTCCTGGCCATAACAAAAAGTGTGCAGTTGTTGTTGCTGCACTGACAGAATTGGGAGTCTCATAACCTGGAGGTCTTTGATTCAATCCTCACAGGGGCACTTGGAAGCTTTTGCTGCAAATATCTGAGTGATAGAAGTGAGTCAGCAGGAAGGAACCGATCAATGTGCCCTTGGGCAAAACAGGTTGCCCATACAATGATTTGTCTTTCTGTAGTAACAACAAAATTACAAGCAGGAATGCAAGGACTGTTTTATCCTAGCCTTTTCCCAAGGTGAGCAGCGAGAGCAATTGGTCAGCGTTTATTAACAGAGATGGCCCAAGCAGCAGCGCTTCAAGTCTTAATAAAAACAATCCACTAGGTAGTGAATTTGACTTTTTGGACCCTAATATATAATGAGCACACATCTGACACAACCTAATATATAATGAACACAATACTCATGCAATAGGGCCATATGTTCTGATTCATTTGCTATTTGGAGCAGCATTTATTACTACTGTGTGGTTGATGTTTTTCTTTAATTGAGAACATGAGAAGGTGCCTATGGACATCAATATGACACACCTTCATGTTCCAGCCAACAGAACCGCTTATATTTCCTTGGAGTAATAAAACAGAGGTCTGTCATTTGCCGTACCTCTCCCGCTTTCTCCTTCCTTCTATGGCTAATAACCATCCGCCCACCACCAATTAGCATCCTATCATTTCGAGTACACTAAATATAGCAAAAATAAGCAGGTCTAAATGTGACACTCCATCATGATTTTGAGATCCATAAAAATCAAGATTATGAGCGTGTATAAATTCAGAAAAACCCCACTGGTTTGTGCTAATGACAGGTTTAAAAGCAGGCTGCTGGAGCTCAGTGGTGTACAGGAACGATATGGCACTGCTGAGTTTGGCAGACTCTCTGTGGGTTGTTGCTCCCAGCATCAGAGCATCATCATTCAGGTTCGTACACCTGGCTGCTCTGTCTGAGGTTGTATGACTCAAATAAATCACCCGCATCATGCAGTAGACTTGTGATGAGTTCTGTGATTATGGTGTATGATTCAACCATCAGAACTGACTTTAGAGATAACTGCAGATATCTCAGGCCTCTCATCTGGTAGAGCTTAACAGACACCTTCTGTTTAAGAAGATGCTTCTCAGGTGATATCATTTGCTCTGGCCAATACACTCTTTGAGGCTCCTCGAGGCAGTCTGTGATTTTTGGTGTTTTTGTTCTGCTCCTGCCCCCGACATACCTGAGTTATGTAGTCAGTGTGTGTCCCTATAGTCCCTGACTACCTGGTACAGGTAATCTAGGAGCGAAAACAGGACCAAATTTGGAGCAAAAAAACAGAATTGTATAACTGTATCAGACTGAAAAGTAAGACGAACTGGGAGCATCTGTTTCAGAAACTGAACTGTTCCTTTATTATAGAGTTGCACTGATGATGGCATGAAAAAAAAAATCTCTGTCTAGACATCACACAAATCCACACACCGTGGATGAGAAGAGAAGAAAGGATAGAATAAAATGCTCCCCCAAATAAAAGTAACACAAGTAGTCCCTGGCCTTTATCTCTCTTTTTCTAAAAGCAAAAGAAAGAGAGCCTACCTTTCTGAAAGTCTTTCCCTGCGTTCGCTTTCCTCACGCTGTAGTTTCTTGTCTGTCTCCCTCTCTTCCTGTATGAGAATGTGGTGTGGCTCGACTAAAGGAGGTGGGAGTGGGAGAGAGAGAGAGAGAGAGAATAAGAAAGAAAAAAGAGCGAGCGGGTGAGCAAGCAGAAGAATCGAAAGCAGAGGAGGAGAAACATGAAACCACCAATGACCCTCAAACAATCAATCCCCCCCCTCTCCTTCTCTCGTTCCCGCTATTTTTCCCCTTCGAGTCTCCAGATCCCTCGCAGGCTGCGAGCGTGGGGACAGACAGATTTGTTTCAGTCTAGATTGAGAGGAAAACGGGGAAATTTGATGAATGGGAAACATGTAGCCACAAAGACTGCGAGTAAAAATATGACCCATGAAATGGGTTTCCTTTTTTAAAATGCACGGGAAATTGCAAGCAGGACTGCGGTGCTTTTTATTATTCCAAACTCAAGTTCTTCCAAAGTAAGCAGAAAGAAACTACCAATGCTGACTAACAGACAGAGAGAGAGAGAGAGAGAGAGAGAGAGAGAAAGCCTGACACAGGTGGATGGAAGCAAGTGTTGCTTAAGTCCATGGGAAAGTTAGGTGCTTGTCATGGCACAATAGGTGACAGTTAAAGCACAGATAATATTTCCTTTTTTTTTCGCTTCGCATGCTGAGACATGAATTTGCGATCACACGGGGGCTTAGTTAAAAAAAATTCTATAAAAAAAAAAAAAAATCACACACCCAGCTTGTTTTCTCTGCAAGTGATAAGCCAAAATACTAAACTGGAATACGTTGACAAAATCATGCCGGGCCTCTGATGCCGCTGGATGATGAAACAACACTTGAGCTTGTGTGTTTATATAGCGAGGAATTCACGTACTCAGGTTACTCACCTAACAAATACACCGCACAAACATTTAAGAGTATTTATTTATTTAACAAACCTCATTTGCCAGTATAGATATTAGACTTCAACAAGTTATTCCTGGAGGCATGCATGTGTGTAATTACCGGTGAATACTGAAAAGCCTCTGTGGGACTTTATTAGCTTGTTATCACACATCCACAGCCTGAACCACCTGAGGGCAGGCTTCCGCATTTGTTTAGACGTCTAGGCTTGCAGGGGTCAAAGGTTAAGCGTTGTCAGGCCAACTAGTACCAACTTTGTGCCACTGCAGGAAGCAGTACACAACCTCAATGCAGACATACAAATGTGCAGATCTATTTCATGCAGCGCTCTACGGTTGGCTTGTAGTGAAACATCTAAAAGTGTCGGCGGATGTTTTGCTCAATATGACACACGTGCAAATTTCTTGTATGAAAAGTTAAAGCAGAAAAAAAAAAAGTGTAACGAAAGTTATGTTTCGAGTTAAGGGCAGGGGTAGTGATCAATCAAAACCTACTGCTAGACCTTTCTGCATTCAAGTTCATACGCAATTCTCATGAGATCTCAGAAATTAGTACTCGTTTAATGCTGCTAGTACGTTATCACAACAATATAAATCGAGCTACACAGCTGTCCTTGTCTTAAATAATTCATAATGGTTTAAACGCAAACCATAATGTAAAACAGACACGAAATAACTAGTGCAACTCTTTCTTTCTGTATCTGATGGAAGGTATATGCTCATTGGTCTCTTTCCGCGTCTCCATTCCTCTCTCTGCTACCTGAGTCAGCTAGGGAGCAGACCCTTAAACGTGAACACAAAGACGTCTTTCTTCAGCCAGCAGGCGCCCGGGTCTGCTCTGCCGCACAGTGTTGATATAATGCTACAGCTACAGAGATACACGCCTCAGGGAAAAGGAGAGGGACAGACAGACGGACAGAATGTAGTGCTGGCAGATAACTGGTGAGAAAAATTTTTTTTTAAATCAACACGGAGCAATAAAGCAACAAGCAAGACTAGCTCTAGCAGCATGACCATCCTACACCAGCACTAAGCAGTATAGACCTGACTGGATCAGCATGCAATTATGGGAGGGAGAAAGAGACAAGAGTGTTAGAGAGAGATAAGAGAGAAAGAGACAGACAGTGTTTGTGAGAGACAGAGAGAGGGTGAGAGACAGACAGAGAGTGTGAGAGACAGAGATAGAGAGTGAGCGAGAAAGACAGACAGAGGGAGAAAGAGACAGAGAGTTAGAGAGAGAAACAAGAGAGAAAGAGACAGACAGTATTTGTGAGAGACAGCAGAGACAGAGAGAGGGTGAGAGACAGACAGAGAGTGTGAGAGACAGAGAGAGTGAGAGACAGAGACAGAGAGTGGGAGAGAAAGACAGACAGAGGGAGAAAGAGACAGACAGAGAATTAGAGAGAGAGACAAGGGAGAAAGAGACAGACAGTATTTGTGAGAGACAGCAGAGACAGAGAGAGGGTGAGAGACAGACAGAGAGAGTGAGAGACAGAGACAGAGAGTGGGAGAGAAAGACAGAGGGAGAAAGAGACAGACAGAGAATTAGAGAGAGAGACAAGGGAGAAAGAGACAGACAGTATTTGTGAGAGACAGACAGAGACAGACAAAATATGTGAGAGACAGACAGAGACAGAGGGAAAAAAAAAGACAGAGAGTGACAGAGACAGACAGAAACAGAAGGAGAAACAGAGACAGAGAGTGAGAGAGACAGTCAGAGACAGAGGGAGAAAGAGAGATAGACAGAGAGTTAGAGAGAGACAAGGGAGAAAGAGACAAACAGCATTTGTGAGAGACAGACAGTGACATACACTTTCTTCTGTATTTTTTTGTTTTGTTTTGTCTTGTTTTTGTTTGTTTTTTTTCTTCCCTTTTTAATCCTATCATTTGTTCTCTGTTCAGGTTTTATTCCTTACCCATATAAATGCTTTGGCAATACACTGTACAATTTGTCATGCCAATAAAACTCATTTGAATTTTTTCTTTTTTGACAGAGACAGAGGGAGAAAGAGAGACAGGGGGAGAAAAAGACAGACAGTCAGTGAGACAGACAGAGGTAGAGGGAGAAAGAGACAGACAGTCAGTGAGA
>CM040994.1:7866839-7900361 GCA_022985145.1 Pangasius djambal
AGCATTTCAACTGTCCCATATGCTGCGTTAAGCTTAAGAAGAAGTCAGATTCCTTTCTGGTCATTTAAATAACAGCCCAGGACAGCAGTGATCGCCTCGGTGCTAACGGTGTCACTCGGGGAAGGGAGGGTATTTAGGGTAAAGCAGTGGGTGGATGTCTGGGAGGCCAGTGAACCTGAGCACAGGATTACACTAAATCTGTTGATCAGACAAAACCACATTATCTGCTTGACTACAGATTCACCTCCATTTCAGATATATCTTACAGCACAGCAGAATTTGCTTTGTTTGTCTGGAAGTTACATTACGCCCAAAAAAAAAAAAAGTAAACATCGTCAAAGTAACAAAACTCCACTCCTAAATCTATATTATAAGGTTTTAGGCTGTTATAAACCATGAAATCTTAACATTAAAAAAAAAAAAAAAGCTTTGTTGTGAAATATTGCATGCTTATACGTCTAAATGGGCTTTCATGGATCATGGAAGTCAACTTGGAAAGCAGCAAATCCTGCAGACACATGTGCTAATTCTATGTTGTGTGTGAGATGCACACTGTGGTGTGTGAGATGAACACTGTGGTGGGTGAGCGTGCCAAAAACAGGCTACTTCTAGGTCATTCTGTTTAAAAAAAAAAAAAAAAAAAAAAAAAAAAAAAAAAAAAAAAAAAAAAAAAAAAAAAAAAAAAAAAAAAAAAAAAAAAAAAAAAAAAAAAAAAAAAAAAAAAAAAAAAAAAAAAAAAAAAAAAGGATCTGCTGTATCAAGTGCTTTTTAACCCATTCAGAACTGCTGTGCAGAAAACTGTGCAGAAGCCACCTTGTTAAAATCTGCAGTAATCACAACTTAATGTGACTATTATTATAAAATATAGATATATATATATTTATAAATATATATATTTACTGTATATTAGACTACTATTAGATTAGTTTACTCCATATATTCCAAGCGGCCCAAGCAACAACAAAAAAAATGCATGGAATTTAGCATTTTTTAAATTTAGCAATTAATAAAAAGGGCATACAACAAAAGTTGATATGGAAAAAAAAATTATATTTATTAAATGTTTATTAAAGTCTTTGGGATAAGCTTGGAGACAACCGTTACACATGGACGTGTCAGTGTAGCTTCAGATCGTTTTAATGACCTCCCGCAGATGATGAACATGAAGTGGGTCCCAACTTTGAATTATATGCAGCACTTTTGTGGTTAAAACACTTTAGCGGTGTATTTTCTTTTTTGTCCTAGAGTGTATTGTCATCTGAGTGCAAACAATGTTTTTCTTTCTTTCTTTTATGCTACATCATTTTGCGATTGACAGCAAAAGTCATTTCTTCGGTCCGCATTTTCTATCCCACCGTTTGGTTTTTGGGCTTAATTCAATTTTCTATTAAAAAGTGCTTGATTTAAAGATGGTGGTCAAGACACTGAAACTCAAACAGATCCTTTTCTGAGACAAGAAAATGAAAAAAAAAGTTAGTAACCTCTGAGTTATGGCTGAATGGCTGCCCATAAAGTCACATTTCGCCTGCTGTACACTGTGTTTTCTGTCTCAAAACTGCAAAAGCTTTCCTTGGTCTTCTGTCACTTAATATGATGTGCTCACTGCAGTAAGCGTGTAAGACTGCTGTTATGGCACAGGCCTGTGCATACTTTTCTTCTGCTACTTGATGTACTTGTGGGTAAAACAGCATATGCGGGAAGCCAGGAGTTTTTATCTGTCGGCTTGTGTAAAGTGGCTGCTCCAAAACAAACACGGAGATGCTAGCCTGCAGTCGACTGTAGAGAAGTACTCGCCTCCCACACCACAACTGGCACTTAAAAAACCCTGAGGCGAATGAAATCCTGCTAATGCAGGATGCGGAGAGGAAAAAAGACAAAGATTTCGTCCCAGAAGTGTGACTGCAAGTCCAGCCAGTAGCGGAGAGTTAGCCGATGCCAGCGTTTCTCGCTGCACCCTCATGAGCATCACGAGGGGAGATGAAACATGAAAAATGTTTGTTTAGAGGTGAGATACATAGATTATTACAGATGAATCATGCACAATCAGATCAAGGACATGAGCTACGAAGATAAAAAAAAAAAAAAAAAAAGTCTGCTTTGATTTCAGGTTGTATTTATACACCTGCGAAAGCCAGACATAATGATGCTCTTTTAGAACTTACACTGCCAACTCAATACAGACCAAAATGAACAATTATAAAGTAGATAATGCCAGAGATCCCCATAACATAAGAATAATATATGGAAAATACCTAGCAAACAATTTCTGATCCTAGGAACTATACCATATTTACATGTACAGCTTACTATTATTATTTACTTACGCTCTTATCTTATCTGCAGGGTACAAAGCTGCATGACTGGAGGTACAGAAGCAGTAAATAGCAAGCCAATCCCCCGCCACGTGATAGTACAGTAGTACAGAGCACAGAAAATATCGATACCACGCGACCTTTACTCACCACACTACAGCAGGGCAGATCTCACACAAGAGTTAAAGAGCTCCCAACAATCTCTGCTTACCGCTTCAAATATCACCAAGTCATCAATATCATACTAAACCGTAAGCCTCTTCATTTTCATTTTCACAAGGCAACAATGGCACATATATATAATATACATTGTTCTTTTTTTCCCCCATTTTTTTCCCCAATTTGGTCTCCCGCTTATTCACACCCACCAGCCAGCTCTCCGTTATCGTACGCAAAATGTTTGCGTCAATGTTTGTGCGCCCCATGCTGCATCACAGGGCAGCGTAACGCACACTTGCGCTAAAAGCACTATCTGCCCTCTTCCAAATGCATGACCTGACAGATGCCCATGATTGGCTAGGAAAAACAGTACGCCGTGCCTCCCACCCAGAGAGCAGGGCCAGGTTTGCTCCCACGGCTCATAGCCACGGACGGCTTTCTTGCATCTTCTGGGATTCGAACTCGTGATCTCCTAAAGTCTATAGTCATGGACCCACGCTCAGCATGCATTAATGTGATGTTTATAAGCAGCATCATTATCTTTTGCACTGTTTGTCTACAATTACTATAAAGCATCCGCTTTCACTTCATTTTCCACTCACGTTTTGCAACGATTAGATCATTTATAACATGATAAACAGCAGTGGTCCTTAGAAACAGACTGTCGGGAGGCTGACACACTGCACCGGCAACAGGTAAGATAATACCTGTAACAAATGAAAGAAAAAAAAAAAAAGATAGCATCTAATCAGGAGGCCAGTCATTGCAGCAAACTATACACTTACAATTTAAATCATTTTATCCCAAGCCACGAATTCTAAAATATTAGTGTATTTCCAATTCATATCTTTTCCCATAATTACTATATTTAAATACAGAAACAACCCCCTTGAATCAACGACATGCTTAATTATAGCCCATCACTTTCCTGATCAGATTTCACAGCTATTATTTCAGGCTTGTGAATGCTTGCTTGAAGCTGCATCTCACATTCAAACGACGCCAAAAAAAAAACTGTATCTTGCAGTTGAAAACATGACAACAGCAGAGAAAGTACTATCCTCGTTATCCAGTTAAGATCAGCTGTGCTTATTTTGTGTAAAAGAAAAACTCATTTACTTAAAATATGCTTATTTCATTTAAATGTTTTGAAGACATTGCTTTGAAGACATGCTTTTTTTTTTCTGAATTGCCACTTTTACTACTAAAAAAATAATAATAATGTTGGCTTTTTCTTGCACTTGCCATTTTGGGGCCACTGTATAGTGCAGGGCCGTTGAAACATTTGTGGTAAATCTGTTCTATAACAGTGCATGAATAAATGAAATAGTATTAATAGGCAGATTAGCTCTTTAACAGTTATGTATGTGGGTTAGACATCTGAATGACTCTTTGAGCCCACCCACTCCCATTCATGCCCATGTTCACAAAGCTTTGCCCCTAGGATCGACGGTGGCCCGTGGAGTAGAGGGTCTATAATATGACTACTGGGAGGCCGATCCAAACACAAACACACATTCCAGACCGGAAGTCCCTCTTCCAAATGCGTTTTCTGAGCCACCTAATATTTCGTTCTGAGGTCATGGCTTAAATCTTTTTTTTTAATCATGTTCTACATATTTTGTAGGTTATTTGTACCAAATAAATTGAATCAATTAAAAAAAAATCTACTGAACCTTAGACAATACAGGACCTTTAAACCGTGACAGCAATGTATGCATCATGCAATTCACAGTCTAGAAATGGCTTAACTTGAATGTGCTAGTAAAAAGAAAGTCCCACTCCATAACTCACCAGCTTATAAAAAGAAGTTGGGGCAGGTCAAATGTTGACTTACACCGGAAAGACAGACATTTTGCAGAAGAACTGTCACAATGATGGAAACTTCGTCATTTATTGCTAGCAATCCATTTGCTATAATGGTCATGAGATCAGGAACCTTTTCTCATGGCCTGAAAGAGAGACAGTGGTAAATCAACAGTGCTTAGGAATCACCAAGTGCCTGAGAGATGAAATACGGAGAAACCCAGGCTCTGTGCTAACCGCGTGGTAACTGAGCAGACAAATAGGTCTCCTAGTTACAACACGTCAGCTCGTGTTAAAGGGAGAAGGCGAGGGCCAGCAACAAAGTCCAACAACAAGTCCAAAATCAGAATGAGTTTCTTTGGCTCAAGAAGAAAAGAAAGGAGTGGAAGGGGACGTTGGTAGTAAACCAGCTGCCATTAGCTGAGGCTTAATGGCTCATTTTTATTCAGTGGTCGTTTGCAAGTTGTAGATCTTTTACTTCTCGTAAGGGGTCAGATAAACCCAGCACCAGCATAAATAAGAAGGACCATCTCTAGAGGACTTATGGGTGACAAATGATTGGTGCAGTGAGTGGGAAATGAGCATTATACAGTTAAAGTGGTTACATCCTTCCTGGTTTTCCACTCACATCTGAATGTGCTGGTTATAAATTTAGAGAAATTTTACATTTGGCACCTTTTACTCCATTGTTGATATGAACACAGAAAGGCAGTGGGTGCACCAGATGGCATTAACAACATCTCTCTCTCTCTCTCTCTCTCTCTCTCTCTTTGATCACTACAGCAGAAAGGATGACTCCTTCAACACCTCCTCTGCTACTCACTCCATTTTTCCCTCAGGAGCAAGTGTGTCCTCACTCCCCAGAAGACCCCATGTCCATAGGATCTTTATTGGTTAGTTACATTTTACAAATCCACTTCACTATTCCTTATTTTTGTATTGTTTTTAAACCACTCTCCGTTTCTGTGCCTAGTAGAAATGTTAAAGAGGGCTTCATCTGGAAAGATTTAAAGGCTAAGCATGGCATCAAAAGTAGGGCAGCGTTAATCAGGTTCAGTCCTTAGTGATATGGGAGAATATACTCAGCTGCCTAAAATGCCATCTAGAGGAGGCCCCATTTTACTGCACTTTCAACTGTCAAACTACAGCTCAACCTGAAGCCAGTTCCCTCACACCCTGTTAAGGGTACTACATTAAAGACGTTCCTTCACAGCCACCAATAGTGCATTTACATGCACAGTCTTAGTGTACAGAGGTTTAGCTATATGATGTTCCTACAGTGACTTGTAGGAAATCCCTAATATTGGCCCTCATTTATCAAGATACAATTTGGATACAAACAAATTTATTTGTGAACTGGCTGTAGGAGCATTTACACACGAAATCTGGTATTCATGAGAATCCTGTAGGTTCGGGAAAACGCTCTGATCCTAGGAGACTTCCTGAGTGAGTGTAATAGGAAGACTAATTCATGTAAACCACAAGACTTCAAATCAGATATTTGGCATGGGTTACTAGACTAATCTTTCAATTAAAACGAAAGAGTTGCTGCTGTATAAAAGGTGCTGTACACCAAGACCGCTCCTACTCCAACATGCTGAGCTGGCCCTAGGCTAACAGAACATTTAGAGCATGCCATGGTTAGGAGGGAACGGATATTTAGAGACAATGGCCGATACACTTGAAACAATTAAACATGGCAGTTTCCCTGAGTGAGGTGATAGATAGTTCGGTTTGGCCTACAAAAACATTTACATGCAACTTTACTAAAGCTTGATAAATGAGGCCCATTGTTTGGATAAGAAAAGAAAAAAATGCATTCAGCTAGTCAACAACCTATTTGCTACAACCAATCTAGTTACAGTTTCTTTTCAAATTCACAGCCATTTTTGGAAAAAAAAAAAAACAAAAAAAAAACAGAACAGTGCTTTCTAATTTTGCTGCAAAGTGAAAAACAAACTAGTGGGCTGGCATTTTCATTCTGATGGGTTTGGAATTTATTCGTTAGCTACTCTGAACATACTAATTAAATTATCGACCTCTCTAGACCTCTGTAGACCTCTGTAGACCTCCGCATCTTCTGTCTCCGTTGATGTAAATCCACTAGGGGTGTAACAGTAAAATATATATGTGATGATGTGCATCATGGAAACGTGCGAGTCACATTGTGGAAATCATGCATCTAATGCAATTGTAATGTTTGAACACCAAAGGTTCCAATCTGCACAACCCATGGAGTTAAAATATATAGAGAGCATGCTGGTCACGTGATCACGTTCTTTCGTGGAGAACCTGCACCCGTTACAAGGAATCTTCTGTACTTTTGAAGGGACCATAGCTCCAGATGACAAAGACCCACACACATTATAGGCTATATGCCTACGCAACAACGTTATAACCATTAAAATGAGCTCTTCAGTAGCTTTCAAATGGCACCAGCCCCATGCCACTGCGATCTACAGGAAAGAGAGGCTGCGGAACTCAGGCATTTTAGCTGCCTTTGGAGCTCTATTTCAGGTAAAAATTACACCTCAGACACTGCTAGGAAAGCTTATTATGTTTCAATTGATCATTTTCCCCAGGTCAGAGCTTTTGTTCAATCCATCATCCATCATAAATTAATAAATTTATTTATTTATTTTTAAGATATGGTGAACCTTTAGTACGTTTTGTTTACAATATTAAACCTCTGTTTGTAGCAATTTTTTTTATTTTCTTTAGCTTTATACAGAAATATGCACATTGTTTTGCATTGTTTATGACTAAGAAATGAAGAGGAGTTTTTCCAGTCGGGATTAACATGTTCAAAATATTTTAAGAAATGAATCGCGTTGCCAGTATCTTGAATTGAATCGAATCGTGACCGGAATGTATTAGTACACCACTAAATTGTGAAACTACTACATCTTTTCAAACATGCTGCATAACACAATTGGAGGAAAGCCCTCTCTGCCCTTTTCTGCATGCATGAGTTCACAGACACCCATGATTGGCTAGTGTCAGTGTGATTGACAGGGGAGAGAGAGTATGCCATCCATCCATCCCACCCAGACAGCACAGCCATCTTTGCTCTCTTGGCTCTCGACCATGAATGACTGAGGCATCATGGTATTCAAACTCGCAATCTCCCGAAGATAGGGAGATAGCCAACGCTTTTCTCTTGCGCTACAGCATTACCTTTCACAAGCAAACCAGAAGGTATCGCTCACATTATCTACTTCAGATCAAATGGTAGCTCAATCACATAGTATGAAGGGATGTTGATTTCCAAGACATATTAGTGATTTGATGATTACTAATGAGCTAGGAAGAAGCTGGCTGCAGTGAGTTGCAATGTGACAAAAGAGCTGCATTCTGCAGCGTAACAGTGAAAAGCACGTTTCTTCGTGGGGCTCTGCTGTAATAAATCTGGGTATGGCTGTACATTTACACCCACCGCAATCCAGGTGATTTGTTAAGCCTACGCAGAAAAAAACAAGGAGATAGAAATCTCCTCATGAATGAAGACACAAAACAAATACATAGAAAACACAACAGGCCTGCTACTAAACAATACAAAACTGAGTATTCATGATTCCAAGCTTCAGTCTGAGCAAGTGAGTACACTTATATGCCAATATCTCTAAGGGGACTCTACATGATGAGTCCTCAATGGCAGAGAGAGACACAGATGAATTCCTTCATGAAAGATGAGCAGACAGAGTACATGAGTAAGGAAAGGCACTGCACCTACTGTACTGTACTCTGTCAGCCAAGGAGCACAGGTTACAAATTCTCCCCATGACTTCTTTAGTAATAATAAAATAATAAAAAGACCTTCATTTGCTGCCCAACAGATGCTGTGTTCTCACCTGCCCAAACAATCCACACCAAGGGGGAAAACACGGCAGGGCTCCATACAAACAGAGTAAACACTGCATATGTGAAAGCACTCTTAGTGTTCGCTTTTCACACATGCCAGATCCTTCAGCATGGAAGCTTCAAAAGTAGCTTCTTTTGTCATCTGTGGAAAACAAGCTCATCCTGCTTTTCAAGTAGGACTTCAAACGTCCACGTCCTGTTTTCGGCACTTTTTAATCACGAAAATACGAATGTAAATAGTTTGTACTGTAGATGAAATGAGTTACCAGAAGTGGGGCATTAGTCTAACGTGAGTAGTCAGTGTGTGTTGTCTTGGATGATTAGACCCCCTACTGCTTGTCATCAAAGGATGTATAATAATTGACCTTTGAGGACCAAATCAAGCACACACACACCATCTCTATCATTTACAGCTGAGTTTCCTGAGAGGAATGTCTTCATGGTCAATCCAGTTAGAAGTCTGAACACCTTGGCCTCCATTTAATTAAACAGAGCTTTTAAGGCTTGTGGTCACTATCACTGATCAATAGTCTAGAGGCTGAGAGCAAATTAAACAATGTGACAAGATGTCAATACAATCTACAGCAAGAAATGCCTAGCAAGTAAGCAGAGCTGAAAGAAAGCTGAATGATCTATGTTCATAAGTATGTCAGTGAGTGAAAGTGAAATGAACATCAAGCAGTTGTGGTTTTACCCGAGTGAAAAAAAAAATGCATTAATTCCTGTATTGAGTGTCAACACGATCAGAAGCAAATCTCTGATCTCTAATGTACTTAGAGCCCATGCATAATAAATACATACACTATTGGTCACTCTATTTATTTCTGCTAAATTTAATGTTATTGTATTCCATTAGCAATAGTAATTCCCTCAAAACTGCTCTAAATATCACAATCAGGCCTAAAAGAAAACAAACAAAAGAAGTAAAACGCATGCCACGTGGCTTAAAGGATGGCTTCATGACAACAGGGAGATGAAGCACAACAAAAGCACTGAGCCTCTGTGAGGGTCTTTGTGTGGAGGAGGGTCTCTGAGGAGGGCAGGTGCCTCCGAATAAACCCATTATCTGCTTCTGCTGAGTCTGAGCACTAAAGACCTCCCCCACCCATCTATAATCCATCCATCTACTGCTGCAGCTCCATTCCTACTGTCTCCGAGAATGAGAAACAAAGCCAAGACTCTGCTTTATTGTTCGAAAAAAGGTATAACTTTGATTGCTTCCGTATAACTGGCTGCACCATATGGCTGTACACTACACACAGAGTGAATCACAGAGTGAATCACTGATGATGCATTTAGTGTAGATAAAACGCATATAAAAAGCCTTACACTCCCCTGTTAAAATGGCAGGTCTTTGTGAAGCAAAAGAATGACACTAAATGAAGCGAAAAACCATTTTTAGGGAGAAAAAAGAAAAATCAAAAACTTATAATAACCTAGTTGCATAAGTGTGCACACCCCTGAACTAATACTTTGTTGAAGCACCTTTTGATTTTATTGCACCATTTGATTTTATTAAACCATTATTCTTTTTGGGTAAGAGTCTATCATTGTGGCACATCTTGACTTGGCAATATTTTCACACGTTTTCTTGTAGAAACATTCTAGATCCATCAAATTGTAAGGGCATCTCCTGTGCACAGCCCGCTTCAGGTCACAACACAGATATTTAGTTGGATTAAGGTCTGGGCTCTGGCTAGGCCATTCAAAAACACTGATCTTCTTTTGGTTAAGCCATTCCTTTGTTGATTTGGATGTATGCTTTGGGTCATTATCATACCGAAATGTAAAATTCCTTTTCTTCTTCAGCTTACTAGCAGACACCTGAAGGTTTTGCATGAAAATCAGCTGGTATTTGTAGCTACTCATGATTCCCTGCACCTTGATAAAACCCACAGTTCTGGCTGAAGAAAAGCAGCCCTGAAGCGTGATGCTGCCACCACCATGCTTCACTGTGGGTCTGGTGTTCTTCTGGTGATGTGCTTTTTTTTTTCACCAATCATACCTTTTGGAATTATGGAATTATTATAACTTTTGGAATTGCTCTCATCAGACCATAACACATTTTGCCACATGGTTTGGAGTGATTTAGTTGGACTTGGATGTTTTTTTATGAGAAAGGGCTTCTGTCTAGCCACCCTACCCCATAGCCCAGACATGTGAAGAATACGAGAGATTTTTGTCACATGCTGAGAGTAATCAGTACTTGTCAGATCTTCCTGCATCTCCCTTAATGTTGCAGTAGGTCTCTTGGCAGCCTCCCTGGTAAGTTTTTGTCTTGTCCTTTTGTAAATCTTGGAGGGATGTCCTGCTCTAGGTAATGTCACAGTGGTGCTCCATTTTCTCCACTTATTGATGATGGCCTTCACGGTGTTCCACGGTACATCTAATATTTTGTAAATATTTTTGTACCCCTCTCCTAATCAATTCCTTTCGACAATGAGATCCTGTACAGGCTTTGTAAGCTCTTTGCGGACAATGGCTTCAGCAGTCAGATGAAACCGAGAAGATGTCAAGAAAATCCTACAGAAACAGCTGATCTTTATTTGGGGTTAATCAGAATATTTTCATTGATGACAGCTGTATGATAATTACTTTTGAACATGGGATTCAATGTGATTGGTTCATTCTGAACACAGCCACTTCCCCAATTACAAAAGGGTGTGCACACTTATGCAACAAGGGTAATTGTAACTTTTTTTAGTTTTCCTATTTTTTCCTAAAATGTTTCTGATTGTCTTAATTTTTGCTGTTGTTCTTTCGGCTGCTCCCGTTAGGGGTCACCACAATGGATCATTGTCTGCATGTTGATTTAACACAGGTTTTACAACAGATGCCCTTCCTGATGCAATCCTCCCATTTTATCTGGGCTGGGGACTGAGGGTATGTTCTCAGTGGCTATGTTGGCTCCCTGCCATGGAATCAAACCCAGGCCTCGGCGGTTAGAGCGCAGGATCCTTGGCCTCTAGAGCACCAGGGACCCCCTTTTTTACTTAATTTGTATACACTGTAATTTCACACTGAAGGTGTGAAAAGTTCTGATATGGTTTATCTTAGTTTAATTTTTTTCATCACAAAAACTTGCCATTTTAACAAGGGGTGTGTAGACGTTTTATATCCTCTGTATATTACTGAAAACAATATTTTCTTTTACACATTTTTCCATATATCTACTGCAGGAATGTTTTATAGTGTATCTAAGACTGTGCTGAGCCATTAGGACTGCAATGCAGTAAATAAAAAAGAAACAAAACGAGACAGCTGTTGATATCAGCTGACGACGAAGTAGACTATTTTCCTAAAACAACACGTCCCAGAGTGTATAATACCTCTTATACCGCAGCAATTTGACAATAATTGCAATTTTTATATAATAAAGAACAACTTATTACTTTTCATCCGTTTGTAGTTGCAAGTAATGTTGTGGAAAGCCTGCAGAACAAGTTATCGCTTACACACACTTATAGCTAGAAACATCAGTCCCTCACTTTCTCCTGAAGTCAATCAAACAGAAGAAAATGTAGCTGACACTGGAGCCTCCACCCATAACTCCTAAATAAACATCTCCTTACACAACGATTATACGCCTTCCTTTGTTAAGTAACAACACTTTTTTTTAAATCAGTTTGTTATTAGGCTTAGATTACATGAAGCATTCGCCATACACTCCAGTGAATGCACTGTCATTGTAGAATCTGCATAATACGACGAGCGCATTCATATAAACCTGTGAGTCACAGCTGCACTACTGTCAGTTACTATTACAGAAAATTAATCGACACCGTCTGACCAGTCAGATTCAAGAACTCGACAGTGCCATATTATAAAGTATTATATGTTAAATACAAACTAAATTTGGAACTGGAAAATATTAAGATATGACATTTTTGTCAAATTAAGTTCAAATGACTTAACAATTTTAGGGTTCGTTCTGAGCTACTCACTGTGAGTATCTGCGAATCGCATGTGAATAACTCCGAGAGACTGATTTCTGCAATGAATCACATCATCCAGAAAGAAAAAGAGTTCCCACACAGACATACACACCCTGTGGCTAAGAAGAATGAGCAATCTATGATCAGGGGAGAAAACATGCACTTTCACTTGGAGATGAGAAGCTAGCTATTGGCATTAACAAGGCGAAGTCAGCAAAATAACCCACACGTGTTTCAGCGAGCTAGTCATGTGAATGTTAAATGAGTGAGGTAGCATCACCGATCGGGTGGCTCCGTTTCTGAATGACTAAACAAGTGAAATTTTATTTTATTTTATTTTTTTAAACCAGTAAAGTTCTCAGTGCAAGAAGTAAACACACCCAGTCACACCCGCTCTTTGACCTAGCTGCTCTGGAGTCCAAGAAAGGCAACATGCAGCATTCCTGTGTCAGAGAAGCAGAAGAAATTCAGGCTTCGGGCATACACACGCCACCCTGTATTACACTCCACAAAACTGTGCAAAGCAGTAAAAACTTACTGTACCTCTAATTTTTTTTCCATTCATGTCTTAATCATTGTTCTATCTATGGTTGACCAGGAAAACCCTATTTTTATAGGGTTTAATAATCCTAACAATAGATCACTATTATTACATTGTATTATTGTTATGTCTAAAGTGCAATAATGAAGCATAAATTGTATTAGAGGAAATTTATATTCCATTTATTTTCTTTTCTGCCAACGAGACTGGATTCTTCATGCACGCCAGAATAGACTAAATATTGGGCAAAGCCACAAACAAGAATCAATGTGCCAGAAATACAGCTATAAAAAGCAGTGCCTGATGACTCAAAGGAACTTGAGCACATGGCCAATATTTTCATAACACCCACAGAACTGGATGAATGGAAAAAGAAATCCATTACATTCTGTAGAAAGGCATGCTAAATGCTTAGAATGGCTGCAGTGTATTTTTGAATGACAGAAAATAATGGAAAATGCAACAGGCATTTCTAGCACTGGCCTATAACATGTATGTGGAGGCGCAGAAACCTGTTCTATGTCTCTTGCACTTTTCTGTATATGTTTAATATAGCATTCTAAAGGGCAATAAAAAAAATGAACTTCGATGTGAAATGCTACATGTGGCCATGTTGAAGCTTTTTTTTTTTTCCATTAATCCCTCTTTTCCTGGTCTCCTGGCTTGACCTGAAACAGGATTTGGATTAGTTGGGAGCTAAGGGGTTAGGGAGGCACTAGGGAGCAAAGCCGGGGTCAATCATCTGTTCTCACACTGATCTCACTCTTTCCCAGACACTTTATACTACTCTGCTTGCTAAAAATGGTCTGCTTTTGATATTTGACTATAATCTCTACTGATCATGAGTCTAGGGACCAGACTGATTTGAAAGTAACATCAAAATCCACTATTAAACCTCTGAATAGGAATTCTCAAGGCTTATGTAATCAAATCCCAGGTCTGAGTGCTTTACACGGCTTTTAGATTTTTATTTTTTTTTATTTTTGGTATTTTTTTCTTGGCGTCATGATGCATGCCAGAGTCTTGATTTCTGGCAATTTTGCGGCTAGTACAGACAGGAAGAGCTTCAGGGAAAATTCTAATCCGCACATGTGCACATTAATGGCAGCCATGAATTATTTGAGACTAATAAACCATGCCATCCATATATAACCTTAGGGAAACCAAAGAAAAGGGAGCTTATGTGACTGAGGCTTAGATGCTCCAAATGATGAGTTTGAATGACAACAACAACAATAACACAAGAGAAGAAGAAGAAGAAAAATAAGAAGAAGAAGTCAACCCAATGATATTAATCCACAGATGAAGTCAAATGGGCATTGAAATAATCTAGCTTTATGAAGGACCTCTAAGTCAACACCTCTTAGGTTGTCTAAGAGAGAGGGCCTTACTGACTGGCATTCTCCACACGCCTCTTCACTTGGAACCCAGCCAACCAACCAGTTCCAAAGAAGAAGTGCTCTAAAACATAGGGAAAGGAAAGGAGTAGGAGTACGGGGAGTCTTCCATTACCAGATGGCAGAGAATACGTCTCTGTGGACTGGATGAGATAATGAATATGCAAACAGCTAACAGTAAGAGAACAGGAGATGACCTGTGTGTACCTTTAACTGAAATCTTTTTTGCTGGAGGTCTTTGGTCGAGAGACTGTGGCTTCAGGTTAGATGTGTGAAGTAAGAAAGTTCTGTTTTTCAGGTCCAGGGAAAACTAAGTGGCCATGCAGACCTGAGGCCCTGCTGGTCCTGAGGTCCTGCTAACCTAATGGTTAAAGAAGAAGCATTACACAACTAATCATTCATGCCTGACTCCTGAGTGCTACAACAAAAAAGCATTCACACTATCACTGGGAGATCGCGAGTTTCAAATCCCGACGATGCCACAGCAATCCGTGGCTGTGTTCTTTGGGTGGAAGGGAAGGCATTGGCTGCGTCCGAAATTGTGTACTATGACAGTATATACTGCATTCGATTCGGTACCTACCGCTCGGCCATTGATACAGTGCGCACTGCTCAGTATATGTGTGTAGAATGAATACAATCCGGAAATACTATATCCGCCATGTTGGCATTGTCATGTGACCTACAACTTAAAAAGAGTTGACGCGCTGTCTTCCACCATTTTTGATTCTGACAGCTGTTCCGCACCGGTCCCGTTGCATTATGGGATAGTGCAGTGTGAATTGCTTCTATACTGCAGAATCTCAGCGGAAGCAGTATGTCATCCGGGTATTTCTCGCTTTATGATGACTGAGAATCCGGACATACTACTCCTTTGGCACACTGTTTTTCGCCTACTGTATAGTAGGGTAGTAGGGATATTCGGACGCAGCCATACTCTCTCAATCACAGTGACAATCACCAGCCATGGGCATCTGTGAGCTCTTGGTATGTGGAAGAAGGTAGATTGCACTTTTTTCTTCTGAGTGTGTTATGCCGCCCTGTGTAGCATGAGCAGTAGCTGGAAAAGTGTGTCATGTGTCTCGCATACTCGCATAAAAAAGAAGACACCCTGGAAGGTTTAGGCAATGTTAATTAAGCAATGTTTAATTCATACAAAAGGCTTGACAGCTTTGATTTTCAACTCCATGCCAACTCCCAAAATCCCATAAAGAAAGGAAAGGACAGGGTGTAGAGAGACACAGCTGTGTAGAACCACCAATGAGGAAGAACTCTACATTAAAAACCTGCCTAATTAGTCCTCAGGGAGAGACACATGAGTGACCATGAGTCAGGATCACACACACTCTGGTTTGCCAGGCAGCCCATGGGGAGTGGAACAGAGCTAAACAGGGCCATTCACATGCTAATGGGAGCACAGCGCATGTGGTTACGGTTCTCAGAATATGACAATATGGATCTAGATCCAGTAGAGAGCAAAATCAGGTCTACTGGCCTGCTATTAGTCTCCCATTGCACAACAAGAGAGCTCACTTGGAAGATAAGGACACCTACATCAGGATGCTCTTTATCGACTACAGCTCCGCCTTCAGCACGGTCATCCCCCATAAACTCACCCACAAACTGTTTGCACTTGGACTACACCCCACACTCTGCGACTGGCTCCTAGATTTCCTGACTGAGAAGATCATCAGGACTCCACTGCCGTCTCTGTAGACCATTTACCACCGCAGAGTCCACAGGAGAGCTGCCTCCATCCTTAAGGACCCAACCCACCCACAACACGGACTGTTCACGCTCCTACCCTCAGGACGGAGGTACAGGAGTGTGAAATGCAGGACTTCCAGACTAAGGAACTCCTTCTTCCCCTCAGCCATTAGACTTTTAAATGGATAACCAGTGGACACAGACTAGCCTCACATATCTCATGGAATAGGTGGACTGCACTGCTACAGCTCAATTTGCACATTTGTAAATGTTACTGCTGATATCTTCTTATCAAGAAGCTTCATCTTGTTTCGCGCATTGTTAAATGTGACAGCTGCTATTATTATTGTGTAGCTGCACTCAATTTGCTACAGGTTACTGTACTATTGTTTTGTACATAAGTCAATATTGCACACTCGCACATAGCGATATACTGCATTTTACTGCTACATGTGAACACATTACTGTTACTATGTGTACTATAATACTGTTTTGCATAAGTCAGTATTGCACACTCACACATACAGATGTACATATTCTATATTTCTATATACATAATCTATATTTCTAACTCTGGAATTTTATTTTTACAGTTTGCACTTGTCTTGGCATTCAATGTGTACAGCAAAGAAAGAATTTCATTGTACAGGGAAACTTGCTTTCCTCACTGTGCACATGACAATAAACGCTTTGAACTCTTGAACTCTGAACTCTTGAAAGCAACAGTTAATTAGTTATATGGAGACGGAATATCCAGTGATGATGCAGAGCACAGAAACATGGTTAGTGCGTTAGACAGTATTAAAATCCACATAATTAAAATCCACATAAGAAATAATCTGGAATAAATGCTGAATTGAGATCTGTTACCTCATATGGGAGTACAGAACACAGTCCATGAATTGTGTGGATATTTATCACCATTGCATCATTTCCGTGTCTTCATTTTAGTTAGCCTACAAAGAGGTTGAATAATAAACGTGAATTTCCCTGTAAAGCATAAACCAAAAGATTTCATAAATGATTAATGGCACAGCGTTCGGGTGCCAATTTGTTAAACAATGGAGTCAGCAGTGCCAGTGCGCATCTGCTTCCATCTCAATGTACTTTTCACTGTGCAGATTTTGTGTGTTTTTAAGCAAACGGGACAGTCAAACAGTTGTTCTTTCCCTCGAGAGAATAATCAATGGCTCGCTGTCTTCGGCCTGCTTTGGTGAGCAAGCAAGCTTTTAGTCAGTACCATAAAAAACCCGCAGGACCTCTATCAGGATACATTTAAGTGTGATTTGGTTGCAGATTGCCTTACATATTAATGAGCCTGTCAAAAATCATCTCCCACTTGAATAGCCGGCCACAGCGGGTGATGCCATGGTACTTATGCCAAACTGCTGTTGCTGGCAAGTCAAACACCAATCACGGATACATTCAAAGTGCTCCTTGGCTCCTAGTGATTGATACGGAAACAGAAAAACGTGGAGTAAGTGGAGGGTCTAGGCGAGCCAGCGTGAGGCTTCTTCCATGTGATGCAAAAGGTGGATTCCAATCGTTTCACTCGTTTAAGCCGATCTGCGGTAGATTTGGCACATCCACACTCCAAACAACCCAACAAGCTTTCACAGGAAGTCATGTTTAGCTCTGGTGTTTGTTTAGGAAAATATATATTCAGACATGCATGAATAATAAAAAAGAATAATGAATAGATAACAGAACAGGCACTTTGCTATCTGTCAGGAATCTGGAACACGCTTACAACAAAGGGCATCAAGGAAACGTAATATGACCTCAACCATCCCCTCCCCTCATCACTACCTCTTTTTATGTCTCAGCCCCCCCCCCCCCCCCCCCCCCCCCCCCCCCCCCCCCCCACACACACACACACACACACACACACACACACACACACACACACACACACACTCCCCGGTCCCCCTCAATCTCTTCCTTTGTCCTTCCATCAGAGGCCATGTCCCTAGGCACCTCTGCATGCTGATTTGATGGGTTCCTGTGGTAAAGGTGCGCAGCTCGGAAGGTTAACACTTTAAACTCCAGTTCTTGGTGCCACCTTTCATCCATCGCCTGCATTCAGGCAAAGCAGGAACAGGGGCTGAGCCAATTTTGCAACGTGCTAAGTTTAATCTATTCTTAATTACACTTGTGATGAAAGGTAACGGCATTGCTGTAACGGCTGAACTGACAGAGCCAGAGCAAGACTTGTGTGGCTGTGAATATGGTTCAGCTTATTCCTTTTTGACACATTGGGTTAAGGATCTCTAACAAATAGACCTGCAGTATGTTACAAATCATAAAGTTCATAAATAATGCATGTATTATGGCACCTGGGACAAAGTGTTCATTCATAGTTGCCTGACAGACAAAAAGAAAAGCTATGTTTAAACATAATTCTCATAGCTGAAGCATGCTAGTTGGTCCAGATCTCACCGTCTGCGTAACCAGACCTGAGACTTGGCAAGCATGCTTAAGCTTGCCCAGTGGGCTAACTAATGTATTTATGATTCATCCACCCCTGCAGTATTACCTCAGGACCAACAAACCTGACCTTATTTTTTCAAGCATGACAAGGCTTATATAATACAGATAATTAATCTGACGTCACGGGTCATCGTGGCAGGAAAACAGCCAGCGTGATGTTGCTCGACAGACAAACTCTTCAGTGCAGAATGTTTTAATGAGTTCGGCAAAATGCAAATATGCCAAGTGGGAACATGCAGAACATGAAGCGCAGGTTATTTTGCCTGGGTTCTGCGGAGAGGAAGAGCCCTCCAGCTAGATATTAAATTGCTGAATGTTAATAACATTCAGGGTTTTGCGTTACACTGTAATACTTTATGTACTTAGCTCTGGTATTGTCTTTCAGGTTGCACTATCGTCCTGGAGACTTGATATTCAATCCCACTGTATTGTATACGTACAGTATATACATATATGTATACGAAATTACTTTGAAGCTGATTTTATTGCAACAGTAAAAGAGGCCCGGATGCACGAGTGGCATGAGGACAAGTACGGATGTGTGGATTACGATTTGATTATTCAACCAAGGATCCAATCATTCACAAATAACTGCACCCAGTCTGCTAGACAACTACCACTCTCCAAGATAAACATCGCTTCTATATTTGAATCCACACACACTCTGCTTTTCAAACACACACAGCTACAGTCACCACACTGTGGCCAACGAGGGATTAACACAGACAACAGCTCACTTCTTGACTACACACCAATCAAACGAAGGAGAGACGAGGTACAACAGACTGAGCTGAAGGGACTGAGAGATAGTGTGCCTCCTTTTCGATCGTCTAAATACAGCATCCATACACACAAACTCTCTCTGAGAACATTTTCTATTAGCCTGTGCATTTGTTGTGTAATCCTAACCTTAACATCTGTGAGCAAAAGTAATTCTAAAGGTTCATTCAGGGTTTTTTTTTTTTTTTTGGCTTAAAGACTGCGTAACAGATTTGTATTAATGCACATGCATCATCACGAAGACTGAAAAAATTTCCCCCAAAATGACTAATCACGAAGCACGCACTTAACTCGCACATCTTTTGCATATGGAAGGGATCCACACTGCCATGAATGTGTCAAACATCTCAATCCCAGTGTAAGCGTGACACCAACATTACCAACGTTAGCTTGATGCAGAGAACACTGCATTTTCCTGAAACCCACATGACTCAAGCAAACATCACTGACAGTGAGAGAGAGAGAGAGAGAGAGAGAGAGAGAGAGATTACGAGAGAAGGAGACAGGTGGTGGCACTCTGGGATCCAGCGAAGAACACATTTGGTGACACAGCATATGCAACGAGCAATGAACACCACCCAAACATGAACCTTCTCATCAGTAGAGGATACGGTTTCGCACTCTATTGTATATTAGCCACGGCTAGAGTTGTGCTGCAATAGTACCGTAATCAATTATTCCTCGGAACCCATTAAACAGCTGTCCATATGAATGGAGAACGGATGAGTGCACGGATGTCAAAACAGGATCAGTGTGTTGACAACACATGGAGCTTCCAGCATGGCCATTTCAGAGCAGCTTATCCCCTCACCACACACAGACACACACACACACACACACAGAATCTTGTAATGCTATCACTGTAAGATATTTCCATTGACGTGTAACGCTGTAGCTAAATAATGCTACGCCTGTGGATTTTTTTTGTTTTTCAGCACTTTTTCCATGGCAAGCTGAACGTCCCCACAATGTAAAAATTGTCTTGTATTACTATCATCATGGGAACAGTTGGTCCCCATAAAGAGCCAAATACATTGTGTGTCTCTCACACACATAAAATAAACATGGTTTATGCTCGAACACAAAACGACATCAACACCACTGACAGCCATTAAGGCATACTCACCAGCCACCTGCTCCAAGCTCTCCTCGACGTCTCTGATTACTCGTCTCCAATATGTCCACAAGATATAAAATCAGCCTCGTAGAGCCAGGAGATGATGGTAGTCTGGCATAGACCGTGTACACGATGGTCAGAGGAAGGAATAAAATAGAAGGCTTAGCTGGAAAAAGCAACAGCCATTCATTAGGCAGCTACAACAGAGCCAGTGCTGGTGGGTGTGAAGCTTTGGGATGCTGTACAACAACATGCATCCTCCACTCGGTAAGGGATGAAAGGAGGGAGGGGCGACGCGTGGAGGGAGGGGTGGAGCGAGGGAGCATGTTCGCTGCAAATCCTGAGGGGTCACATGACTCTGCCTGAGCTCTCCATCGGGAGTGAGGAAGAGACGGAGAGGCAGCAAGGAATCTCAGTGCTAATGAGTGCAGTGTGCAGTGGTGGGTGGTATCATCACAGCTGCAGATCCATGTTAAAGACAGAGAGAGCTGGAATCTCCTGCAGGACCACCCACAGCACCTAGCTGTCTAATAGCAGCAGTGCATTTCTGGATTAACCCCTGGATTCATGTACGGTAAAACAGCCACAAATAAAGAAAAACGCAGACAGGCAGAGATGTCTCTGTGGACACAGTAACAAGAGCCCTTAATGGAAAAGTCCACCCTGTGACACATCATCAATATGTTTCTACTGAAATATTTGTGATGTGTTTAGTGATTCTGGTGCTAATTTGTTGGGTGATACTGTATTTTCAATATTCCTGTGAGAATGATCAGCTGTGTGCTGTCCTGAGGACATGGAGGACATTATGTACTGACGTTTAATTCAGGGATCTCAAACTTAAGGGGTAAGTCCTAAAAACAAAAGGGCATGAGCTTCTGTAGGAGTAGAAGTAGCGGAGACACTGGTGCAAATGCTGGACTCACAGTTCCAGAATGCAATACGCCGAGTTACGGCAGAGGCTCGACTCAGTTCGAGATCCAAAAGATGACGAGAGCGATGGCACCGACTGTGGAATTAGCATGAAAGTTGAGAGCTTTGGAAGCTGATCTGTTTTGAGCAGAGTGTACAGATGATGAGGTGAGAAAGTTGGACAGACTAAAGTACTAAAGTGATGCTGCATCGCTCTCTTAGGTAGAGATGAAGCAAGCGTGCAAATGTCAGCAGGTAGTCAGGTAGGGAGCCTGGATCCTATCCCAGGCGGGGGGACACGCTGGACAGGGTGCCAACCTATCACAGGGCACCAATCTCACACACTCACACACCCATTCACACACTACAGATAATTTAGAGATGCCAATCAGCCTACAACGCATGTCTTTGGACTGGGGGAGGAAACCGGAGCACCCGGAGGAAACCCCTTAAGCACGGGGAGAACATGCAAACTCCACACACATGGTGCAGAGGCAGGATTCGAACCCCAACCCTGTAGGTATGAGACAAATTGAAGCACATGTTAATTATAAAGATTAATATGCAATATGGAAGCCGTCCTGGCGAGAAGGGACTGGATTTACGCTGGGCCCGGAAATGTTAGTCTTAAGTTTAGTCACTGTAATTTTTAATTACACAACATTTACTTAACATTAGTTACCATTAGCTACCTTGTTAGCAAACTAGGCTACTGGTTTTACCTACACAATAGAATAGAGTTGTACTAATGTTGGTAAGTCAACTGGTTACTAGTTTTAACTCCACAACTGTGGCCACTGGTTTTAAGTAGAAGGCCAGCTTTTACTGTCATATACAACATTTTTGCTGTACAGTACAATTAATGTTTTTCTGAGCCCAATGTTGGCTAGATAGCTTGGCTAATGCGTTTCATTTATACAATTTAGCCCTAGTTAGCCTAGCCTCCCCACACTAGCAAAACTGGTGTTAACTACAAAACATAACATTTAGCTTAATGTTAGCTAATATTGTTAGCAAACTTGGCTACTAGTTTTTAAGCACAGCATATAGTGTATACTACTACTACTACTACTACTACTACTACTAATAATAATAATAATAATAATAATAATAATAATTCTTTTATTAGCTGTCATTCAAGTGAACTTGGGTACTGCTTTTAATTACCCAATATAGTGTAGTGTTTATTAGAATCTTACTCTGCTTGCTAGTAATACAGCGATACAGTGTACTGTATATTAGTTATGCTTCCTTCACGTGCTCTCGGAATTATCGTAAATACGAGTTGCACATGCATGAGCCCTCGAGTCGTCATTACGACTGGGAAACATTTCATTTTGAGATGGGAGGAGTCCTAAACTTTCAAAATGGCGGAGAAGAGTACAGTTTCTGTACTGAATGACAGGTTTGGTTCATTTTTCTAAATGCAGCTAATTGTTAGCGCTTGTTGTCTTGGTCATATTTATTGATGTACTGTATTAGCAACCATTCTATACATGTTGTACATTTAACACTGTGAGCTTGTATTTGACCAAAATTCCATTCTCGTCAGCAAGCTAGCTAACTGAGTAATATGTGTCGAAATATAAAAGTAAAAGAAAATAAATATGTATGAATGAACCTAACGTCGTCCATATTCTCCATGTTCTTTCCGACAGCAAAGCATGTGAACACGACATAGTCGTAATTACCACTTCAGAAGTGGGAAGTAGGATCATTCCCTTAGCACTTGAAGGTAGCGTCAGAATTTTACGCCAAACAGTACGTCAACCGTGACGTCAGACGTTCAAGACCGCGACAGTGATGTGTCATTCGCGAATGAGTCGACTCTTTTGGCCGACTCTTTTAAGCGAACCGACTCGCATATCTGAAGAGTCGTATCTATCCTTTTGCTTACAAATAACCAGTGGGCTCATCTCATTATGATCTAATTCCTTCAGTTGAATCTTAAAAACATCTCAGTTGTTTGGCACTTCGTAAAGATTTTATAAGCAGTTTTAGTAAGAATAGTAAGATGTGTTTGACTCCTCTGTTTGTTCGGATTGCACTGCTTATAATGATGTGTGTAGTGTAGTGTAGTGTAGTGGGGAGGTGAAGTTATCTTCAAAATCTTTTTTTTTAATGACATTTGCATGAACAACAGTTGCAATAATACTGCTGCAGGCATACTTACTGTACTTACTGTATTTATCAGTGCAAAAATGTAATTTCTGGTTTTACGTAGTCCTAACATAAGTATAATAATATTTGATTAATCAGAAGGTAGAGTAAGTTTATTAAATAGTTTAAGTGATAGGTCATACTTCGGGTAGATTTTGAAAATAAATAAATAAATAAATATGGCTATTGTGATTGGCTGTTGGACTCGCTGGTGGGCGGGGAAACATGTACGTTATTTCGCCTGAAACGGATTTTCATTGGCTATAACCATCGCTGAAACAGGATGTGGTCAAAAAGGAAAGGACACACACTGCCCTCTGGTGGCAAACTGTTCATCCTGCACTTAATGTACCTCAAATGTGTGCTTCTCGAACCAGGTCAGGTGCAGAACATCATTTTAATGAAAAGAAAATGAAGCACTTGATCATTTCTAAAGCACTTGGTTAATAATGTGTTATATCATACTTGTAGTTTTATTTATTTAATTTTTTTTTTTTTGCTTTATATAGGCATCATTTAACTGCATTATAATATGCAGACATTTATTGTAATTCATATACAAAATGTTTGGACAAGTCGATGAAATCAGTTATAAACATCTGTAATGTAATAATCATGTGGAAACCATTGGTAAATGTGATAAATGTAGTTACCAATCGTATCCACTAGATGGCAGGACTGCCTGACATTTTATTTATGATGATTGGAGCACAGATGTGTAAAACAGCTGGCTTCCTTTGATATACAGTAAATACATGTCTGTGTAAAACTGCAGAAGTAAATTATAAACTCTGAACATTCAGTACCCAGGTATTACCATTCCTCATGAAGCTCCTGTAAGAACCGGTTCACTCACAGCTCAATTTAAATAATAGTTTTATTTGTATGTTAAATTGATTAAGACAAAACCCAGAATATATGCTGAATAACTATACTCCTAAATGTTTTAGAAAAATAAAACACTTCCATGTTAATTATACAGATTAACCCTATGCTTTGACATCAAGCATATTACTTCATTAGATCATCATCATCATGCAATTAGCTCCCTGCATTTCTTTTTAGTCATACACATAGATCCAGCCGCTTGGCCACAGCTGCCACAGTTCCGACTACAGAGACACGACCTCTCGTTTAAGACACGATACACACCACAGTGATTCTCGAGCGAGTTTAGAAGATAATGAAAGCTAGGGCTGTACGCTTTTACACAGGACCATGCAAATATGGAGCGTGAAGACCGGCCAGGCTTCAGATGCAGAACTGATACTGCCTTCGGCTTCCCTTGAACTCTATAAATACCGTGTGTTCACTTGTGTTCATGTGGTGATGCGTCATCATCCACATCAGCTCTCTGTGCTCAAACAACTGAGCTTCCAGCAAGTGATCTGTACAGAACTCAAGTGCTATCTTTGGCTTGAAGGTTAATTAGTGAACAGGTTTTACGGCTGCATTTAGAAAGGCTGGGACATTTGACCCGGGTTTAGTAACGTCCCTTCCTCCTGGTATGAAAGAGACTTGTCTGGAGTGTTATTTTTGCAGGAAAGGGGGAAAAAAAAATTTTTGAATACATGTTCAATGCACAATACAAAGAAAAAAAAAAGGGTTAGGGTTAGGGTTTTTCATGGCACTAGGGACAAAACACTCTGCACACCTGCAAAGTTGTGTCGCTTTAATTTAGAAATATTATAGAAATAAATCCAAATTTCCATTTTATGGAGCAAGTAATGAAAAACAAAAAGATGGTACTGGTAGGAAAGTTTTTGCCTAAAAGTTGGAGGGAAAAAATGGCCACCCATCTAAACACAGCCTAAATAAAATCCTGGTCGTACACGAAGGCAACAGGAAAGTCTAACACTATAAAGGGCGAGATTTCAATACTGTTGCACTAATACAGGCGAGAGGTTGAATTTAAGACTTTTTAAGCAGTGATTCAGAGTTGCAGTTAGTGCATTAGTGGCTTTTAACATGAACAATACCTGCAGAGGAACTCAAAACATGGCATTTCAAAGGCGCCTAAAACCTTTTTTTTGTCAAAACTGTGACCTTTTCATTCGCAGACCATTTTGGACGTTATATAACAAAAGTCATTCTTCACTTCATTACTGTATTGTGGTGTTCAGGAAGCTGCACTCCTGCACACTGTAATGAAGCTCTCCTCAGAGCAGTGGTTCTTTACTGTATGACTCAAGTGAAGTGTTAGGGTCTAACACACACTGATGAAACTGCAACACGGGAGTCTTTATGCCTTCCTTTTTCATTTCCGTGCCTCTTCTTCACCCTGAATTAGACCCGATATGTATATAATTTATCTGTTTCGTGCAATCAAACATATCCACGAAAAAAAAAACAAAAAAAACAAACTGTTAATCAGCTACTAGGATAGCGTCTTTGAAAGATGTTAAGGCGGAAGCTGGGAGACAGGCAGTAACTGATGCTCTCCTCCACCTCCTGAACACGGCGCTGGAAGCGACAGCGGTCTCGGGCATATTCTTCCCACGGGCCGTGCCGCTCCTCGTCGCTGCTGGCGTAGAACTCCTCCACCTCCTCTATGAACGTCACCTGCGCCGAAACAGACAGGGACGAGGCTTAAAACTCATAATTACCCAACATAAAACTAAAAATCATAACCAACATTGTTTTATTATACAGACATATATATACACATACATATACACGCAATGCCAAAACATCAAGTCTTAAAAATGCTCACAAATACAGCTGCTGCGTAAAACGGTTTCCTTAACACATTTATAGCTTTCAACGGCAGACAGATGTAATGTCCGAGATAAACACTATCACTGTCACTAAGTACAAGTATTAAATGTAATCATTTTCATATCAATGTGCCTTCTGCCTATTTTTTAATATGCGAGTACGTGTAAGAGTTAAACACATATTCTGTTAACTACTAGAAGACAGAAAACATTAAAAATGCTTCATCAATGTTGTAATCCAGTATAATTCTTCCAGAAGTGCAACTATTAAACACATATCAAAAGCTTTACTGAGTTTCAGCTTAATATTTCAGCCTGTAGTCCTGCTGTAACAAGTTTTCTTTACTTTTTATTACCTTAAAATAGAGAAAACTAACAAGTGAACAGGTTCTGATAGTGATGACAAACACGACCTGAAACATTAGATACAACCATAAATGTATAAAAAGTACCGTGTGTTGCTTTGTTATAAATTAAGTCTGGAATCTTTGACAGACTTCACACCACCCCATAGTTGATTATTTTCCTATAAGAGCAAGTCCTGGTGTGTTTCATCACTCACCTGTACACCTGCACATTCATGCAGTTATTAATCCATCAATCAATCATGTGGCAGCAGCACAATGCATAAAATCATACGCATTCACGTCAAGAGCTGTTCACATCAAACATCAGAATGAAGGGAAAGTGTGATCTCGGTGACTCTGATCGTGGCATGGTTGTTGGTAACAGATGGGCTGGTTAGAGTACATCAGAAACTGCTGATCTCCTGGGATTTTCACACACAACCGTCTCTAGAGTTTACACAGAATTGTGCGTAAAACAAAGCATAACCTTGTTGAGAGAGATCAGAGGAGAACGACCGGACTGGTCTGAGCTGACAGGAAGCCTATAGTAACTCAGATAGTCACTCTTTACAACGGTGGTGAGCAGAAAAGCATCTCAGAATACACAGCACATCAAACCTTGAGGTGGATGAGCTACAACAGCAGAAGACCCCATCAGGTTCCGTTCCTGTCAGCCAAGAACAAGAATCTGAGGCACAGACTCACAAACTGGACAGCTGAAGATTAGAGAGAGAGATGCTTTTCTGCTCACCACAACTGTAAAGAGTGATTATATGAGTTACTGTATCCTTCCTGGCAGCTTGAACCAATCTGGCCATTTTCCTTTGACCTCTTATCAACAAGGCGTTTCCACCCACAGGACTGTCGCTCACTCAATGTTTTTCCGTTTTTCGCACCGTTCTGTGTAAACGCTAGAGACTGTTGTGTGTGAAAATCCCAGGAGATCAGCGGTTTCTGAAAACACTCAAACCAGCCCATTTGGTACCAGCAACCATGCTACAGTTAACGTCACAGAGACCGCGCTTTTTCCCTATTCTGATGTTTGATGTGACCATTAACTGAAGCTCTTGACCTGTATCGCACTGTGCTGCTGCCACATGATTGACTGAGTAGAGAAGTGGACAGAAATATATATAAATAAATAAAAAACACACGCGCATGCATATACACGTATATACATATATATAAATAAAATATATAACAGCTTTCAGCAAAGTTAAATTTGCCAGTATCTGTTACAAAAATAAAAGTCTTGACAGCGGAAGATTCTGTAGCCCCGCTTATCTTTTTAGAAATCAGAAGAGATCCAACATCTCTCACCCACCACTGTTCATTGTTGCTAAGTAACATTTCATATTCCTCTACAATGAGCTGATGTTGAATCAAAAGGAGAAGGCGTGGGGATGATGGTGGAGGGCTGGTCCGTTGCGGTGGCGGGGACAGCGCATACTTCTACAGTTAGAGATAATGTCTATGACTAGCATGGAGTCAGAGACTGAAAATGGGCCAGAGTGATAATGAGTAATGGGCAGAGTGCCTCCCTGGAGAGAGGAAAATGGAAGTGTTGCATCAGACGATTGGGGGGGGGGGATGTTAGGAGGATAATGTCTGCTTGCACTGCTTTACATCATTTTCACATCATTTCACAGCTGAGCCTTAATAGTGATGATCTAAAATCCAGGCTGTGACTACTGATGCTAAGACCAGTAACCAAAAACGGGACGTCTAAACCGCCAGACGGCTAAGAGACATTACACGAGACAGAATTTTCACTGTATGTCTGTATCTGTATCACGTCTGTATCTTCCGGAAGACATTATCTACTCTGCATCGCTGTATTATTTCCAAACATAACGTACTCAAAGTACTCTTCAAAACCCTTGTAACAAATACCTAATCACAAAAAAAGAAAACAGGACAAACTTTGACCATGAAAAACAAATGTTAGGTAATATGTGAATTTCTTGGCCTGCAAAGTGATTGATCAAAATTCCAGACATCACACTAACCTTTTTCAGCCTGACAGCTCCAGCACTTCCGAAGCCTTGGACAGTGGCTGCCTCCGAGAATCCGCTGTCCATCCTCTCCTCCGCCTCCTCTTTCCTGTAGAGCAGAGGCTCAACTGGTGTCTCTCTCTTACAGCGCTGTCTGGCTGGCTGCCGAGTCCTGATTGACGCCTGAAAGTTCAGGGGACTGTAGGGATCGGATGAGCAGCTGAAGGAGTTCCAAAGTCTCAGGCTCTCGGCTTCGTCCATCGATGAACAGGCCTCTTCGCTGGACTCCATGTCCTGTTGGGTTCCTCCCAGAGGTGAAGCAGGGGATGATGGGGAGGAACACAAAAGGGAATCGGGCTCTTCTGGGGATCCCACAGGGGACGGATTCACAGCACTGAGCTTCCGGGAAGTCCGAATAGGGGCCGTGAAATGGAGAGGGTTATAAGGGTCCCTGGTTTGGCACAAAGAATTCCATGATCTCTCATTTTCAGAGTCAAGTTCATCAGATTCTGAATCCTCCTCGTCCTCTTCATCCTCATCATCACTATCCTCAGGGTCCTCAGAGTCAGAATAGCTGTCCAAGGCGTCGCTGTCGAAGCCGTCGTCGTCGTCATCACTGTCCCGAACACTGCTGTCTTCCATGTCCGACTCGTCGCTGCAGGGGCTGCCCATGATGTAAGCGATCGCCTTATTCTGACAGCGAGGGGTGGACTGAACCGGCAAAGCCTCATGAACAGTCGCAGACTCTGTGTTTTGCGCTTTCTCCTCCTCCTTGTCCTCCTCTTTGTTCTCGACCCTCTCGCAAAGAGTATTCCCTGCAGATTTGTCCTCCTCTCCTCCGTGCCCATGATCGCCAGCCTGAGAAACAGCAGAACTGTCAAGGTCCAACGATTCGCAAACAGCTTTCATATTACACTGCCTTGCACTGGCACTTTCTTCCTCCAAACTAGAGTAGCCATTGTCCTGATCCGGGGTCAGAACTGCCACCTCACTGCAGGCGGCAGCAGCTCTGGTACCGACTTGATGCTCTACAACGCTGTGTTCATGGACTGATGGAAGGCAGTCCGAGTTTGCAAGGAATTCCAGCCTGGCTGTGTGAAGGCTTGTATGGTCAGCTGACTCTTTGAAGCGTGACGATCCAGCACGTTCGCCGCATGTCCATTCAGCCTCGGTGCTGTGTCCCAACGGTTCTACCGGCTTATCGAGTGCAACAGCTGACCTCTGGCCATCCGGCTCACAATGACCACTACTGTGGTGCCCTCCACAATGCGGGGACTTTGTTTCAGCATCAGCAGACGTTCTAGTCTGGTACAAAGCAGGTAGAGTGTTTTGAGGGTCGTCAGATCTCCAAAGTCCCTGCCACCACCAGGTGTTGGTGTCAGTTTTCGTGGATGGATTTGGGTACCACACGCCCAGCTTGGGCTGCATGGGCTCAGTGTGCTTTCCTTCTTTCGGTGCCAGAACCCGGCTGAGAAACTCTCTCGTCGATTTGAGGTACCTGTATTCCACTGGGGCTGTTTGTTGAGCCTTAAGCTTCGTATTCACAGCGTCCTGAATCCCTAATTCCCTCAGAGAGTCTGCTGTCCACCAGCTGAGGGTTTCGGCATCGCCGGAAGTGAGAAAGCCGCCGTTTTCATGCTGACAGTGAACATAAGCTACACGCAAGGGAGCTGAACTCTGCTCAGAAGGCAGAAGGTTATCAAAACCTGCCATTAGCTGATGGCCAAAGTAAGGGTTGGATTTTCCTGCCTCGTTGGACCCTCCAGGCAGATATTTTTGAAGCAGAGCCCACGCAGGCCTCGACACTGCTGACAGCATGCTAATCCAGGAGCTAGCCGAGCTGCCGTTCCCCACCTCCAGGCTAGCAGCTGCTGTGGTGGTGGTTCTGGGCCTTGAACCCCTCTCAGAGAAGTGCTCCTCCGAGCTCATACTTCTATACATTATTATATATTAATTATTCCAAAATATTAAACAGGATTTGGAAATTTGAAGCCTAGAAAGTAAAAAAAAAAAAAAAAAAATCCAGCAGGCCTACAACTGAAGTCACCGGTAACTTCTTAGCTAGTCGAGGTTTTTTTTTCCCCCCTTTCTCTTTTGACAAGCCTAGCTTAATACTTAACTGTTAACTGAAGAAAAAAAGTGTAAATGAAGACTTTAAACGTTAACGAGTTAAGTTGCCTGAAATACGTGCGGTCGGAGGAAGTCAGAGCGCCAGCTGGGGAACATTAGCGTTAGCTAGCAAGCGCGTGCGTGAGAAACCTGTCACTTTCATATGCTGCTAAATATTAGCTACTGAAACACTAACAGTCAACAACAAAGTGTCGCAGTTCAGAATACTGTCCGGATTCAATATTGTCAAATCCCCAAGGTGTCCATGGTGTTTAAACGGCAAGGGCATGTTGCCGGTTAGCTCCCGGTGTGAGCCAGCAGTGAAGGCAGTCGGCGCTCATGATGTCCCCGGCTCTCGCCATGTTCACACTCACAGCAGCTCTGCACTGAGGATTCATCAGGCTCGCACACTTACCCACAGCAGGAGAGAGAAGACAGGGCGAACGCATGCTGAAGAAGACCGAGCTGACATATTCCACACATCCCAAATCGGACGTCGATATACAAGCCATTTTGGTTTGAAGTCGATACTGAAGCTAGATCCGTGGCTGCTGTGGGTCCTCCTCCTCTTCCGATAAGAGCTAGCGCGTTAGCGAATTAACACGCGTTTCTTTTAAACTCGATGAAATGTCCCACACAGAGGGAATTAAATCAGCAAAAAAAAATGCTTTAAAGCGCTCTGAGACAATTGTTGTTCGTCAGTAGATTGAGCAGTGGTTTCTCCTCGTGTTCCTCCTTTTCCTTCCCTTCCTGAAAGCTAGCAGAGAAAAGCCCAATGCAAACAAGAGAGATTTCATCAGAAAGTTTAGGGACCGTCGATAAACTCCGTGCTAAAGAAGGCGAAGTTAGGGATCGTCGTAGAAACACAGTCGCACGTGGCCAGTAGCTGTGACGCAACATACAAGCTCATGCATATCACAAGGCATGTGCTATTAAGGAAGAAATTTCCAGACACATTTCAAAAGTAATTGCAAATTGCATCAAAGATAATTGCATATTCCTTACGGGAAGTTGGTATCTATCTAAAAATTCTTTATATGAAAGTTATGGTGAAACAACTGTTTCACCAACTAAATATTATTTCTAAACACAAGAGCATTAGTGAGGTCAGGTACTGATGTCATGTGAGGAGGTCTGTATTCCAGTTCATTCCAAAGGTGTTCAGCGGGGTTGAGGTCAGGGCTCTGTGCAGGCCACTCGAGTTCCTCCACGCCAAACTTGGTAAGCCATGTCTTCATGGACCTTGTTTTACGCACAGGGGCGTTGTCAGGCTGGAGCATGTTTGGGTCCCTTAGTTCCAGTGAAGGGAAATTGTAATGCTACAGAATACAAAGACATTCTCGACAACTGTGTGCTTCCAACTTTGTTGAAACAGTTTGGGGAAGAACCACATATGGGTGTGATGGTCAGGTGTCCACAAACTTTTGGCCATATAGAGTATTAAGAGTGCATGTTTTAGCAATAAAAACAGGTCCTGAACCTACTGTCAGAAATGTTCCACAGACGATTCAACAGCACTGTGACATAAGTTAGGTAGAAAACACAATGGGATATGTCGTTACAGGAAAATAATCAACAACGGAGGGATGTGCTTTCGGCCATTAGCACCCAACGCTAATCATTTTCCAGTAACAGCACATTTTTAAACGTAGTATCTGAAGTGTATGTGTTGCTACGGAAATTATTACAGTTTTTATTTTAATACCTGACCATCACACTCATATTTGGTTCTTCCCCAAACTGTTGCCACAAAGTTGGAAGCACACAATTGTCTAGGATGTCTTTGTGTGCTGTAGCGTTACAATTTTCCTTCACTGGAACCAAGAGGCCCAAACCTGTTCCAGCATGACAACGCTCCTAGGGGCCACTAGGGTGGTCTGCACAGAGCCCTGACCTCAACCCCCCCTGAACACTTATGGGATGAACTGGAAGGCTGACTGCGCACTGGGTGTCCTCTCCCAACACCAGTTACAACCTCACTAATGGCTGAATGGGTGCAATGGTACAATGGGGCTGAATGGTTTGTGTCATCCTTGATGTTAAACCAGCTATGAACAGTTGTTCCCTATCCAGCCTCTCTTTTTTTCTCTAAGTTAATAAGACAAAAAAAAAAAAAAAAAAAAACACACAGCTTGTAACAGAGAAGGCAGAAAGTCCTCTATCCCGAAGATGTGTCTGCAAAATTACTGTTACAAACTGCTCACACTGGAGACTCCTTTCATAATTGATAAATACATAAAAACCCAGTGAGCGTGTTCTCAACTGGAGAAGTGAGAAGTGTCATGTCCTCTTTACCACAGTAGCTTTTTAATTAAAGATGTAAGATCAGAGTGCAGTATGAACTATTCAGCTCCCTTAACATTTTTCTTTACCCATTCTTAAATGTAACCTTTCTATCTTTATGCAATATACAGTATGAAACAGGGCTGAAGCGGTAGGAAAAGTTTACCGTATGCTAAAATTCACTCGTAACCTCAAGAAATCCAGATCCGATGAATACAGTACATAAATTGGATGTTTTCCTCTTTGTGTGTAGAATTTGAAAAATCTCGTTGCATATTCTGCCTAAAGCAGTACAGTTAGCTACAGTACAGTTTTTGTTAATGCTGTCATTATGTATCCTTGTAACATGATAATTAACGCAATAACTATTTCAGATTTCCTTAAATCCTAACATCTTGAACAGTAAATCTTGTAGGAAGGAGCCTTTTGTTTGGATAATTACCAGCTTTGTCATTCATCATTACTCCTCCCAGGGCAGTATTAACATTAATGACTATAATCAATGCAGCGACAAACACTGCTTTCACAAAGAGCCAGACAAGTGAAAACACACAAGCTTGATGTAATCGCAAACACTGTGGGATGTTAACAGAGCTGGATGTGAGCCACAATCAATGGGTAAAAGACTTTTCACAAATCTTTCGGAAATTAATAAAGGCATGTGCTCAATGTCAACTTTATAGGGAACACCTATAAAAACTGCTCATTCATGCAATTATCAAAATCAGCCAATCATGTGGCAGCAGCGCGGCGCACGAAATCATGCAGAGCTTCACTTAACGAAGTCAAGAGCTTCACTTAATGTTCACATCAAACATCAGAATGGGGGAAAATGTGCTCTCAGTGACTAACAGCAGTGTGGTTTGAGAGCTCACTGTGGGTGTCCCCCCCCCCC
>CM040994.1:7905188-7939828 GCA_022985145.1 Pangasius djambal
TTTGTAGCATTTGGCTGAATGTGAGCAGAGAGTATAGCCCTATACACCTCAGAATTCATCTTGCTACTTCTGTCAGCAGTCACATCATCAATAAACACCAGTGAGCCCATTCCATTGGCAGCCATACATGCCCATGCCATAACACTGCCTCCACCATGTTTGACACATGATGTGGTATACTTTGGATCATGAGCTGTTCTTTTCTTTCAACATACTTTTCTCTTCCCATCATTCTGGTACAAGTTAATCTTGGTTTCATCAGTTCAAAGAATCTTATTCCAGAACATGGGAGGCTTTTTAGATGTTTTCTGGCAAAGTCTAATCTGGCTTTCCTGTTCTTGAATGTTACCAGTGGTTTGCACCTTGTTGTAAACCCTCTGTATTTACATTCATGAAGGCGTCTCTTGATTGTAGATTTTGATTGTAGGTATGATACACCTACCTGCTCCAGAGTATTCTTGGCTTCTGTTGATGTTGTGAAGGGCTTTTTCTTAACCAAGGAAATGATTCTGTGATCATCCACTTTAGTTGTCTTCTGTGGTCTTCCAGGCCTTTCGATGTTGTTGAGCTCACCAGTGCTTTCTTTCTTTTTAAGAATGTACCCAACTGTTGATTTGGCCACACCTAAGGTTTTTGCTATCTCTCTTATAGATTTATGTTGTTTTTTCAGCTTAATGATGGCCTCCTTCACTTGCATTGAGATCTCCTTGGACTTCATATTGGTAGTTCCATTCGAACAGCTTCATTTATCTGCTTCATTCGTCTTGAAGTAACGAAGGAATGGACCGCAACTGGTCAATTAACTTCTTGTCAGTCAATTGTCCAAATACCTTTGAGCCCCTGAAAACTGAGGTACTTTGCTTAAATTGGCTGTAATTCCTAAATGGTGAATGCCATATTTTTGTGGAACCTCTTAAAATAAAGCTGAAAGTCTACACTTCGATCACGTCTTGATTGTTTTATTTCAAATCCATTGTGGCGGTGTGTAAAGGCAAAATCACAAAAACGGTCATTGTCCAAATACTTCCGGACCTAACTGTATATAATTCTGGTTTTGTTTGTAATACACTGCAGGTTCTCAGGAGACACAATATTGTCATCATAGACACTTCAAAATGCAGTAAGTGCCTCTGCTGATCATTCCAAAGGAAGCATAAAGTGCACTCTTGTGACATTTATACAGTGTTTACCATTTCATTATACGTAGGGTTGCAGGTGCGGCGAGCTGCCTTCGTCTTCCTCTTGCTTGTTTTCTGGGGATCAGGGAGCAGGTACAGTTTGACGTATGGATCAGGATCAGTGCCGTCCTGCAAGGGTTGCTGTTGGAAAATAGGGAATTGTTATTATGTTACATTTCCTCTTAATGCAACACGTAACAGAAACGCCACCAGAGCCCCAAGACTCACCAGGCCTCGGATGTGCATCACCATAATGAAAAGCTTGTTGCTCTTGTAGGAAATGGACAATTTCACTTCACCAGCCACTGTACCAGGCACAGGAGTCCAAGAACCCTCTGTAATAGCAGAACAATGTGTTTATCACGGTGTGTGTGAGTGTATACACAAAACCTGTTTGGTGGAATCTTAGAAATGTATTACATAGCACTTTATGTGTCTGTGCACGAGAGCAGCACACGTGTAAGATTTAATATTTAAGCTGAATAATCTGCATCTGCCACGCAGTCGAAAAATTAACTCATTTTGTTATTAGATGGAGAGAGAGATTTAAAGAGCTCACAGTAATTAAATATTAAACAAGAGTCATGGAGCCAGCCTTGTCTGAATGGTGTTCACCTCTGACCTGTTTGCTGTCCCCATTAATGTTTAACTAGCTTTATTGAATTTCTGGAGAAAAAGAATCAAAGTGCTTACAGACCCGTGACAACTCACTCTGCATGACTGCCCACCATGTGCTGGTTGATTTCAAGCTCATTGGAAATTACTGATAAGGCCCTAACACGCCATTGGCCCTTGTCTGGTCATCGCAGTCACACATGCACTCTTAGGCGGACTAGTCTGAGTTTTATGACTCATTTGTGGACTGAGTCAGGTGATGATGGTGGATGAACATTAACCCTGTTCTAGGTCATGCCCACATGCTTGATGACTCACCATCATTTAGCTTCTAAAAAGCAACGTTGTGTACATGTAAGAACAGTCACCTGTTGGTTTGTTGCTCAGTGTGTTTACAGCAGCTCCTCCTGGCCGCTCGTCTCTTGGTAACGGGTGGAAGAAGGTGTAGACCAGGTCACACTGCAAGGCGGGAGACAGAGACCAAGAATCAACACGCCACCCAAACAAACAGCTTAGCTGGAGGTTTCCATGCATGCTAAACAAATCTGCATGCTAAGTCGAACAGCATTTTTTTATTTTTATTTTTTTAAGACACTCCCTAATAGAGACACAGTGGTGGAAGTGGGAACTGCTCAGCTGCTCTCAGAGCTGACTAGGAGGGGCAGAACCACTGCTTATCTTAAGCACAAGTCCCCCCCCCCCCCCCCCCCCATTTCTTAGAAACCTGTGGCTGATTTCCAGGAAGCAAGGGTGTCAAACTGAAAGCACACAGGCCATTTACGAGTTTCATATCAACCGAAGGGAGGAATCTCCGCTGCAGGAGCAGTATGGCATGAACGTGATCCTAATTTATAGCTGTGTTTGTTTATTATTTTGAAGCCAGGTTAGGGGAATGGTGGACGCTGAGTTCAACCAGGTACAAATAGAACAAACAGCATAATTTAAGCTTATGCGTGATTACGCGAGCCAAAACAAACCTGCTTTTCATTAGTGTTTTCTCTGTAGACGAGAGTATTAGAAATGGACAGTATGTGCTGGAAATAACAAGAATGACAGGAGGAATGTACCTGAGCAACCTCGGCGGCTGAGTGGATCAGATGCCACACATATGCGTTCAGCTCGTCTTTCCTCCGGTCAGCCATGGCTTCTCCGCGAGAGCGGCCAATCACAAAACGGCTGGGGAAGCTGAGAGAAGTGAGAGAAGGACACAGCTATTTTAACATGAGCTTGCGTATAACAGCACAGTGAGGAGATACGGGTAGTGCCAGGAACATTACCATGTAACACATTTGACTTTTTTTTCTTTTTTTTTTTTTAGCTTATCTGCTCACTCACTGATAAAATGCAGGCACAGATACAAGAGTTTCCGTCAAGTTCAGCAGTCAAAGAGTTTATTTCATTGTAAGTTCTGTGTGACAATCACATAGGATGTTTTTCCCAAAAAAAAGGAACAAAAAAAAGAACAAACAGAACCTGGGTTTCTAATCCCAGGTCATGTAGAAAGACAGGTGGAACTGTGCCAATAATTACGGCACAGCAACGCCAATGTTAAAGTCAGCATGTAGGAAGCACTCGGAATAACAATAATATCAGTCTCTTTTATACATGTCCGGGCTATCAGTTTTGCATTAGTATTTGCTCCATGGATGAGTTAGTTCAGTAGGCTGCTGATGTACCGGTCATCAGGTTTTTCTTTCCTTCACTCTGCCAACAACCAAAGAAAAAAAACCTACTCCCTGTTAACCTGCACAAAACAAAACCTTTCATCTGATATGCTTGTTTAAAAGTAACCCGCTCCCCAGTTCATACATTTCTCAGTTGTATCTAAAGCAAAGCATCTTCGGCACGCATCTCTTCTGAATCTCTGCCACCTGCTGCACTACACACATAAACCAACGACTCATCGACTCACCGAGGCCATCGTTAGGAACTAGATCTACTAATCTGTTAGCTAATTCATTAGCATGCACGGACATGCAAGACAATCTTTTTAAAATCAGGGATGAGGAAAATACAGTATAGTGCACGCGAAAAATCTAATGCCAGCCCAGCATACAGTCAGCTAACACTAATGCACTTGTTGAATGAAAATGAAGATGATATAATAATGAAAAGCCAAAGGCTTGCTGCGTTTCTGTTAAGAGCACAAATATGACATGTTTTATCACCAGACACCCTATCAGGACAGGATATATAGACTAGAACTATGTAAAGTCACACCTCCCTGGGATTTAATATTTAAATATTTTCCAAAGTTCGTATTAATGCATATAATTATGATTATTACAGCACCAATCAGCAACAAACACTGCTGTCAGACCCACACCTTAATTATCGCTCATTCCTACTGGCACCAATCTTCAGCAGGTACCAAAAGCCATACAGCTGGATCCCTTGCTACTGGACTGGTAGCCATTTGAAAAACGGTAGTTTTAGTTTTCTGTATTTCTACAAAACAGCTCTGACCCATTGAGGCATGGGCAGGTTGTAAGGTTGGGCCTCCATGAATCAGACCTGTTTGTACAGCACATCCCACAGATGCTAAGAGGCCAAGTCAACACCTTGAACTCTTTGTCATGTTCCTCAAACCATTCCTGAACAATTTTTGCAGTGTGGCAGGGAGAATTATCCTGCAGAAAGAGGCCACTGCCATTAGGGAATACTGTTGCCATGAAGGGGTGTACTTGGTCTGCAACAATGTTTAGGTAGGTGGTCCACATGAATGGCAGGACCCAAGGTTTCCCAGCAGAACATATGAAGCCCAGAGCATCATACTGCCTCCACTGGCTTGCCTTCTTCCCAAAGTGCAGCTTGGTGCCATCTCATGCATCACCAGGTAATTCATGCACATGCACACGGCAAGTACTGTCACTTAGTAAAGATTTATTTTTAATTAGCATTCAAAAACTGTCACAATACAATGAAACAAATTGCCCCTTGACTGCTGCGCATTTTGATCAGAGGTATTAGACTCTAAATCAGCTGGAACCTGCATTAAAGCTAAGAAAAGTCGTTTCATGGTCCTGTTGAGAGACATTATTAGTGTACCTGGGTAGTTTAGAAGAAGGGAAGATAAGGCGCAGTTTGCTGTGTAACTCATGGAACTCCTCAAAACTCCTCTGAACCAACGTCGCCCCCTGCTGGCCCTCACGCTCCACTTTCACCACGTATGTCTAAACAAGAGGAAGAAAGTTACACGAGAGACCTCTTAGCTGCAAACCTATGGTTTACTACAAAAGTAGCACTACGAGTGAGTCTGTGGTTCCTGCTTCATCATGATGTCTGAGCAGTGTTTATGGGGGACGTACATAACCCTTGTTGGGGCTGTAGGTTTTAATGTGGTGGCACACGAACAGGCTGCGAATGAGGCCGTCGCTTTTCAGTGTGTAGACTCGCGGTGCGAACGACAACACGGGTCGCTCCTCGGACGAGGCGAACTTCATCTGGGCAAGGTTGTGGATGAAGAAGTTGAGTTTTGTCGCCACGCTGCCCAGACTGGACTCTATCAACCTGGCAAGATGAGAAAAGTGTTAACTAGATTTAAGGAATTACAGTCAAAACTCGATTGTATGTGTACTGCATTTCTTGTACTCCACTTCTAAAGACAGAGACTTCAAGTCTGAGCCAGTACTAGAACACGTGCCAATAATCAGTTATATGATATACTGCAATTTTCAGTGTGTGTCTTGATTTTTCAGTTTTAGTATATATTACAACCCCATGTGTATATATATCATGATAGTCATATGAGATGAATAAATTAAGACTAAATTACAGTATTAATGTGTTTCCAGTTGGATGTGCAGCAAAACACAGACACTGAACAGTTTTGGTATTTTTTTCAGGTTCATCAACAATAGGTAACAATAATGGCATTATTTCTGTCCTTAAAGTGCAAACTACAGTGCAAAGTGCAAAATAAAAACTATATAATTATAATAATTACATCTATTTTCCCCCCACAATCATTTTGTACTGTAAAGCTATTATTCCAGTGTTTACTGGAACATTAAATCTGCCAAATACACCTCATCCATTTTTATTCCACAGTTAGGCTCAGTCTCATATAGATATATTCATATATTCATGACATATGCACCCTATCTAGGGGATAAATATGGTCTTGTACATATGCAGTAAATGCCATTTGAGATTCAGGTGCAGGAAAAAAAAAAATGCAGCGCAAGAACAGCAAATTGTCATGGCTGGAAAAAGTACATTTCTGTCTTTACCAATTTTCTGTGATTAAAGTCTCGGAAGTGTAACAGAGCCTCCACTGCTCAACACGTTTTGCATAAAAGCTGGGTCTGGGATGTTCATCACATTTAAAAAATGAAATATTGCATTAGCTGCAGACGTGTGTGTCTGTTTTCCCTCCTGACTTACGGTCACGTAATCTGAGCAGACACACAGCTTTCTGTTCAGTAACCAGTCCTGACTGGCTTTTGAGTCATGTTACAAATGTCCTCATACCAGTGAGTTTAATGTTTTATTTTTCTCTTCATACCAAGAGCAGTAGGCCAAAGGGTCATGATAGTTAACCAGTCACCTACGTATTATGAAGATAACACACAGAAAGTATGATTTTGCTACACTGCTACTACACTATATACTTAGCTGCATGAACGTATATAGGTTTTCTACGATAACATTCTGTTTAATACATCAGTGAATAAATCTTTAGATTCATTCCTGAATCACATAAACCAATATTCCTGAACTGTGTTAGAAATACACATAAAATACAGTACAGGAAGCCCTGTAGGACTGACTTGCTGTAGGACCTGTTCTGTCAGCTAACACTAATGTGTTTACAAGTGCAAGGTGACGCCCGTTATATTAGTGTTCAGAGATGATAATCTGTTATAAGCTGTTCTCATGGTTTCACACTTTATCTGGTTAATGTAACATAACCTGCTAGCCGTGCTTAGTGGACTAAGTTTGAGATTATATATACATACATACACACACACACACACACACACACACACACACACACACATATATATATATATATATATATATATATATATATATATATATATATATATATATATATATGTTTTTTTTTTAAACTGGTTGGGTTTTCTATTCTAAAAAGTTAGTGAACAACTGTGAATGAACAATTATGGGTACAATTCAGTATAATGAATCAAAGTCCTAAATGTGATTCAGTCAAAGATCCTCTTCAGCGTCACTGCTGCCCAGTTAACCTGACACAAATTAAACCATATTTAAAACAACACTGAGACGATGATGAAGCTTTTGATAAAACGTAATGCAGTTATGCCTGGACTGGTGAAGACTGTCTGACTCAGGGGTTTCCTAACAGGCTACATTACACACAGTGCAATATCAAGTGGACTACACCAAAAGTGAACAATAACACATCGACAGCTCCTCTTAAACGCGTTCATTCATCTGTATTTATCCGGAAAGACGCGTTAATGCGCTAATAGACTGAAAATATATCACCCACCAAACACAGGACCTTTTCCAAATTTTGTAGAGTTACAACCTGGAACTGAAGTGAAACGGAATTAATTTGGATTATATGTCATTGTCATATGTCAAGAATCGACACACACACACAAAAAAAAAAAACGTTAAAAATGAAAAGGTTGTCATTGTTGCTGTGAACTCCCTAAATCAGCTCTTAAAACAGACACGGCTACAACATCCATTTTTTAAAATCTTGCTAAAGAATCAAGCACAGCTTGTCAGCTTGTGAGTTTACTGCTCTATTTTTCGCCCCCTAGTGGAATAACAGAGACGAGCTCTTTTTCACATCTTCCAACTTGTTCATGGTCCTGAAGACAATTTTAATTTAGAACATGGATTACTGAATTCATTTCATGGGCTGGAGTAATACATTTATCGAGCTGGTCCTGGCCGTCGGGCTTTATGTTTGACAGCCCTGGTCTAAGTACAGAAGGAAATTAGGAAATGCCTCTCCTGAGTATGACAAATCATTTTGGTTTTCCAACCTGGTGAAGTACATGGTGGCATCAGCCTCTGACTCATGTGGTCTCAGGGCGTCATAAACATACTTTAAATCCTCTAGATCTGACAGCTCAGGAATGCCACAGGACAACATCTGTACACACACAAAGACACAAACAGATTTAATAATGTAGACAATATACATGGAAGCATGCACATGTTACAAGAAATGCAAAAATTAGGCAAAGTAAAGAGAATTAGTGTCAAACACCAGTGGCACAAACTGATTTTCTGATTTTGAACTCACCAAGCCCAGCAGGTTGAGGAACAGATGTGCGTGTTTCCTGATGAGGTTGTATGCCTCACAGCACAAGTCCACAAAGTCATGAAAGCGACTGGAAGGCTTGTCGCCTCCGTTTATCACGTAAGCCATGTCAGACGTGAAAACGAAAGGAGCCCGGTCCCTGAACAACACAGAAGAGTAAAACATCTTCCACCAGACCACAAAAGCACATCCCAGTTTTTATCTCAGCAGGAAAAGTAAACCGATGGCTCTAAATGCAGCGTCTGTCAGTCCTGTGTAAACTGGTCTAAACAGATTTTTTTCCTTCCTCATCCCCGGTCTCACCGTTTGATGTTGCCGAACATCTGCGCGTGGCCCAGGAATTTGCCGAAGTCAATGTGGAACATGTGGCCACTGCTCTTCAGCATGATGTTGTCGTTGTGGCGGTCGCAGATGCCCAGGATGTAGGTGGCCACACAGCAGCCCGCACAGGAGTAGATGAAGTTCTCTACCGCCTGCAGAAGAATAACGACACATCATCGGTGTAAGGTGGGACCTGAACATTTCTAGATGAAACGGTCCATATAAATTTGTTCTGCTTTAAACAGCAATATTGCGATCTGTTCAATATCCCTGTGTATGGATGACTGACAGCTCTCTATCTATGCTGTAAGTGTTCGGTTAATGAGTGCAGTAAATCTTTGGTGTCAAAAAATGTGCATCGTATTTGTGCCAAATGCGCTTTAATGATTTATGCCTCTCATTACTTCACTTGCACTTATCACACTCCGCTCTGCAGCACGCTCCCTCTGAGCCACTAGCACAGCTCGACTCGAACCACCAATTCCTCAAGATACAAGGAAGACATGTATCAAAACTCCACTCTGTCCTGGCACCCAGCTGGTGGAATGAATGTTTCCAAACAGCTGAATCAGCTCACTGATGACCTCCAGTGCCTTGCATAAGTATTTGCCCCCCTCCTGAACTTTTCCGTAATATGTAGCCTTACTACCTGAAACTTAAATGGGCTTAATCAAAATTATATGACAATAAATAGCCCATAATATTGTACGTGTACGTGTGTGTGTGTGTGTTGGGGAGGGGAATCAATATGCTGTGATTGCATAAAGTTCTGTGAAATCTTAATTTAGTTCTGGTGCTGCCGTTTGCCATCAGAAGTCCCATAATTAGGTGAATGGAGTTGACCTGTGCGCATCTGAAGTGTCATATGATGCTCCTGAACAGCCCCAGAGTTTGGTAGAGAATATAACAAACAGCATCAGGAAGATCCAAAAGCTATAAAAAGATGTTTGTTTTTTACTGTAACATTTCTGTTGTTGTAATAACTCCTTCCCAAGAGGGTTTTCTTAATAGTATTTATAGACCTTAAGCGATTTTTGTACTAGCGAGAGGATTACAAAGCCTTTCTGTAAGCCACTCTGTACAAGGGCAACTGCTAAATGCTGTAAATGTAAATTTATACAAGGATGAAAACTCAGGCTGCTCACTTTCTCATACTCGTCCTCAGTGGGGTTGTGTTTCTGCAGCCAGTCAGCCAGCGGGCGGTCCTTGAAGGACCCGGTGACCCCGTGCTCTACTTGGATCTTCCTCAAGGTCTCGGCATTCGGGATCATCTCCACCATGCCTAGGATAAAGGAATAACAGACCTCACAAACTGTTCAGACAAAGCCGAGCACTACTCGACTGACTGTGCAACATCCTGAAAACTAAAGCACATGAGCACCGAAGAGCAAAAGCCATCACACAGACACACACCTCGACTCCGCCCAGTGGAAAAGCAGCGGAAGATGACCATCCTCATATCCAAGCCCTCCTGGATCCAGATTTTGTTCATGACGCGGATGATCTGCAGGGTGAGCATGTCCTGCCGCAGGTCATCTCCTGACTAAATACGTTTAAACATCAGGCACAACTCTCCCACCTTTAGCACCACGAACAGATTTAGCAAATGAGTAAACACCTTAAAGATGACGTTGATGTTGTCTCCCAGCGGGTCCATGTTCTGGAACGAGAGCTTGAGTGGCACGGCGTTGGAGTTGAAATAGGAACAGGACTAGAGGGAATGAAGGAGAGAGGAAGAAGGGGGAAAAAAAAAAGAGAAAGCATGAGTAGGAGCAGAGAAAAGATATTCTGTTTTATTGGTGTTGAGCCCTGAAGGAGTGCTGGGCAACACAGAGAGACAGAGAAACATAACAAAACACCAAGTTTCTTTGTTTATCAGCAGTTCTGGCATCGCATTCAGTACAATAACTAGGCCGTTTTGGAACTCGAATTTGGAATTGAGAGACTGGAGAACATAGTTACTAAATTAAATTATAATATTTTCCTAAAAGCATGCCCTGTCGTGTCATATTCCTTAATTTCGCATGCAACATAAAAACTTACCATTATAAAAATTGTCGCTGTCACGAATGGTAAGGAGTTAAAACTAACAACAGCACTTTTACAGCAATGATCACACACTTAAGGATCAAACTAAAGACTGTATAGGCATTACAACTAAATAAGTCATGGAAAGCTGTGATTGGACCATGTACCTGTATGTTAATGCCCTTGACCAGCAGGCCAGGGTTAAGGGGAAGGCGGCAGCTGCTGTTTATGGAGAAGAACTGCTTGACCTCATCCAGTCCCTCTCTGAGAAGAGCCTAGAGCGAAACACACAGGAACAACACTTACCATCTCACTTTAGAGGAAGCAACTTAAACAGATTTGCAGCTCTTTATGGTTCAATCACCACTAAAGGAGACACGGCTTGATGAACATGATGAAAACGAGGAGGCAGTTCTGACCTGTCTCGACGATGGCGAGGCGTCCCGGACACGCTGTGCAACTTTAGCCAGGATGCTGATGAGCCAGCACTGGCGGTCAAACTCTTCACGGAGGCCTCGGCCTGAGCAGCAGAGCAACGCGGCCAGCAGGTGCTGATAGCGTACGCTGAACTGCGAGTCCTGCAGAGCGTCCTTCAGCAACCTGTGCAATACAATTCAGTATTATGAGGCTAAAATGCAGTACACAACAAACCACTATACAACTACAACAATCTACACTGTACACATTACAATCTCCTTCAGCAGCCCACCCAGCACAATACAATACAAACGTTATACCAATCTGCACTACACACAACACCATGTTATTTCTGTACACATTTCAATTTCAGAAGTTTCAGAATCTTTTTTTTTTTTTTTACTATTATTTAGTGTGAGAACAAACTACAAATCCATTCATCAACAAACTTCAATCATTCTCCTTCAGTAATTATCATGGTCAGGGTCATGGTGGATCCAGAGCCTATCCCAGGAGCACTGGATGAGACCCCAGTTACTCACACTGCACCACGCACAAACATTCACACACTCGTTCACACCTAGGGGCAATTTAATGCAACCAATCCATCTCCAGGCTGCTTTTCTGGAGGAATCTCGGAAAACCTGGAGGAAAGCTACATGGGCACAGGGAGAATGAAACACCATACAGACAGGCGTGTTAGCTTCCGGGTAGGCAAGAAAGAGCTTCTGTGATATATTGTGGATAACAATGTGCTACAATGCACATGAACGGCCTACAGTAGACAACAATAAGATGTCCTTCAACAACGTATACAATACATTACACTTTAGCGACCTTTGTAGCTTTTTTCATACACAGCACAGTGTATCTACTGCAGGAGCCAGCGAGACAGACCTTAATCAGGGATCTTTCCAGCAGATGGCAGTAGAGCTGACTGAGCAAGTACACTCAACAGTGTTATTATGAATCTCAGACGTACACTCAACACCATATGCACTGTGCTAGAGGCAACTCAATATGCTTTCTGTTTCAATAGGGTTTATTCATTTTGACTAGGACTGGCCATATGACTCTGACAGGTGTGTGTGTGTCTGTCTGTGCGAGAGTGTGTGTGTGTGTGTGTGTGTGTGTGTGTGTGTGTGTGTATACACACTATCAGATTTCAGAATATGCTAGATCTTAGTATTGCGTGCGAAACAGAAAGTGGACACACCAGAAAAGGCAGTGAGCGACACGCACGTCTCCAATGGCCCTGCGCAACAGGAAGCGCACCAGAGGACTGTCAAGGTAACACTCATACTTCAGCGCCTGATTAAGGGGGAAAAAAAAAGCAGAAAACGACTGACACATTAACAGCCACAGTATATCACGTACAGAACAAAGATGATGTGTGTTAGTATTTGTAAAAGAGAGAGCGAGAGAGAAAGAAAAGACACCAAGTCCATGATGGTACCTGCACCAGCTGTGGGAGAAAGTCCAGCAGCTCAGGGTCAGAGATGGTGTCCATCCACTGGACAGCTGTGCGCCTGCACTCCTGATCTGGAAACCTAAATATACACACATGAAACATTCGTTTCACAAAGTTTTACTTCTGCCTCAATCTAACAGGACGGAAAAATCTTAAAGAACATTTGCGAAAGAAAGGAGTGTCTACACAGTGTTTATGTGTGTTCTAAAAGGATATTAATTCTTTTTAAATGCTTTATTCCACTTGACAAGATAGATAGATAGATAGATAGATAGATAGATAGATAGAAGAAAAAAGCTTGAAATAATCTCAGATGAGGATTTGAGGAATATAAAGCATCAGTGTATAACATGACGTATTGGGGTGCATTAGAGTTGGTCACATGGGCTTGACAGGATGTGAACAGTGAGCAGGATACGGGGCTCTTACGTGGCGTGCAGGAGGCCCAGTGCATCCAGGTGGTTGGTACATGCCCACTGGTGCAGGAGGACGTAGATGTCGGGCAGACATGCCCACTCCCAGCTGGGGGCGCTGGCGAGGATCAGAGGCAAGTGGCTGCTCTCAGCGTGGCAGAAGTATCGCTTTTCCCACAGCAGCCGCTTGTGCTCCGGAGTCAACCTGACAGAACAGAGACAGAGAGGTGACAACATGCAGTGGTTACTACATACATTATTTAATGTCAACCAGTCAACTTATACAAGTTACAGTACAGTACAGTACATGCGTGCTGTTATAGTATGCAGAATGCTCATGCACACATGAAGACAGCTGCAAAGGTCGGTTCGAGTCTCAGGTCCGGCAGGGATTGTAGGTGGGGGGAGTGAATGACCAGCGCTCTCTTCCACCCTCAATACCACGTCTGAGGTGAGACCCTTGAGCAAGGCTACGAACCCCCAACTGCTCCCCGGGCAGAAAAAAGCAAAAAAAAGGCTGCTCCGGGTGTGTGTTCGGGGTGTGTGTGTGCACTTGGATGGGTTAAATGCAGAGCACAAATTCCGAGTATGGGTCACCATACTTGGCCACACGTCACTTCACTTCTGGATAGAGTTGGCTTTTATACTGATGTGTACATGCAAAGGACACACTCAAGACCATATAGATAATCAGCAAGGCTGATAAGAGGAAAACATAATCAAGGACAAAAACATTGTGACCCAAAAACCAGATGAGTAAACAAAGGACAGACATGTATGCTTCATCAGTAAGCTGAGTTGAATTGATCTTAAATGACTGAATCCTGTATCTTTCAACACATAATCATGGAAAAATAGAATATAATCCCACACTCATTTAAAAAGTGAGAGTGAGAGAGACGACAGACGCACTAATGAGAGTAAGACCAGGGTAGGAGAAACGTGAGTGGGTGTAAAGAAGATGAGAAGAGAGAGGAGAGAGAGGTAGTAAGATGAATCTGGGGAAAGGGAAAGAGATTGTGAGAGAAAGAAGAAACAGAAAAGATAGAAAAGAGAGAAGAAGAAGGATTAGTGTGTGTGTGTGTGTGTGTGTGTGTGTGTGTGTGTGTGTGTGTATGTGTGTGTGTGAGAGGGAGAGAGGGAGAGGGAGAGGGAGAGAGAAGGGCAGAATTATCTCTACCTATCTAATGGTTTTATCAGATGCGTTCAGAGACATGCAGCTGGCTTGTATTGGCTTGTAAGGAGACATTTGACACAAGATTTTTACAACATAAGGCAGTAATTCCCGTCACACACCGACAGACTGCAGATACACGCTCACAGTTTATGACTCCAACCACCTGCAACTTCTCTCGTCTCCAAAGCTGGGACTTCAATAGCACACTGTTAGCAGTAATGTTCTGGATTTCTACACTCACACTTCAATCTGTCTATTATAAACATATGCACATATTCATGTTCATCATGAATTTCCTGTGATACAGGATGTGACGCATATGTTCTTCATCATCAGCATCATCATCATCTTCTCTCTGCTTACTCCACGTTCTCGAGTCCCTCATAAATAATGCATCCTGTACTGAGAGCGCCGTTCAGTTCACCTGAGCGAGGAATTTGTTTTTAGCACAAATAGATGAGAGCTCATTTATTTCTGACTCGGACGTTTGTCCTGTCCTTCTTTATCTTTCACTTCTGGATTTTCTTCCTGTTGTTGCTTCACCGTGTTAATATTTAAAATTAGACCTCTTCAAAAGCATGCTTTTCCTGGTAATGTACTGGCGTCTGTCCACAAGTGAGCTCCTGAGAATTTCCCAGCTACTGAAAGAAAGTACGAAAGAAAGAAAGAGACAGACAATTAGAAAGAGAAAAAAAAGACTGAAATAAAGAATGTAACACAGACAGAGAGAATGAAATCAGAAAGAAAGAGAAACAGAGAAGTAAGAATGAAACAAGACAGACAAGATGAAAGGAGCTGAGAAAAACAGGCAGAAAGATTCTGATGAGGATTCTCAGGAACTGAATGTTTGTTCAGTTAATCGATATTTACGCCGAATCTATTGTCTATGTAAGATATGACAGCAGTACAAAAACTAAACACACATCACCTGCGACTGAGCTCTGACGCAGAAAACCTTGAACGGGTCCCATTCTAAAACTGCAACCGCACATGCGGCACACCCAAATTCACCCTGATTCATAATTCATATAAATTAATACTGTCCTATGTGCTATCCTCATACACACAAACATCTCCTGCACAAACATGGCTATTTTCTTCCCTCATGATCTCATATGCATATAAATAGAGCCACGACTGCCACGTGATTTCTCTGTGATGATCTCTCCAACACTCGCTCCAAATCAGAACACAATTCCAAGAGGATGTCCCGTGGGAAGTGAAAACGGCTCGACAGCGAGTTATCGTGAGCTAAAAATTCCTTGCGGTCCATAAAAACAGTCCCTTCACAGCGTGCCATTGGCGACGTCCTCTAAATGCACCATCGCAACCATCTTTCGTTGTTCTGCAGCACCACTGAACCACTTCAGACAGTGTGAAGTAGTGATGGCTGGTATAATGGCAGAAATATGATATGACTAGAAATCCTTACATTTTTTTTTTTTTTTTTTTTTTTTTTTAAAGCTGTGGCTGAGCAAAAGTATAAAGGCAACTCGTGCTTTCTATAAAATATCACTTCTCAGTGCCATGGGCTCTCTATTAAAAGAAAATCGGTATTGAGCGATACATCAAGTTCGGAAAACACTGCAGTACAGGGTGTTTGAAAAGCCAGGAACCAATGAAAAGTGTTTTTTTTTTCCCCTGAATACAGTTTATGGACTTCTTGAAGACTGATTTACCCACAAAGCCCCTGGTATTTAAGGTTTGAGAAGCCTAGCTCCAAATAACACATTCTTCTTCTCGATTTAAATGAAAGCAAACATCCGAGCAGAACATGGGGGAAAGCACTGACCTTTGTTCATTTCGATACCTGATTATAAGATGGTGCAGGGTGGAGACGCACATTTATAGTGAAGACAAAGCTGCAGAAACATCCTGACTCTGAAATCGTATCTGTTAGAGTAACCAGTTAGGATCCTATTTATGACAAAAGCTATTACACAATGGACAACTCCTAAATTCCAGAGAGGAACAGAGAATTACGGAAACTTGCCAGAATCTCCCAAAAAGAGGCTTAACTGCTGAGCAGCTTTTCTATATTTAAAACAATGTACAAAAAACATAAAATAAAAAAAAAACTAAGGCTGAATCAAACATGTCTCCCTACTCCCTTTACAGTTAATCACATGTACATTCAATGACCACTTTGATTGACATTTGTGCAGTTATCTAATCAGTCAATCATGTAGCATACAGATACAGGGCAAGAGCATCAGTTAATGTTCACATCAGACGTCAGAATGGGGGGAAATGTGATCTCTGTGACTCTGATCGTGGCATGGCTGTTGGTACCAGATGGGTTGAACTGAGCATTTCAGAAACTGCTGATCTGAGATTTTCATACACAAAAGCCTTCTTGATGATGAGTGAGGTCAAGGGAGAATGGCCAGACCTTTTTTTTTTTTTTTTAAGCTAACAGAAAGTCTATAGTAACCTAAATAAGCACACTTTACAACCGTGGTGAGCAGAAAAGCATCTCAACACACCAACCCTTGAGGTGGATGATCTACAACAGCAGAAGACCACATTCTGTTCCACTCCTGTCAGCCAAGAACAAGAATCTGAGGCTATCATGGGCACAAGCTCACCCAAACGGGACAGGGAAGATCGTCTGGCTTTTTCCAATTTTCAGTGGCCAGTTTTGGTGTGAAACTACAAAAACGCATTAAAAACATCTCTACCCTCAGCCTTAGTAATGAATAATGAATAAGCAATGAATATACATAAATGTACAATGTCCTCAAGTCCTCAAGCTATCCCTAATAACTAGCCAGCTAGTTAACCGCTAGTAAACTAGCTCACACTTGTCACAGATCTACAGGAGATGGATTTCAATGTCCGAGTGGACAAACCAGTCATAATCTACCAGCACAAATGACAAACATTAGCCAAGTTGGCTAGCTATCTGTGGATATTTATAATTACCGTAGATAAAAGTTTCCTAATATATCCAACATGGCATGTTTCACAGCGTTGTACCTATTTAATGACATGACAGACTGAGCTTATGTAACTCAGGCGTACTGAGAAAAGTGTCCATTTCAAATGAAAAAAGAAAAAAAAAAAAGAATGCAGTGAGCATTGTGGTCAATCAAAATTTGACCCAAACACCACCCTGTATAACTAGAACCAGCCAAGAGGATTTAAAAAAAAAAAAAAAAAAAAAAAAAAAAAAAAAAAAAAAAAAAAAAAAAAAAAAGAACTCGTATAAGTTCATAAGTCCATCCCTCAGTAAGAGCTCTCACCATCCCAATGCCCTACCCCGCTGCCTTAAAAGTCCATATTTTGGGAGCGGCTCTCTCTCCTGGGATGCCAGCTGCAGGCCAAGACCCTTGAATCATATTACCACCCATGTGTACTGAGAGCCTGATCCATCAGGAAACGTCATGCCACTCCTTCAGCCTCTGGATTTGAGCCAGAATACTGTAAAGGACCAATCCCATGCCCTTTCTGACTGCATTTCCCAGAGTTCACTAAGGACAGAAAGAGCACTGAGGACTAAGCTAAATATTAGAGAAGAAAAAGGATATAATCATCAGTTTATCAGTTTATGGTCAAACATGACACACAAGTAGCTTTGATTTAATAACAAAATGTATCCAGTCCCCAAAAACGGCACATTTGTGGCGTTTACGGCTCTGATTTTGCGAGAAGAGAAGAGAAGAGAAGAGGTTTATGAACCAGGACTGAATGCCCTCATTACTAGCTGCAACACTACCGTGAAGGAAACACACAGTTTGTAGCTATGCTCTGTGTGTGCACTTCATTAGTCCACAGACAGCTAGTTTCAGGGTGGCCATGGTGCTGTTTCAGCAGGACTCTAAGTGAAAACACACAGTAACATATTTCAGAACTACCAGGAACAACCACCACCAGGCACGCTGTCAAACTGAACAAAACCATATCTTTATCTCGCGGCAGCGGCTGATAAGCGATCGCACACCCAGCTCTAACGCCCGACCTTTGGCCTGACCGATATATGACTTAATATTTCCAGGTTGCTGTGTCTTTAACTCTCACACTGCGGTAAATGTTTAACAGAGTATCCGAGAATCGCAGTAGAAGACCTACGTGGCACAACGAGGGACAGAAAGCCAGATAGAAAAGGGGTGGAATAGGAAAGAGAGAGAAAGAAAAACAGAGAAGGAAGAGAAGGAGTACAGAGGAAGAGGAGCCAGCTGGGAGGATATCCTCATCAGCTGTTTGGAGCTGGATGTACCAAAAAAAAACAAAAAACATTTTTTTACACTTTGGGAAAAAGAAAACAATATATGGAAAAGGCATTAAAGTCTAAAATATCATCAAACACCACTAATGAAGTCCTCGCCGTGTTCTTGTGTGCTGGCGAGAATATGCTTACTGGCTGCGAATGCTTTGCCAACTTGGTTTAGGGAACGTGGGAAGTCTAGGCATCATATCACTAAAACATGTACGGAATGAAATGCTTGGAATTGCTTAAAAAAAAAAGATAGCACAATAATCCTGTGGCCAGGATTATTATAAATCCTGACATGCTGCTCTACACTGAAGAGGCATAATTTAACAACTGAAAACACCCTCAGTATTCTAATAGACTGAACGCTTTCCTGTAAACAAAATGGCTGAATCTTAAAAAAAAAAAAAAAGACAACTACAGAAACCGACTCCTGTCCAAAAGACTTACGAGAAGCCATAGAGCATAAGCGTAAGTGCTCCAGCTTCTCGCTTCCATCTGCGTAACTGTATAGTGCAGTGGCAGCAAAGACCTTGGAATGATTCTCTCCCCTTCCATTAGTGATTTAAGGCTCATCGCTTTATTACAGGTGCGGTTCTCACCAGAAGAGAGACTTCTTGTTCAGGATGTCCTGGAGCTGTCTCTGGCTGCTCTGCTCCAGTCGCGAGAACTCGTACTGAGGACTGAACTCGGCCGGTGAAGGGGTGCTAAAATGCACCTCGAACGAGGACGTTGGGAAGTCCACCTGAACAAGTGAAAAAGGGGGGGAAAATGGAGCTTAGGAAGACTCATGGTGTTTTCATTGAAAAGAGGCATAAGGAGACACGTTTGACGATCAGTAAACCAATATAAAATGCAATCACCACATAAAAATAAAGACACATCAAGTCATATTTTGGACATTTGGTAACAGTGTAGTCAAACATCTAGTCATGTGACTTGTGATACAGGAAAAGGAAGTAGAGAGGATCGACAACATCCCTTGAAGTGTTATTTTCGTTTAATCATACTCTGTGCACTAATCGGCTAAAATTTGAATCATTTTAAGATAGTGTGGATTTTTTTTTATTACTTAATGCTATTTAAAAAAAATTTATAGTAAGTATCTTTGACAAGATCAGCACCGACTGAAACGGAACTCTGACGCGTGACAGATTTCCAGAAAAACCGGTTGTGTGGACTCCTCGCCACTTCCTTTTCCAGAAATCTGGAAATGTTCCAGAAAATCTGTTCGTCACTTCTCCTTAATCAGAACATCACACTCAACGCAGAGATGTGCAAATACAGAGGCGGGCGTTTCTTTCCTGCAGCCAGATTTCAATCTTCTGGGACAAAGAAATGGCATGTTCATTAATATGGGCGTGTCCTGAGCATACAGTGCTGCATAACCCATGTAGTGCCTGCTCTTCAGTAAATACTTTATCATGGTCAGGGTGGTTTAAATTGCAAATCTGTTTATGTTGTGGGAAATGGAGCCAATTAAATTCTTTAGAAAATAACATGGGCAGGTGCAAGCAATAATAGTAACTGTGTGAGCAGGTGGGATTGGTTAGAATTCCTTCAGGAGCAGATGAGAGTGGGATTTAAAAAAAAAAAAAAAAAGTCCCTCACACTTCTAACTCAGTCTCCCCTAAATAAATAAATAAATAATATTTCAGTCTGAATCTAGTTTTGTTACTTTGTAAAATTCTCACAATGTCAGTCTAAAAGGGTTTATCCTCCGACTCGGAAGAAGAGGAGGCGGGAAAAGGGGATGAGAATGCAGCACCAGGGTTTATGGTCGTTATCAGTTGCTCTAGCTCACTGTAAGTCTTGGCAGCTGTGTCAACAGCTGTGCTGGGCAGGAACAGAAGCTCCTGATACAGCACGGCCCCTCTAACAGTGGGGGCTTCCACCTTAACCACGCCAAGTCAAACACTGAGAGATTCACTGCTATCGCTCTTTCACATACATACAGTACGTGGCTACGAATTACTGAGCGCATGTGTACTGGAGCAAGAGAGAGAGAGACACAGATACAGCCAATCCACATGAGTTTAAAAAAAAAAAAAAAAAAGAGGAAGGGAGGACAAAGACAAACTAGAATTAAAATATCGAGATCAACTGAAAAAGTTAGAGTGCTGGACTGATGGTGGTAGGAGAAGAACGTGAATAATGGGGTGAGAATATTTTTGAGTCTTATAATAAGGCCCAGATGTGCTATCAGGGCCCAGATGTGCAGCAATGCCAATCAGGTTGAAAGAAGAAAAGCTCCCTGCTGTCCTTCAAAAGGGACAAACCAAAGGCTGTAATAAGGCTGGAAGCTGCAGTCCATCCAAGCACCACTCCATCGGTCTCCGCTGCACAGCCCAGTGCCCTCAGACAAAGCTGTAGGCACCAGGCACAGAGCACAGCTGGCACAGCTCTGCAGCAGTTCTGAGAATTCACTCCACTTCACATTGTGCCTTTCTGTGCGACTGATGGAAATTCCAAAGCATTATCGTGATCTCATTTGACTTTGCTGTAGGTCAGAAAGAGACCAGAAGGGTTTGGCGATTTCTTGGCTCTAAGTCAAAATGAGTTCAGTCGGGTGTGTAAGAGCAGGGAAATAACCTGACTGTGCTGGACTCTAGCCAGGTAGAACCACAGTTCTAGGGGAAGAACAGGAGAGGGAAGGAGAAGTGCCATTTTCAAAGGGCACTGCAAAAATGTCATGCTCGAATGTGTTATGAGGTGTCAAGTCTGTGTAAGAGAGTGTGTGTGAATGTGCGTGGGTGTCTGTGAGAGGCTGCGGGTGACAGAGTTTATGCAGTCAATGGCTGTGTGTGTGTGTGTGTGTGTGTGTGTGTGTGTGTGTGTGTGTGTGTTGGCGTATGCTGGAGGGGATGTCCTGCAGGACGAGATATAAAAGTTTTTCATTTTTTTTTGGCCTATTTCCCTCGTGCTCTCTCTCTCTCTCTCTCTCTCTCAGAGTGAACTGACCTACTTTCAGCCGTCTTGCACTCTGCAGCAGGACACACCCCTTCAGAAACAAACCTCAGCTAGAACTCGGCTCGTCTGCGTACACTGTAACCGAGTTAAACCAAGGCCCATGTGGACCAAAATTCACCGCGTTCTGACGTCGCAAACAACCAACCAGACATCTAGTATATCATGTAAAACGTAAAAAATAATGTAAAAAAACAACAACAAAAACAGTGAACACTCAGTGTATAAAACATACGGGTATCAAATCTCTAGCAGAAATTAGTAGTGCAATTCCACTCCTACTATTTGCTGTCATTTGTACTTTCACAATCAGTTAGTTAACGTTTCACTGCCGAGCTTCCTCAGAATATCAGCTAGCTAAGAGGAAATTTTATTTCTGCAACCTAATTGCTTTTTTTTTGTGACAGCTGCTGTTTATAGTTAGTAAAAAAAATTTTATGGCATTTCTTCTTGAATTGAGAAGCCCAGTTTCACCACAGTTTTGGACTCTGAGATAGCTTTTGATTTGGTTACTAGTATTTTATGTAATAAAAGTTTTATACGCAAACAAAAGATTCTAATGTAGTGTCCTCCTGCAAAATAGTGATCTCCTTGTTGTGTTACATTGTGCTTCATTTAATTGCTTAAACCCCTCTCTATCTACTACTGCTGCTGCTGTGAATAGAGTTCAGCAGTGATAACTACACTAGTCTTCGTGAGGGCAGGCACGTGAAGAGAACTGGCAGTTAATGAACCACGTTTCGCTGAGGTCAGTGTACATGATGTGGCTGTGTATGTGAGCTGGTGTGTTCATTAAGCTGCTGGCTGGAAGTAGAAAGAGAATGTAGCGCGAGCAGCACATTTCTGTCAACCACACATCTCGTCAAGACACTCATAAAGCGCTCTCTAACTTAAACTGAAGGTCAGATTCTTGTTTGGTGCTTTGGTGGCCTTTAGCAGCTTTTTAGCGTGTACAGATATATTGGAAGTGAAACATCACATACCAACAAGAAGCTCCGAACAGCACGATAAAGATACAAGATGAAGATAACTGAAATAAGCCACTCTAATTTTTCAGGTTAATCGCAGAAGTATGAAGTTATTTAAACATGACTGCGGAAATAGTGCCCGCTCAACTTTCCCCACTTTCTACAAAAGATACTCTACAGAAGAAACACTCACACTGCAAAAAATGGCAAAATATCTCGAATATAATCAAATTCATCTGCAGCGTCCTATTATAAGATTACAATAAACCAAATATGATTATATTATATTAGTCAAATGATTATTAAACCTATTTCTGGACATTTCAACTAATTCCAAATTTGAAATAGTCGTGTTGTATTAATTTTTCTAATAACTTTTTATTTTAAGCAAGATTTTATGCTTTTATATCTAGAAAGAAGCAAAATTATTCAAATCATTTTTTTAAATATAATTATTAAAAAAAGATTACAGAATTTTGAAATGAATAAAATCATCTAAAAAACAGGCCGAGTAATATTCTGTTGGATTTATAACAATCTCGTAATAAGAAATATTAGATAAATCTGCCCATATTCGAGACATCTTTTCTTTTTTTTTTTTTTTTTAACAGCGCAGGAAAGATGAGGATTATCAACAATACATTTTTTAATTTCAATCCACTGATTATAATGAATGTTTTAGTTTTTTTGCTGACACTATTTTAATAGAAGAGCTGAACAGAATAGCTTTGTGTGTGTGTGTGTGTGTGTGTGTGTGTGTGTGTGTGTGTGTGTGTGTGTGTGATTGTGCACTTTTAAATAACTTTGAGGTGTGCAATGTTATTGTAATGTTATTTTTAATCAGGAAACAATATCTCCATGCTATTTTGGCACAAGAATAGAAGAAGTGGACTCTTCCAGGAAGAAAGAAAGAAATTAGCAAGTGAGTGAAGAAAGGGAAGTGGTTCTGCACGGTACATGAAAAAGAAAAAAACCCCAAAAAAACACAAAGTTAAAAAAATATATATATATTAATAATAAGCCAAGTGAAGTAGATGAACATATGGATACCAGTGAAATTAGAGAAGCAGGAAGTGGTTTCATGTAGAACGTACTAACCTGCAGGATGACACTATCCGGCTGGCTGAAGTTGGGAGTGCTGGACCGGGTGTTTTCATTTCCTGGGGTTGACGGCCAAAGACCCAACAGCTTCCTGCCACACGTCAAAATGCTGCAACATAGGAAAACACACAGCTCAATCCCACCAGCCCAACATCCGCTTCTGGATATACACAACAACCACAACAACAACAACAACAACAACACCACACAGTGTGTATGTTTTGTCTGCTTTCAGCATGTTTCAATTGTTTACACACTGAAAGAAAAGACATTTTCTGAGAATGATGCTATTTGAATGAATCTGGAAAATACAGGATATGTCCACATTTTTGCTGGTGTGGAATAAACATTTAGGCAGCAGTTAGGTTGTATATCTATAATGACGGTCAGCAGCGATTCGGAAAAGAATAAACTACGGCAATAAGTAAATGTTTTGCTCGGTTGGCTTCATATGAAGAGTTATTTACTCTTCTGCGGGTAAACAGTTTTCTGAAGAAGATATAAGAATGTATTACGGGTGTGATGACTCGGTTCTTGATCCGAGACTGTTTACATGAAGGGTTTAATGTGTAGGAGTCATTTAGTTAAGTTTGCAACCCATTTCCACCTCGGATGCGTGCTATAAACCTGATCACTTCTAGTGAAAGCTACACTGGAGTGGACAAATCACTAGGACAAGATTACACACACAGGTTTTTTTTTTTTCTCTTCATCCTTGCATGGTGGGCAAATGGGTTCCGTAGACTGCTAATGGTCACCAGTGTTTTTCTTCTTATCCAACACCCAGAAAAAAAAAAAAAAAAAAAAAAAAAAAAAAAAAAAAAAAAAAAAAAAAAGTTTTTACGTGCTTCATGGCAGTGCAACGCACCTCGATACTGTAACTATAGCACAGGCTACTTAACCTGAATTCCACCACCTGCTGCACTACACACATCAGCCAAGGCACTACCTGGCTCTAGGTTTAAAAAAAACAAACAAACAAACAAAAAAAACATTGAAAGGCGTGTGTGTGTGTGTGGGGGGGGGGGGGGGTGTTTGTTTGCTAGGCAGATTTACTGTTTTCACAAATCACAATCGGTTATGGGGAAGCATTGATGAAACCTGGTAAATGAAACTACAGTGCAAAGCTGTTCTACAACTCTCCTGCTATATATTCTAGTCTTTCTACATTTTTCCAACATTACTGCATTAATGTGGTATTTCTTCTATACTCGGCAACACTCACCTGCTACCGATATTCTGATGGAGCCAACTCATTAAACGTCACACTTTCTTTACAGGAAAAACTATAACTGACGTGAAAAACTTTACATCTGAAAGGAGGTAGACAAATCCCAGGCAGATTTTATGCTCGGGCTATTAGAATTATTTAAAACTTCGTAGCTGAGCGGTGGCAAAGTAGATTCGATAACCAGAGTAAGAGGAAATTCGTACTCCGTAATGACTGTCGCAAGAATAAATCCTTCATTTGGTATGTGCAGTATGTGTAAAATGAATACACAGTGGTGCCACGTCAGTGCTGTAACGACAGCGTGTGCTTCTGCGGCCCACCACCTGCTGCACTACACACATCAGTCAAGGTGCGATCCGGTGGAAAAAATTTGTACTAGGCGGATGAATTAGAGGAGTACGAATGACAGACAATCTTTTCAGAATGAGGTACGAAAGGTATGTGCAAACACCGGCTAAACCAAGCACAAAGCTGTCCTCCTAGCACAGCACACACACACACACACACACAGTCACCTCACAGTTAAATCTACCGTATATAAAAAGAAAATCAAGTCGAAAGATGCTGGAATGACGTCTTTTATGAGAGATAAGGACACCACATCTCATAGCCAAAGCAAACTTGCTGACTTTCTGTAGAGGGTGTAAACACAACAACCCTGCTGCACAGCTGATGAAAGTATGACCTGTCCACCCCTGCTTATTTTTTTCCACTTTAGGAAGGATATTTATGCCCCTGCTAACCAAAGTTAATCTGATAAAGCCCAGCAATGTGGAAGATTTTTACAATAAGACCTTGGCCTAAGCTTGGATTAACTCTACTTGGCTAAGGGAAAGACAATCCCTGCTGTTTCATACATTCCTCAGATTGATCTAGAGCAGCTGCAGTCACTTGGCTTCCCTCTTACTCTTCTACAAACTTTTTCGCACTCGTTCACTCCCACTCGGTCCTGTGTTCAGCAAAATTTACCCACTTACGTACAGTGTGATAGTGCTGAGTCAAAAGCAAACCTTCTTTCTTACCACAGAGATGGGTTTTGCTTTTGTGCTGCAGGATGTTTTCGAGCACAGAGGAAGTGCTGTTTTGCAAAATGAGTACGTTTCTTGTACATTTACCCTTTTAAACTCTCACAGTGCAACAGTGCAAAATTTTGCACCAGTGGATCTTTGCTTTTCTCTGACACTGAGGAAGCATATACTGTAGCCATCCAATGCCAAAAAAAAAACATCATGCATAGGTAAATTGATTAAATGTTAAGCCAAGACAGAAGCTTGTTTCCATTAACCTGCTAAGTAATTCCATTAGATAGAGTTTAAGGTGATTATATTTATATTCATTATATTTCCTGCAGTGCTAGTTAGTTCGGAGGTAATGTCAGACTTATTATAGACGCTATTATACCTCATAACTTACTAGTACACAGTCAACGGCTTGTGTATACAGAGTTACAATTTGCCTACAAAAGGTTCATTTTCGTTTTAGGATGCTTTTGTTGATAACGGACAAGACGTGGCATTTTTCCATATGTGACCTGGCAAAGATAGTGCCTCCTGCACTATGAATGACCATCAGTTCTTACTTATAAGCAGTCCATGACTACACGTTTCAGGGGTCATTTATACCACCATAGCAACCACAGCAAAAACGTAGAACCTGAGTAGAATCACAAAATATTTTCTGACATGTAGACATATATCCTGACAAATACCTCGTGCTGGATATTCGTCTCAACTTGCACGGGTTGCAGGGATACCTGTACATCTGCTCATTAATTCAATTATCCCATCAGCCAATGATGTTGTAGCAGTGCACTGCATAAAATCATGCATTTCAGTACATGTTCACATCAAACTTCAGAATAAGGAAAAATATGATCTCGGTGACTTTGACCATGAAAAACAAAAAAAAAACATCCAGTGAGTGGCAGTTTGGTGGTGGCAATGCCTTGTTGATGTGGGAGGTCAAAGGAGAATGGTCAGATTGTTTAGAGCTGGCAGGAAGTCTGCAGTAACTCAAATAACCACACTTTACAACCGTGTTGAGCAGAAAAGCATCTCAACACACTGAAGCTTGAGGCGGCCGGGCTACAACAACAGAAGAACATATCGGGTTCCACTCCTGTCAGACAAGAACAGGCTGCAGTGGTGCATCAGGTGTGTTTCCAGTCTTTACTGTTCACTTTTGGTGATCCTGTGCCCATTGTGGTTCGGTAGATCTTAAGCCTAGCCCCTCAGGAACACTGGGCATGAGGCAGGAATACAGCCTAAACAGGATGCAGGCACAGGGAGAACATGCAGAACTCCACACAGTGAGTAACCCAAGCTCAAGATCAAACCATGGACCTTGGAGCTATGAAGTGCTGGACGACCCTGTTGTCCTATACAAATGTATAACTAATAATTTCTCGATGCACTCACTGTCGGAAGTTGAAGAGCGGCATTGTGACCCAGCCCAGGGCCTCCATGTTGCGGGCTTTCTGCTTGCTCTTGTCCTCTGCTCCTCCAGGGGGTGGTAGCGGAGTCGCATACAGAGTCACTGTCAGCTGAGACTCGCGTGGCAGCTGGTTGATCTGCACCGGGAAGCAAATCCTACAGTGCAAAATGAGAAGAAGAGAGGAAAAAGAAAAAAAAAAGGATCAATCAGCATCATGGCATCTTATCTAGCACACCTCGTGGGTGATAACTGGTCATTCATTACACACAGAAGGCCCCAAACATAGTTACAGATGTCCCTCTGAGATGAACGAGATGCCCCTGTACACCCTTCAAGTTAAAGCACTACAGCTGGTGTCCAATTGGCTACTGTCGCTACTCTGACAGTGCTCTCCAAGGGGACCTGACGAAACAGAGACCATTAACAACTTATTGTGGAGATGAGGAGCATTTATTTAAGGATCCTAAGTCTGCTTCCAGCAAGTGACATCATCACAACAAACTGTACTGGCTGAAAAAGGGAACCATTTACCAGTACACTTTAAAAAGAAATTGCACTATATAAGATATAGAACATAACAGATATATAACACGTCTCTCAAAAGAGAACCGAGGTTCGAGATCAACACTACAGCCTCAAAACACACTAATATGGCTAACAAGGAAGAATTCAAATTTTATAAAGGTAACAGCTTTCATTTTAAGTATTTTGTTCATATTTAAATTACATCTGTAGACCAAAAATTCGTATTATGCTTGCCAAGAAGTAAACAAAGTATACTTCTCCCACACCATCCCCAGACAATACGTTAGATGCAGCAGTGAGGGCGGAAAAAAAAAAACAGCCACAGGATGCTGCACTAGTCCTTATTTCAGGTTACACGCAGAACATTAAACAGATTTCTACTGGATTGCCATTTGAGCCAGTATAGTGTGGAATACGCAGAGGAAATCGTAGCTAAGAGGACTTCGCATGACACTCACCTTTGGTCCCAAACCACCAGATGGAAGAGGTATTTGCTGACTGACTGTTTGCTTGTATGCTGGGGGGCACACAGTTCGTCTCCCCCATGAGTGAGAGAACACGACAGAAAGAACCCTTCATAACTGTGAATGAGAGAAAGACAAAGAGAGAAAGTCGGTAAGACGTCATTTCAGTTCGCAAAGAGGCTGCGGATAAAAAAAACGAATTCCCCAAATAGGCTGTGATCTTTAAAGCATCTCTAATCGAATTTCTCAAATTTCCACCACCGAGAATGTCCATCCCCATTCATACATGTCTCCAAAGCTCCTCGCTCTAAAAACCTTCACGCGCACAGTACAATGGTGGCATGATGTAACATCCTGTACAAGAAAATTCTCATCCAATTCTCCAAAATTGATGTGTGCAACTGCTTAGGTGGATCCAGTTTGCCCAAGGTCACAATTGCATGTCTATAACCTACATCCAAGCAAAATAACAGTCAAAGCTAAACACTGGCAAGACATCCAAGTGTCGTTTATTTGTCTAGCTAATTATGTCATATACACAATAAAGCTACAGTTTGTAAGTGAATAAAACACAACAGGAAAATAATCAATGACAGAGTCTTTGGGCCGTTGATTATTTTCCTATAACAGCATGTACTGATGTGTTTTATTCTATTTATAGCAGCAATTTGCAAATAATGACAATTTTTTAAATTAATCAAAGAATGATATCATATTTATCCATTTTATGCTTCCGTTTAATGTTGTAGAACGTCAACGAAACAAGTTCCTGTTATCACTTACATTACAGCAGCTATAAACTGTCATTCCCTCCCTAGCCTCTTTCTATTTCTCTCTCTTGAAGTTAAAAAAGAAAAAAAAAGAAACTATAAAATGAAAAAAACCTTCCACTCTGAACGGTGGAAAACCTAAAGATACAGCTTTACCTCTGACTGTTACAAAGTGCTGAAACTGGAGACTCCTTCCAAAAATGCTAAATAAACATCTCCTCACAGAAAACTACACCAAATCAACGATTATGCATTTCAGTTTTAAATAACAGCACATTTTTAATCCATTTTTTTTTGTTAGTCCTAGATTTTGTAGAGCATCCACCATTAAAAAAGTCCCTGGTGAACGAGTTGTTACTATAGAAACCAGAACATATTAGAATGAACACATTAACATAAACCTATGAACTGCCTTGTAGCTGTAATTACTGTCACAGCCGTACTTCTATAGAAAATGAATCAACCTCTTGCGACTGAGAGGATAACCTAGTAATAATCAACCAAGCCTACGTTACAAAATAATTCCCCCTTTAGAAAAAAAAAAAGCAAAGCAAACTTCCATTTTTCACATCTCTCCGACAATGACACGCCAGCGTTCGTTCTTCTCACTTACTCGGCCCCAATGCTTTCTAGATGCTTTCTTCCTTTTCTATTTATATCAAGGGTGGAACTGTGACTTTTGCTCAAATGTCAGCCTTCTTTCATATGATACATCGGTGTCTCTGCGCGTTCCTAGCCGTATCTCCTACTCCATCAAGCTGCCACTTTGCTTTTTGTTTATTTATTGCCTACCCTTGTATCAACTGCCTGTGCATGGCGAAACGTCTATTTGTTCATTACTCAAGACATATCACTTACAGAGATATATTTCTCTCCAAGCATATATTTTAGGGATATTTATCAGATTCAGAAGTCTGGCAGACTAAAACCGAGATCAAATCCAAGGTACGAGGGACTGATATAGAAGAAATTAAATGCATCATACAAGCCTCTTGTCTGTAATTCCATTGGCACTATGGGAATGTGAATAACCATCAAAAGCAGTCTATTGCAAATTCTCACAGGCACTTGATTTGCCTAGACATGGGTCAGTACATTCTCTTCTAAAAAAAAAAAAAAAAACTCCCGGTGGCTACAATGTCAACATGCAGAACAAGGGACCTATCTGTAAGCAAGGCTATGGTGATTTGGTGTCATAAAGTAATATAATAAACAGCTGGATCAGGCTTTGGCTCTAAAGCACTTGTATAGCGCACTGTGTGCTTCAACTACTTTTTCAGCCATTCTATGTCCCAGAATCTCCGCTTCTGGAAACAGTTGAGAATTTTTTGATGTTTTGAAGGAAAATCCAGAGGGCAGGGGTTACGTGTGCTACTTAGTGCCAGCAGAGAAACAGCTTTCCATCATTGTTTCATCACAAAATTTGAATTTCCAATTTTCCATCAACCAGCCCAGCACATGTGAATGTAGCATGGAGCAGCCAAAGTCTAACCAAAGTCAGTCTGCTTTGTGTAATCCCAGGTTACCACCGGCTCTCCTGCAGTCTTTATTCAAAACTTGTACTGGAAAAGTCTTTAAAAGGGAAAGGGCTCTCAAGAGGTGGTTCAAAATAGAAAGAACAACATAACATTCGCCAGCTAATCGGAATGCCAGATGCCTGAAATAAACAGAACAGCCAGATAGATGTATACGGCTGCACAGGGGCAAGAAGGATGCCAAACGTTCAGTTAATTCAGAACTTCCTGTCCACCCTTTCCTCTGCCCTGTCACCAGATGGCATGCGTCACCACTGCACAGGTGCTTAGCACCCCGGCTTGCCCTCCACCCTGCCTCCAAAGGGGTCAAAGGTCATGGCGAGTTCCCATGCTGCATCCTTTGTGGCAGCTCCATACTCAAACAGCATCCGTTTCTGAGCGAGACAAAGGACACTGGTCCATCATGGGCAATAGGCGGAAGAGACCATTTACATGGTGAGCGGGGGAGAAGACAGGGCTGAACCATTTTGGGGGTGTGAAAGATCACGGCAATGGTTAGTATTTGTTTCCCAGCACTGCTGATGATGCATAGCTGGTATGTGTGTGCATAGCTCTTAGCACTGTGTGTGTATTATGTTCAGCCCAGTGAGTGATGTGTGCGTGCGTGCGTGTGTGTGTGTGTGTGCCAGGAGGCCCAGAGGAAGCAGAAAGGGCTCTGTCATTTTCAGGGGTTCCCTCTGCACCTCATAATACCATGTAATCCCAGTGGATTACACTAGGGTGTGTGTGTGTGTGTATGTGTGTGTGTGTGTGTGTGTGTGTGTGTGTGTGTGTGTCAGTATACCAGAGCAATGTTTGCTTTTATCTCCAGCTTTCCTTGTTAGTTTTCCAAAGCAAAAATTCTTGCTCAGAGTTCCCACTTGGTAATCGCTTCCCACTCGGACTTTTCCAGGAAGTCTGTACATCCTTATTCAGTGTGTGTATTAATTTAAACCCTGTGTATGCATTATAAACAACACAGCTGTTGCTAATGGTGTGTCATCTTTCGAATGACTCATGTGCCAAATGACAATGTCGTTAGTATAGAAGTGAACAATGCACAATTCCTTACTGGCTTTAACACAAACTCAGACTCGCACTATCCTTTCTCAACCTGCCTTTACTGAAATATTAGCAGTGAAGTGCCAAAGAAGACTGATGTTTAAAAAAAGAAAAGGTTCAGTTTGCTCAAATCGCAACAAAGAATACACTAATGAGCCAAGTAGAATTTTAAGGACTGTATGAAAACACACAACAGCAATTTGACACCTGAGAAAATCGTGAATCTGGTAAGAATTCTACACTATTTTTCAGAAAGGCAAAGGAAAGCCATGACCTCATCACCTCTCTAAATAAAAGAGCCAGTCAAGCTCATGACGCGATTTTCTCGGCTTTATGAATGCTAAGGAATGCTGGCGTGTTTGTGTTACCTGGCGGCCCAGGTGATGGGGACGCGGTGGGCAGCATAAATGTTGAAGGACAATACGTTGGTAACCATGCCTGCCTCCTGGATCGGCGCTGTGTGCCGGCTGCTGTGTGCCGCCGTGTGGAAGTTGGCGTTGAATGTGCTGCAGTAGAGCTCCACCAGATCCAAGATGGCAGCCGTCAACTTTTCAACTATTTTCTCTGGAAAGGGAACAGAAGCAGGAGTAGAGGTTAAAGACTTTTCTATGTAAACACACTGATGGGCCTGCAACCGGCTCAAGATGTAGATGCACCACACACACACACACACACACACACACACACACACACACACACACACACACTTGACATCCTGTTTAAAAAGCCGTCTTCCTTAAAAGCAGCATGCATACACTTTTTTGGAACTAATCTTTATGCACAAATGTTAGTGCGTACTTCTATTAAGCATGTAACATATACGATGAAAAAAGCCACACTTCTGTAGCTAAATAAACATTACACAACACGCCTCTTTTGAACGGGCAAAGTTAGAACAAATATAAACGAAAGAATGTGTGTGTGAGCGTGTGTGTTAGCTGTTCAGAAGACAGTGGCGTAGGCTATAAAAGCAAAGTTTATTAACTAGTGGATATTCTTACCACATTCAGAAAAGGGGGTTGCCAACTTTTTTTAAGGTATGCAACCTTTGCCCATTATTATTATTATTATTATTATTATTATTATTATTATTATTATTACTACTACTACTTCACCCTGGATGAGTTGCCAGTCCATTGCAGGGCACCATGCGCACACACATTTATACCTAGGAGCAGTTTAGAGTATCCAATCCAATGAGGAAAAAATAAAACAACAACAAAGAACAATGAAAAACATGCATGAACGCAGAGAGAACATGCAAAACTCCACACAGACAATGACCTGGGCTCAGGATCGAACCCAGCTGTGAGGCAGCAACACCCACTGTGCCCACATGCGGCCCATTTTTTACATTTTATTTAATTATTTATTTAAAAAAATTAATAGCACGTTTATTAAGGAGGTCATATGCTCATTATTAGTATTATTATTATTACTATTATTATTATTATTATTATTATTGATCACAGCTAATACTTCTGTATTTACCTCCAGATTAGCCACCGAGGTCCTACAGTGCATATTTATCGGGACAAATAAAGGCTGATTCGATCAAACAGAAACAGAGCACATGTTTACGGAGTAAAGCACAGAAAGGAAGGTGAACAGCGTGCATCCTGACGCCAGACATGCATCCTTCCTGTTTATCCCGGTAAAGAAGCAGACAGACGTCCATACAGCAGGAGTTCTTTCCACACAAACACTCTCTGACTACGGATGGCCTCACACACGCACTTATATATATATATATATATATATACACACACACACACACACACACACACACACACACACACACACACACACACTTCCCCCTTCAACCCTCATGTTCTCCTCGCCATTTTATGGGTTTAAAAGTAGAACAATACAAAAAAGTATATTTAAGTATCATCAGTGTTGACTTTTAAACTCAATAAAAGGCAATAGCTACATTTCGAACTGGAATTTCTAAGCTGCTGAGTAACACCTGATTACAAACGCCTTGAAACAGTCTTAGTTAGTTAGCTAATGTTATGCTAACTGTTGGTTTGTTTGTTATAATGCCTTTGTATACTGAAATAAAAAAGCTCATTGAATTTACAACATGATTTGATCATTTCATTTCCAAGCCCTGAATAAAACTGGAGCCTGCACGCTCACCCGAGTTGAAGATCCTGAAACCCGGGTCTCTGGCGTGGTCAAACAGCGACATTTCCCGCTGTGCTATTACACTGCACTTGTTTTAATTACGTTCATTTCAATACTACAGTCTTTCTTCGCTTCAGTGCCAACATCCTCGCAAGATTCCATAATGTCATTTAATACTACGTGACCTGAACATGATTTCCTGGGGAACGTAGAAAACCTAATTAGTTTTAAAATGATCAACCAATGGAATGCTTTTGCTTTATTTTACTAAACGTTATTTGGTGCACTTGTGACAGGAAAAATCTAATATTTTCCAGTCATTCATAGAAAATTAAGCACATACTACATCTTCAATACATATATTTAGAGGTCAAGAGTTTTTACGTTTTGTGAAACACTCAATCCTGCCATCAAGACTCCCTAAGTGTGTATTTCCAGTAGTAATTATACGATATATTGCGTATTGCGCAAAAAAAACAAAACAAAAAAAAAAGCATTTCTATAGTCTCAAAAAAAGATGACCTGGATCACTGAGTTGTTCGTTTTTAAGTAGTGACTAGAACATAATGGCTAATGTGATACTGTCTCTAAAAGCAGGTCACAGCAGAAGTGCGAGACAGACTACTGGGGGATGACGGGAACGGTACCTCGGTTTTCTCTCTTCGCCAGCACGCTCACATCCTGTGAAACAGAAAAATACAGCCTGTCAGAGAGCAGAAGAGACGACTGCATTGGGGGAAACGTCTGCAGCATTAGTGTTTTGGCTTTGAAGGTTAACAGTTTGAGAGAAGACGTTCGTGGGTACAGTTTGTTCGCACGCTGTGCTGACACCAGCATGGCTGTTTATAACAGAGCCTCCAACAGAAATATGGTGCTAGTGCAGCGTGCAGCTCAGCAGACCAATACATCACCGTTTTCCAGTAGCTCATCCATGTTGGCTTTTCAGCAGGTATATATATATAGATCTGTGTCTGTGGGTGTGCGTGTGTTCACCTTCTGCACCCTGGGCTGCAGTCTGCACGGGCAAGCAGGAAGCTGATTCAGGGCTGAGGTGATGTCGGGCGTTTCCACAGCAGCAAGCGAGCTGCACAGAGCCTTGACTGACTGAACCAAGCGTTCCACATGCAACTGCAGGTCAGCCTGGAGACGGGGGAGAGTGAGAGAGAGACAGAGAGAGAGATGTATCAGTTGAAGTTTTATATTTCTATATTACAGTCAGGTCCATAAATATTGGGACATCGACACAATTCTAACATTTTTGGCTCTATACACCACCACAATGGATTTCAGCCATACATGCCCACTACCACCATGCTTCACTGATGAGGTGGTATGCTTAGGATCATGAGCAGTTCCTTTCCTTCTGCATACTCT
>CM040994.1:7939928-7953391 GCA_022985145.1 Pangasius djambal
GAGGTCGCTGCATCAGTGGGGAAGGAACTGGTAGATGAGAAGACTACCTCGAGTGTGACGAGTTGGACTTGCATGTTGAGGGGGTGTTTTCGGTGGCTTTTACTGGTTGTAGGTGGGGAACTAAAAGTTGCAACTTCACCCACGAATGCTAAAACTACAATCTACTCAGAATTCGTACTGGGAAACTCTTGTCTCCTCACTGTGACATCAAATTAACATGGCCGCTCACAGCATCGACACGAAACGAAGCAGCACGTCTTTACGTTCATATGTTATAAAGTTCTACGGTATATGCAAGTATTTGCTTTAGAGCACTCACACAGACATATCAGCTTATTAAATCTAAAGCACTGACTATACAGTCTACACACACACAAAGGTTGAAAATGACATCATTCCGATTTCTACTTTCGGGTTGACTCAACCACCGCGCAAGTAATTAGTTTAAAAAAAAAAAAAAAGAGGAAGAAAAGTTAGTATCTTCATCTATCACAAGGTCTGTACTTACACAGCTGTGAAAGGTCTTTTTGTTTCAGAAACTTTTTGTAAAGTTGAAATCAGGCTGTACAGAATAAGATATTGCAGTTTCTCCCTGTTTATCTAGCTAGATTGATGGCTGGCGTGCATGCTGAATCCCCCCCCTTCCCTGCATGTTTTCAATACTAGGATGGCTCTCATGCAAACTCAATCCTCAAGAAAATGTGCTGTTGTGGTACTCACATTGCGAGCTAACTCCTTGTTAACAGAGCTTCTCTTGGTGAGGAAAATCTGGACGTCCCAGTCAAACTTCAGACACTGCTGGATATATTCAAGTCCAGCCAAGGTCTGAGAGCTGAGAAAGAGAGACAGAGAAAGAGAACCAAAAGAGCTCTCTGAGTCTTTGTGCGTCCCTTGTGACACCTTAAATCTATATGAAACACTTGCAGGGAAAACTGAAACCAACTATTACAGTATTTTTACCATATTGTCATCCTAATATAGACACACATTCACTTGCAATGAAAACTACTATGTTTGGCTTTGACAAGAACTTGATTTGCCATTCAAATTAGTGATTTTATCTGTGTTGTTTTGAAAACCACAACCCCTATTTCCCCGATCCACATCCACTGAACTATAACATCCATTTACAATAGCTGACGGTTTTTTTTTCTGCATTCCAGTGCTGGTTACTGCCAGCAGTTAACACCAGAATTTATTGTTTAACCTCAATAAAAAAAGCAGGCTACTGTTGATTCTGTCATCAACACTGATGGAATAATAACAGCGCTACACACAGGAAGTCCCTACCACTTTGCACAAGCTCAAGGTTATCAGGACGAGACACATTTCCGGCCAGCTGCACCCTTAGCAAAAACATCCAACTCTTACACATAATCACACATACTACTTGCTATTGTACCCCACTTGCGATATGACAGCTTGATTTACGGTGCTGTTAGGCTGTGTAATACATTTCAGTCAGGCATTGCTCTCAACCACACTGGTCTACCCACCAGCACATCAGCGCAAATAAGAACACATGAAGTATTACATGGCTGGTTAGAGGTTGTCGCAGTTTGGGGAAAAAAAACCCACTGTGGTTTTATGCAGCCACAGGAATAAGCACAGCAAGTTGTTTTTTTTTCCTGAGGGGCCCTTAGTTGAATGACAAGACTATCTGTACCACAAACCACTAAGCAGGCGCTTTTCTTTTGGAAACACCCTTTCTTCCGGTCCCAGTGCTGGCAGCAAACACTTTCAAGGAAAGAAACTGCCTATATAACGCACCACTTGTTACATTGTCTAGGAACTACTTTTCATGACTGACCCAATACATATACTTTTTTTTTTTAATTGAGTGAGATCTTGGCTGGATGCCCAGGCCAGTGTTCCCAGTGTGCCCAGTGTGAGGTGGCCATTATAGCCACAGGGAAGGGGGGAATGCAGAGAGGCCTGGATGCCATGATGGCAATGGAAAGGCATTACAGGAGGCCTCTGCATGGCCTGGTGCCAAACTCTGAGCTGGCCTCTTTGTCCAACTGTATTGCTCACTATGTGCTAGGGGTGCACTATATTACCACACATGGGGATTGGGGAAATGACCTGCACTGTATTAAAAAAAACAAAAAAAACCACTTTAAACAGACAATGGAATAGAGCGGGGTGGGCAACTGGCCGTCTGGATGCAAACTCAGCGAAGGATTTCAGCAGGCCAAACAGAGTACTTAAAAAGTACTTTTACCGGAGCTGAAAACTATAAGACTCATCATTCAACAGCTCTCAGCCATCGCACCTTCTGCAGATCCCCAGGTGAGGCTTGTTGCAGGCAATTACGTGCATTTATATAAATTATTTAGCTGAAGGAAGCTCATGGACCAGAGACTAGCTACAGGGATACAGGGGAGAGTTTTAGAAGATTTTCTAAGATCCTTTATTTTATTTCCCTATTGTCCGATTAGCAAACTGATGCCGTGGCTTGTTAAAAGTCGACGGGAAAAACACAAGGGACAGAAAAGTATACGTTTATTCTCCTGCATCAAATTCAAAGACAAGTCTTGTCTGTGGCATTAGTCAAAGGGGTAATGTGAAGTGCCACTATGAACCAAAACATAACCACATAACCATATTTATAGCCATAAACTCATCACTAATGGTTTGACATTAAAAGGTGATTGTTGTCATCATTCAGTCAGGGTAGTTGCTTCTTCTGACCTTTGTAAGCAAGGAATTTAATGTAACTGAACCTTTACAAATTTTAGTTGAACCCCTCTGGTGTAGATAGTAATTGTGAAACTGTACCTGGCGGGGAAGGACTTTGAGAACTCAGGCTGGAGCTCTGGGCAGCTTCTACTTTGCACTAAAAAGCCAGGAAGCCCACTGAAGTCTTAGGTAGGAGTCAGTGAATAATAGGAAGGTAACAAAAAGATGGTTGTCGTGGAAAGTCCAGCTCGGGGAACGAAAGTAAGTGGCAGGAAATTACATGGAGGTGGAGTATCATTTTCAGTCATGTAGGTGAAGTATCAGTCATGGTCTTTCTTTTTTCTATTTTTTTTTTTTTTTAATGTCACACCAATACCACGTTTTATCAGAGAACCAACCTGGAACGTCTGAGATCAGTCAAAACAATAAGTGGTCATTTATATTGCGTGCTTCTGCAATATTCCAAGGCCATTGCTGCAGTAACTATCAACAACAAATATATTGTGCAGACACTTTCACTTTTAAAAACTGAGAAGAGTAAATGCAATGGCAAATGCAGTTCCTGAAATACACACAACAAAGCTGGTTTTGCAGATGATGTACTGCCACTTCATGTGTAGCTCTTACTTGTTGAGATACTCGGCCTGGCCACACACTTTCATCAGGTAGTCGTCCACATCGACTAGGTCCAGGTCGTCATGGGCGTAGCACAAGGTCTGGTATATCAGCAGGTCGATGGTGGATGAACCTGAGAAAGCGGCAGAGGATTTTTCAATAAGACAGCTGGACAGTTCCGATTATAGTAATGCTATCCGTCCAGTATTTGCAAAGACTTCAATTATTCTGATTTCTAACACTGTACAACTTCATATCAACAGACAGGAAAAAAAAAAAGAAATGGTGATCATGTCTGGCAAAAACTGATTAGGGGATTAGAGAGTAGAGATACACTCACTGTCCACTTTAATAGGAACACCTGTATGCTGATACCTGCAGTTATCCGATCATCCAGTCAAGTCGCAGCAGCACAATGCGTAAATTCATGCAGATACAGGTCGAGTGTTTTCTCTTCAAGTATTTACCTCAGTTAATACGCACATCAAACATCAGAATGGGGGAAAAATATGATTAACCATAGCATGGTTGTTGGTGCCAGATGGGCTGGTTTGAGTATTTCAGAACCTGCTCATCTCCTGGGATGTTCACACCCAAAAGTCTCTAGAGTTTACACAGAATGGTGCAAAAAACAAACAAACAAAAACATCCTCTGCATGATTTTTAAAGCATTATGGTTATGATTTTATGCACTGACCATCTGCGTGATTTCATGACTTGTGCTGCTGCCACATGACGCATGTACAGGTGTTCCTGTTAAAGTGGACGGTGAGTGTATTATGCCAGCCTGCAATACACACTCAGTTTTCATCGATAATAGTTTCCAATTGGTGACACATGCACGGCCCTTCCTGTCCACACACACTAAACCATCTGCTCCGTTTACAAAGAACTGCTAGCCAGCTATCTGGAACAAGCCAGTGAATATCTCACAGGGAAAAACTCCGGGATGAAAAATCTGAGCATGTTCTCCCATTGAAAATAAAAACAGAACGGACCATCCATATTTTTTTAATAAAAATATTTTTGAATAGACACATTTTTTTAATCTCCATTTTGCTCTTTCCCCACATCCTACAATTTTCTTTAAATAATAGACCTACAAGTGCCTTTTTCCGAACATTGATTCTTACACAATCAAGCAAAGGCCACCAATTTATTACGCCTAATGGGATGCTAATACAATAACTGCGTCATGGAACTCCAAGGCCAAACCTATTACACGGATATACGAGCTGAGACAAGCAAAACTAAAAGAGAATGTACAGGTTCCTCGGTTTGCTCCTGCTTACTCACCTTGCACTTGTAAACACAGGCATGACTCATGAAGTGTACTGAGCAAATACACTTCACTGACAGGAAGGGGGAGGAGGATGGATCATCGAGTTCACAGAGAGACGTGTCTCTTCCAAAATATGCTGCAATCGATTTAACTGCTAAATAACAACATGCTCTGAGCTTGTCGATCTGACTACTGTACTCTGTCTTTCTGTTAATATGCCTTTGTCTGTATGAGACTTCCAAGTAAGAAGGTCTCAAGCCAAAATTGTGTATTATCGATCCATTTTATAAAACACACATTATTTCCAGATTCGAGCAGATTTTATCATTTCCACAGAATCAGTTGGAAATTGTACGTGCCACGCAATTTCGAAAAAAACTATCACTAATGGATATATCGCGTCTGCCCAGCTCTAGAAAACACATCCAGAAATGCATAACACTCCGTATTCATTGCAAAGCCATGGGAAAGCACAGCAAAAGAAAGGTCACGTGGTGAGATGAAAGCAAAGGATTAAAAACAAGAGACAAAAAAAAAAATACATATTTGTGTGTGCGCTCATTTAAGCTGTCTATGTTAATTGAAAACACAAAACAGATGGTTGGCACACTTTCCTTTCACTGTAATTCCATTAAGAGGATTCAGAAGTGAAAGCCCTTGCAGTCTATCAGATGAGATTCTCTAGTCTTGGCCGTAGAGAAAAAAAATAAATAAAATGGTGCGCAGCTCTTCAAGCTACGTACATAAAAACAAAGACCCAGTTTGACAAGTTTTATAAATCATGAATCCGAGGCCTATTAAATTGACATATCACAGTTGTTTCCTGAGCTGCAGACTGGGGGATCTGATACACCAGACTCAGGTTCTCAGGAAAATATCAAGCCAGTGGTAGAGAACAGCAACGATGATGGGGCATGGGTTCCCCAAGCCAGCACCTGACCCAGTTTACCAAATCTGCTTCAATGAGCACATTAACATGCACACTAATTATTTCATAGTGACATTTATCACATTATTCAAGTCTTCAGAAACAGCATATTACAATATCATAAATCAAATTAAAGCCATAACTGGATTTTGCCAAGTAGGTTTGTCAGAACATATAAACTGGTAATCTGATATCTTTTTTTCGCATGAACATGAACTAAAGTGGATACGGAAAAAGCTGCTCTGGACCTAAAAAAGAGTAATTTATCTGTAATTTATCTACTTTAAACTAAATACTTACTTTGAGACCTGGCTCATTAGTAGCCAGTACCAACTTGGAAGCAATTCTGCATCCAACCAACCAAAAAATTAATAACTTAATGAATCATGGAATTAGTTATTAATTATACAATACAATTAATATTAGATATTATACGACTTCTCCCACAGTGCTCCTGGATCCACCCAACCCCAACACTGATTATGTCCCAAAGCGTTTTATTCTTCATATACCATACGACTTTTTTTATGAAACTTTTTTCCTGAAGAATTCCCTGTGCCTAAAAACGTAAAAGGAACAGCTTTACCTCTAACTGTTAAAGCGCTGACACTGGAGACTCCTTACCGAAAAGCTTTTAAAAAAAAAATTCCCTACAGAAAACTTGACCATAATCCATTTATGTGGAGCGTCCACCATACAAGTTGCTGTGGAAGCTGTTACTATAGAAATGACAATGTATTGGAACCAGAGCATTAATATAAACCTGTGATATGCCTTGCAGCTGGAACTACTGTCAGAGCTGTGGTTACGGGAAAATAATCAACACTGGGGTGTTAATGGCCCTTCACGTTGCATCAGGCCACATCAGACCACCCAGCTGTTGATTATTTTCCTATAACAGCACACTCTGTCATGTTTTAAGCTACAGCCCAACACATTTCAGTAGAAAGAAATTCAATTATTGACTGACTCAGCACTTTTAAAGTGCATGTAAATGTACTGAGCAAAAACTTGCCAAACTATGTCAACTATCACGTTATTTTGCGCATATAAACATGCTGAATGTCAGTCCACTCTGACTTACCATCACAGGTGAAGATGAGTGGCTCTCGGATGTGCTCGCCAATGACGGTGACCTTTATGCTGACCCCGAGTCCCTGCTGCAACTCCTCCTGCGCCACACATGGGCTCCACACAAACCCTGCGTTCTTGGATCGATCTGTGCATGGGTAAGCCGAGCGCAACCTACACACATCAACACTGCACTCAGAGCACATCATACTGCATAACGCTAACTGTGCTGCATCAAAAGATCTCTTTAGATCACTGATCTCAATGTCAGTGCCGATTGAAACTGGTAAAAACAACTAGTAAAACTGAAAAGAAGTTATGAATGATTTCAAAAACGTGTACCGAATAATCCGAATTAGGCTTGTTCGATAATAATATAACCGACTCCTGATTATCTTGCGCTGCCTTAATATTTAGTCACATCGCTTCCATTTATGTTAGCCTGTACAGCATGTCTGACACGATACCGTGTATTTTTATATCTGCAGATGTGCTATATCTAGGTTCAGTTTAGTCTTCACTGTGCTTTTTAAATTTACAATACCGTCACGCCATCTGCATTCTCGTGAAATGGCAGTTTCAAGTGGGAGTTAGGCTTGTTGTTCCAAGCAAAGAATTCGTTGCCTTCATGCTCAGCTTAAAATGTACTGGTTTATTTTGTTTTATTTTGCTTTGAAAGACTTACTTGATTTGACAGGTTTTTGTTGCATTTAGTCTTATTTGCCCAAAGATGTTTTTTTTTTTTTTTTTACTTTTATATCTAAATTGAAGGTTTCTCGTGCAGGTTTCTGTTTTTTTAAAAGCACATTTAATAAGCAAAAAATTTAAAAAGGTTTATTTGATATTAACTGACTGGTAGTCTTCATGCCCAATTAAATCATTCCACAATTAAATATGCGACCTTGTTTCATTTATTTATCTTCAAGTAAATATTCATCATAGAAAAATGAAAATCTTGAGCACACAGTCATGGGCTATCTCCAAACCCAAATGTACTAAGTAGTGCGTCACCTGTGGTTTATACTCTTTAGGAAGATACGTTTGCTAGCAAGCATGCTTTTCTAGTTACTATGAGAATCAGCCATTGCCTGTGGCTACATCCAAATTTGCACATTACTGAACTACTGATTATGTAAAAATGTTGCATAACCATAAATTATTATAATTTGACATTAGTAGTATGTCATTTTGAATGTTGATATTCTTTTTTCTTTTATTTTCGTGCAAGCGGTATAGAATTCTGATAAAACCTTATGTTTCTGAAGAAGAAAGTGAGCATAGAGGAGAACTCACACATCGAGCATATGACAGAAGGCAGCCACCTCCTCATCACGCTCCTCAGAAACCTGGAAGAGCTCACAGCCAAAACCATTGAGCCTGGAACGAAGTGACACCTGCATGACAGGAAGGTAAAACTCAGTCCAAATTCTTACAACACTATTTACAATAAAACACACATGCTGCCTAAATAACTGTTTTTTTAATACTAAGTCTACAGAGTTACAAGTCCAGTGTTTATAATTATTAAGACGACAGTATTTACAATTAACTCTTTTTTTTTAACGATCAAAATGATGCACCCAGTATATTTTATTTATAATCCGTGATACGATTATTGAATCACGTACCAAACCTGACACTGTTGGCAGAAAGATTACTTCTTTATAGTACATACCGGATCAGCTGAAACCCTGCGGTTGTTTCTGACACCCTTTTGCCCAGGCAAGTAGGTGCGAGGTGGCACCTGAGGGGGTAGCGTCTTGCTGCGAGCCACAGGCTTCCCAGGTTGGTCGCCATTAACTTTCTGTTGCCTAGGTGACTGCCTACCACCACTGATTCTCATAAGGGAGTCGTTCAGGTTGTCATAGTTCATGGTTTCTCCAGAGGGAAGCTTGGGTTGGTCCACCTCAGGGCTGAAAAGATTCACATCTCTGGGAGCTGAACCCCTGCAGAGGTGAAACGAGTCTGGTTGAGGTATTGGATTCCTTGGTGGAATCGCTGGAGGAGGCTCATCCGGAGGTGGCAACCCCTTTGAAAGCCCTTCAGTCATCCTCTCATAATCACTCTTCCCAGGATTTTCCAGGATATAGAGGGGCTCCTTGCTGTAACCATGAGGATCCACATTCAGTCTTGATGGGCTGGAAACTCCAGGCTGGATGATGTTGAGAATCGGATCGGACCCTGATAGCCCTTGGTGCAAGTTTGTCCCAGGTGGGCTGGGTATACGTCTAGATTGTGTATTCCTGGATGGCATGGTCTTGCCACGCTCAGACTCTCCCCTTCCGGTGGGATCTTTGTCCTGTTTAAGGCGAGAGAGCGCATCATACTCCATCTGCAAAGCCTCAGCCAGAACCAGCTCTCTGGGACTTAGACCCAGAGACTCCAGGCAGCTCCAGCGCTGCTCATTGTCATTCTGTGTCTGTGCTGCAGACATGATCCTGTAGGGAACAATGCCACTACACTGGGTGGATAAAAAAAAATAAGGGGATTTGGAGGGAGAAAAGGTCTTTACAAAATCCACAGCAGAACCATTGAGCCCTGTTGAGAGATAAGAGAGCAAAAAGGATATTAAGCGGTTGACTATTCACATCCTTTTGCCTACAACACATAACTTAGCCTGACCGTACATAGCTTGTCCATAACAGAAAGTGCTCCCCAATACAACACATATACCTCATTACACAAGAGGCTATTAGCTGCATGATCAACAAACTACACACATAACTAATTACATATCAACACAAAACACCCTGAAATGTATGCTCCATTTGGATCAAAGATGACAGCAACAGTGCTTTCAATTACAGTTACTGCATTTATCTAAAGAGAACCCCAGATGGGTTTTGTTTTAGAAGGACAGTCATCTGGCTCCAATTATCTTTGCTTGCTCAGCAAAAGTCAGACTGTTGTCTCCTGCCTCTCGTAGGCTGAACATGGCTATCAGTGCTCTGCAGGCAGCAAAGCAGGGAGTCATCCTGGCCCCAGCAGAACTACACAACAGTCAGACTCTAGGTCGTCACTGGGTTCTTTCTAAATGCTTAAGAATGCAGGTTGGTTGAATGAAACGGATGAAATGTTGATTGTCCATCTATAGCCCAGAATCAACATACAGAACTGTCTAACACATAATATAAAACAATTTATTATTCTACATATATGTTAATAATGGCCAAATTAATAAAATGGCATAAGATCATCTCTGTACATTTACCCTTACACTGATCAGCCATAACATTAAAACTACTGACAGGTGAAGTGAATAACATTGATTATCTCCTTACAATGGCACCTATCAAGGGGTGGGATATATTAGGCAGCAAGTGAACAGTCTGTTCTTGAAGTTGATGTTTTGGAAGCAGGAAAAATGGGCAAGTGTAAGAATCTGAGTGACTCTGACCAGGGCCAAATTGTGTTGGCTAGATGACTGGGTCTGAGCATCTCTAAAAACAGCAGGTCTTGTGGGATGTTCCTGGTATGCAGTGGTTAGTACCTACCAAAATGCTCCAAGGAAGGACAACCATGTGCATCACACACTGTCCCCAGAGATGGCACCAGGATGAACTACGGGAAGAAGGCAAGCTGGCAGAGGCAGTGTTATGCTCTGGGCAATGTTCTGCTGGTAAACCACCTACCTAAACATTGTTGCAGACCAAGTACCCTTCATGGCAAGTATCCCTTCATGGCAACGGTATTCCCTAATGGCAGTGGTCTCTTACAGAAAGATAATGTGCCCTGCTGCACTGCAAAAATTGTTCAGGAATGGTTTGAGGAACATAAAGAGTTCAAGGCGTTGACTTGGCCTCCAAAATCCATATACATTTATGGCATTTGGCAGACGCCCTTATCCAGAGCGACTTACATTTATCTCATTTATACAACTGAGCAGTTGAGGGTTAAGGGCCTTGCTCAAGGGCCCAGCAGTGGCAGCTTGGCAGTGCTGGGGACTGAACTCATGACCTTCCAATCAGTAGTCCAACGTCTTAACCACTGAGCTACCACTGCCCCAGATCTCAATCCGATCGAGCATTTGTGGGATGTGCTGGAAATCCAACCCATGGAGGCCCCACCTCACAACTTACAGGACTTAAAGGATCTGCTGCTAATGTGTTGGTGCCAGATACCACAGCACACCTTCAGAGACCTCTGAAGGTGTGCTGTGGTATCTGGCACCAACACATTGTGGAGTCCATGTCTGGGTGGAGTTAGAGCTGTTTTGGCAGCATAGCTAATATGTGTAGGGGGACCTTCACAATATTAGGTAGGTGGTTTTAATGTTATGGCTGATTGGTGTATATTTATAGGATCTATGAATATACATGAACAGGCAATTTGTAAATGCCACACCATTCGAAATATATCATAATAATGGTGTTTGTTCATCACTAACACTTGCTAAGTTAGATAGCAGGCCCACAAGCTTAACATGGAGGTTCTGGGGTACCAGATCACCCTGTAATGTTGGACGTGGTCCAAAGCTGTGGTGTTTATTTCATGACGTAGCTGTAGTGTTTATTTCATAGCTGAAATGCCACACTCCTCAAATCAGTTCTTACTGAAATATTGAGAAAGTCTCAGAGATTTTAGAGGCCATGTTCTCAAAACACATAGTCTGGCTAAAACAGCTAGCCGGTGCAACATGATGTATACAACAGGCGTCTGTCCTCACATGTGATTCTGAATGTGTCCACCAGGAACCATGTAAAACGAATAAGTCTTATGTTACACACAAAATGAGTGTAGAAGAAAGACTGGATCAATACTACTTACTTCGTTGCTCTAAATCACAGATCAAAGATACTGCACTATTAATAGGGGTGTAACGATGCACAAAATTCGAATTCCATACAATACGATACGATGAGGCCTTGATATAACACATGTTCGATACAGCAAAAATAAGGATTTCCCAAATATGTGCCTTAGGTTTCTGTTTTCAATCAATTAAAACCTTCAACATTATGAAAGTACAATAATTGAAACTTAATTACGATAGTGTTTTTGTGATCCATTTAGACTCTTAACAGCATATAGAAAGTAACGAAATTAATTATGGCCAATTAAACATTAGCTCTATGGCCAGGAGAGCTGGTGTGCAGGGTTGCCAGGTCTCAGCAAAATTTCCACCCCAACGGCTTCTCAAAAAACACACAAAAAGACCATAACATAGGTCAAATAATTTGGTATTGGAAAAGAGAGACATGTTTTTATTCTCTTTCCTTTACGCCTTAACAGGCTTAATGTTCCGCCTTATTGGTGATCTGGCAAAAATATTATACCACGCTGTTTTCAGGCTGGATCACGATCCACAACCCTATCATGATATAGCTGTTTTCTAAGACTATTTTGCAAGTTAATGAACAGAGCAATCAACCTAACTTCCCTATTAATGAAATCAGTCAGTAGCTGTGAATAACAGAGACGCCTTACATTTTACAGCCTTACAACCACAGCACATTTTCAAACAAATTTTAATAAAGTGCACTTCCTAACAAAACGTATGTTTTAATTTTTAGAAATAAACAGATGGTGCTTTTAAAACATGATAAATAAAAAGTACACCACCTCTACTACTGTCTTCAGTATTTAAAACTGCAATAAATGGAAAAGGTGATTGACGTGAGTGAGTATTTAAATATCTTTAAATACTCAATGCATTATGTGAGTTGGTTTTGCATTTTTATTTAACATTTTTTAAAATAAGTGATTCGTGTTTCATTGTTTTGGTTTTTAATTGCACTTCTGTCGGTATTCTGTGTACAGCTGAAGAGTGGCTGTGTTAGAAAAATGTTTGCTACTTGGTAAATTGTAACAAGGATTACTTACTTTTAGAAGTCGCTTAAAATCCTCACTTTTGATTGTTTTGTTGGGTATTGTATCCTTGGCCAGGTAAAATCTCATGGCCTCAGTGATTTCTTTCCAATGCTTACTTGTTTTCTCATGAGTAGTGCCTTTTTTTTTTTTAAAGCAATTTGTTATTATTGTTCGTTCTGGCTCTGTTTCTGGATGTGGTTATCTGGCTTTCACCATCAAGAAAAACTTGCCTTTGCAAATTTTGCAAACAGTCATTGTTTCCACTGTGTCTGTTGTGTAAAATCCAACAGTTCTATACAGCTGATATTAAATGTTCCTTCCCCAACAAAACAAGGATGGAATGTAAGTGAAGGAACTGCCTATTCTTGGATATTATTGGTTTGTTCCTGTGTCTGGCATGGAGAACGCAAGCTGGACTAGTGAACAGATTAAAGTCTAGTTCATAAAACTAATTGGAGTGCCATTTCTGAGTGCACTCACTGCAAGTAAAAAAAAAATATTGATTTACATGTTAAAAGCGATGTCTTTGTAAAAACAGATCGTGGAGACATTTTAATTGCAAGTCCTTGTGTTTTCACATTTATACAATGTTGTATCGTGTAACGGTATTATCACCACCCCATATGGTAGTATGCTAGCGCACAGGGGCGTTGTCATGCTGGAACATGTTTGAGACTCTTGGTTCCAGTGAAGGGAAATTGTAATGCTACAGCATACAAAGACATTCTATACAATTGTTTGCTTCCAAATTTGTGGCTACAATTTGGGGAAGAATTACACATGGGTGTGACGATCAGGTGCCCACAAATATTTGGCTATATAGTGTGTGTGTGTGTGTGTGTGTGTGTGTGTGTATGTGTGTGTGTATATGTATATGTGTGTATATATACACTGCCCTCCAAAAGTTTGGAAACGCCTGAACAAAATAGGGTTTTTGGGCAATATCAGCATAAATCCTCTTTAGTTAGTGACCATTTTGCATTGATAATAAGGGACAACACAAACTATGAAAACATATTTTATTAAATAAAAAGTTTATGAACATAAACATGAACATAACATAGAAAAATACTC
>CM040994.1:7956744-8070504 GCA_022985145.1 Pangasius djambal
GAGGTGAGCCGGAGTGCGTTTTGTGTCATGTGAGGTGAGCCGGAGTGCGTTTTGTGTCATGTGAGGTGAGCCGGAGTGCGTTTTGTGTCATGTGAGGTGAGCCGGAGTGCGTTTTGTGTCATGTGAGGTGAGCCGGAGTGCGTTTTGTGTCATGTGAGGTGAGCCGGAGTGTGTTTTGTGTCATGTGAGGTGAGCCGGAGTGTGTTTTGTAATGTGTAGTGAGCTGCAGTGTGTTTTGTGTCATGCGCCGTGAGCTGGAGTGTGTTTTGTGTCATGCGCCGTGAGCTGGAGTGTGTTTTGTGTCATGCACCGTGAGCTGGAGTGTGTAATGTACCTGGTCTGGTGAACTGGAGTGTGTTTTCTGATGTGTTTGTCGAAGTTGGAGAGTGTTTTCTGTCATGTGTAGTGAGTTGGAGAGTGTTTTGTACCTTGAGTGGTGAACTGGAGTGTGTTTTCTGTCATGTGTAACAGGCGGGAGTGTGTTTTGTAACGTGTAGTGAGCTGCAAGTGTGTTTTGTGTCATGTGTGGTGAACTGGAGCGTGTTTTCTGCTGTTTTTGTCGAAGTTGGAGAGCATTTTGTATCATGTGTAGCGAGTTGGAGAGTGTTTTGGGTCATGTGTGGCAAGTTGGAGAATGTTTTGTGTCACGTGTAGTGAGTTGGAGAGTGTTTTGTGTCACATGTAGTGAGTTGGAGAGTGTTTTGTGTCACATGTAGTGAGTTGGAGAGTGTTTTGTGTCACATGTAGTGAGTTGGAGAGTGTTTTGTGTCACGTGTAGCAAGGTGGAAAGCGTTTTGTGTCATGTGTAGTGAGTTGGAGAGTGTTTTGTGTCACATGTAGTGAGTTGGAGAGTGTTTTGTGTCACGTGTAGAGAGTTGGAAAGCATTTTGTTTCATGTGTCAGCATTTTTGTAACCCGTTCAGCGAGTTTCAGTACAGCAGATAAGATGATACATGTTTCTTCTCCTGAAAAAACAAACAAACCTCAGTCCTACACAAAGCAAAGACTGACTGAGAGTGTGTGAATCTGTTATCTACCTAACACAAGCCTGATGCTCTCTTAGATACTGGCTTTCCCTTCCCCCTCACTCACTTTCCTCACACAGCAGATCAGGGGCAGATGAAGTGAACAGGTTGCCTCTGTACTGATGGACTCTATAATCATGCAGTGCACTTGGGAGAAATTATAAATCACTCTTCTAACCTGCTATTTCAGCTCTTTCCCAGTTCACACTTTGTTTACATTCCTGGTGGACTTAGCAACCATGCAGTGCCACACAAACAGGATTCTATTCAAACAGCCCTGATCAGGAAATATGGAAGATTTTACAATCTGGTTTCACAAAACTTGGAGAGCTGAGTATAATTTAGCCTTGCTGTGAGATTGCTAAGCTGAAAACTGCTCAGTTGTCTGTCGATCAACATCTCAAAGGATACTCCAAAGCTTATTTTCACTCCACGGTCAGAAGTGGTGTGGATATGGAGAGGCTCAGTGTCGCTGCACGAGCTGTGTGGGAAATGTAAATAACATCACACCATTCTGCGCACCATGCCTCTAAACACTGCTGCTTTCCAGCCGCGAGCCAAACACGTTCGCTCCCTCTGTGTGTGTGTGTGTACATAGAATGAAAACCAGCACACATACCTTGTCTACGGCCTTTCCGAAGCCCGGATCATGCTCTTCAATCCCCGCTTCCAAATGAATTGATCGGCGATCCTCAGGATGATCAGCTCCGGTGCATGCGCCAGTTTCCGGTCAGTAATGGCCCCGAGTCTCGCGCATGGCTTCGAAATCACAGCGCTCTCCACACTCATCCGCTGCGCGTACTGCGTGTAAGCGACGACGCCAAATTCCGCACTGTGCACCGAGAGCGGCTTACTCAGCGGCTGCCTCGCTGAGGATTGTCGGTGCGGTCGAGCTTCTCATTTCAGCGCGCTTTCACTGCTGAAGCGAATGCAGCTGGAGGCGCAGAGGAAATGCCGAGCAGTAACGAGGACACCTAGTGGCCATGAGAGGAATAACAGCCAGAGCGCGCCAGAGAGAGACGCGCGCGCGCGCACACACACACACACACACACACACACACACACCCCTCCCATCAGAGCTGTGGGAGTTCTGCATGGTGTTGTAATAATTATGTATTATTTATGTATTATTGTTTTGTCATGTTTTAATATTGCAACACGTGAAGCTACAATAGAGGAGCACTATTATTATATATTTGATATTTTTTGGTTTATAGTCATGTGTACAGTGGTTCATATGTCTGGATCGTAGACTGTGATGAGTGTCTGCATGGAACAGAAAAAAGGGGCTTGATATTTGATATTGATATTGATGTTATTTTATATATATAATTTTATGTGAGATATCTATATTATATCTAAATCTATACGAACTTTACATATAGTCAATTATAATATAGAATTATTAATTATGATATATACATTATTATTATTATTATTATTATTATTATTATTATTGTTGTTGTTGTTGTTGTTGTTAATGATAATAATAATTAGCATATTTTGAACATAAATGTAGATTTTCGAAGAGGTCTTATGATCAAAATAGAATAAAATGCTAATAAAATAATAATAATGATCATAATAATTATTTAAAAGGCAGATATTTCTTTTGTATGTTTTGTTTTGTACACATCTTTCAAAATTTTCAGTGTTGATTTCTTGTTAAACTTTGTACGTCCATTTAGCATTAAAGGTTGTTGCAACGTTGAAACAACAACAACATAATTTCAACCACATTTCAGCGCTGAAGGTCGGTCACGTGCCGGCTAGAGTTGGAGCTGTTTGTGAGGGAAAGGGTGTTTTTTTTTTAATAAAAACTGACAACCCTACTACTGACAAAATGCGATGACGTGAGGTCAGTGAAGACGCATTCGAGCCATATATGGAGCAAGTGGAGCTTAGCTCACACTTTACTTAGGACTTTTGACAAAATAATCGAAATCAGATGCCCGATCATACACTATCTAGGGGACAGTATTAGACTGTTAAAGGTGCATTAGACAAGATTAGATTTCTAGCTGTTAATACGGGCGGATTTAGTGATTTGGGGGCACTAGGCAAAATATAGCAATGGGACCCTCTTGTCAGTGTTTTAACATCAATATTTTAAATTTGAGCATACTTTATTTAGCAATAATAATTACAAATATATATCATTTGCATTTTTAGGGGGCCCTTGGCTTCTGGGGGCCCAAAGCTTGCCCATCTATGCCTAGTGCTAAGTCCACCCCGGCTGTTAAATAGATGAAGTACAGCAACACCGGAACCATTTCTTTTTTTTACTCCTTTATCCCACCTCCCATTTCTGCCCATGTACACAAAGTACACCCTCGAATCTATAGAAGCCAGTGGAGTTCAGTTGGAGTTAGTGTTACTGAGAGCTGTCATGATGTCACCTTGAAGTGATGAGGTAGGCTGTTGATTTATTGAGGGTATTGCTGTACTTCATTATTTAGAAAAGGCTGATAAAAGTACCCAACACTTGTTGTACCTCATTTGGTAAGATAACATTACCTTGTAGATGGTATAATGCCATCTAGGTATTCTAACATTGCTTGATAGGAGACCCAAATACTCCGCACATCATCAGCGGAGTTGACATCTGTGGTGCTTCTTCATTTCTAAACCAACAATTTCACAAGTCATTAACAGTGACTTGCATGAATATAGGCTAGTTTATAAACAAAGTGGTTGTGCTTGCTTTCAGGAACATAGCTAGAAGGTAAGCCTTGACAGAAGGCTACAGTCAGACAGATACTTTAAGTAAGCCAAGTGTGGTTCTGAAACATCTCACACTTCCAGATGAGGGTGTTGCAAAAATCAGTGATGCAGTGAAGGAATAAGATTTTTTTTCCCCATGTAATAGAGGGCCCATGAGAACAGCATACTCTAAGGCTGTCTTTTAAAAAAACTTTTTATATATATATATATATATATATATATATATATATATATATATATATATATATATATATATATATATATATATATATATATATGTGTGTGTGTGTGTGTGTGTGTGTGTGTGTATGTATAGAGAGAGAGAGAGAGAGAGCCTAAAATGTATTTCTTGACCAGAACAGCATACTAAGCATGCTATATACCTGTAAGAGAGATACCGAAAAGCCTGTTAAATTCAGATTTCTGGCACGTCTGGGGACTTGTTTCAGAGGGATCAGTTGTTAAATGAACTCTTCACTGCATTGCTGGAGATAACTTGGTTTCATATTGCATTGGAGGCTTCATTGAAAATTTCACCCTGTCACAATATTTCTGTAGATACTGCCTTATAACCAGAACTGAATTTCACAGTGATGACCAAAACTTGTGACCCACCATGCACCACTAAGAGCTACAATTCCGTATTGGTGCACTGGCAGAGAGTGAAGATTCTCCAGACGTCCAAGGAATAAAGTGCAAGTCAGTATTCAACTCTTTAAAACATTATAATGTTCGCCAGCCTGGTTTGCCACCTACACTGTAAAAATTTACTGTAGATTTTACAGTGATTTACTGGCAACATGGGTTGCCAATAAAGTATTGTAAAAATCTACAGTAAACAACTGTAAAACATATTTACAGTAAAGTAGTGTAATATCATAAATAGTATTAAGTAACACATAACCCAGCATGTTAATGCAGGATACAGCTGAGCTGAAGGGTCTCACTCAAGGCAGTTTGGTGAGGCTGGGATTTGAACACATGACTTTCTTATCTATAATTTGAAGCTATAACCACTGAGCTGCCACAGCTAACACAACTAGCTTACACTGATTCATTGCAATCTTTTAGTGGCATTAATTCAGTGCTAGAAGTAGTTGAATCAATGCAAACTAGTTACAGTGAGGTTGTGGTGGCTCAGTGGTTAAGCCTTTGAGTCGGCACTCAGAAGGTTGTGTGTTCAAATCCCACTGCTGTGGTTGGGAAAGAGTTGTAACCTTCAACTCCATTGTATTCTGCATCAGCCAAAAGAGCAAGTGTGCTGGGTTATGTATCATCTTATACAACATTAAGATTTTACTGTAAATATATTTTACAGTTGTTTACTGGCACCCAAAACTGCCAGTAAATTACTGTAAAATTTACAACAGTTTATTACAATGTAGTCTTGGCAATGACATTTTTTTCCCTGTCTTATGATGTTGCACTGTAACTTAATAAGTAACTTAATATTAAGACAAAAAGTGGTTCACTTAAGTAGTTCTCACATTAAGCATTTCAAATACAGTGGATCTGATTCTTGTGAATCATGTAAGTTCAGTCCTATAGTGTTTAGGTTTGCAGGTCAGGTCAATCAGAACTGGAATTCGCCTCTAACATACAGGACTCAGAGGGTTAGTTAGGATCCATTCACAAGAGGCTTATTGTATTAAGAAACAATCCACAATCCAAAATGCACTTATTTTCCAGATCCAGTGGGGAATCAGTAAACATAGTGAACAGGACAGGCTAGGGTCAGAGTACAGAACAGATACAGGTTGTGATGTTGCTTTTGACACAGAGGCTTCAAAGCTTGTGTTGAACTCAGTAGCGAGTTTCTAATGATATTTTGTACCAAGGCTTGTTCCAGTCAAGGAGAAGCCATGTGATTTAAGGCATTTGAACCACTTGGGTGCTTCAGTTGGAATCACCTGACTGGTTCAGTTTCCGAGGTGGAGCTTCGAAAGCTGGAGGGATTCAATGTTTCACAAGGACCTGAAATTACACATTACTTGTGGGTTGTGTAGTAGTGTGGTGGTATTTTCTAGAGCAGCATTACAGACAGTTTATTGAAGGAGACATTCAAAAATATATCACCAGATATTCACTATAAAATGAAGACTGCCATTGCTCGGGTATAAAACACCTTCAAATAATCATTAATAATGCAAGTTCAGGTTCACTGCTTGCTCTGCCAACATATAATGACATGTTGTCTATGCTGAGGCATTTCAGGGCCTAACAGTTTAAAATATTTAAATCTCTTGATTACATTTCTTAAAAAATTTCACCATCAAGTAGCAGAAGCACATCTTTCCTACTGTATCCCAAACACACACTCTTTCCTGTACACAATCATTTTTCCACATGATATGACAAGCGGCATCAATAAAGTTTTGAATTTCCCTCTGCGATTAATTGTATTCTATCTTATTCAGTCAGTATTTTATTTATGGAACACTGAAATAAGAGTAGCACTCTTTTCATAGAAAGAGTGGAAATGTACATTACAGTATCTGACCTGCCAACTGGAATTCGGAATCAACATTACAGATAATTTCAGAAAATTGGTCTATTTAATGCACATGTACAAGATACATCACATCCAAAAGATCCATTAATGGTGTCTTGGTTGAGTGCACAACATCCTCTTAGCCAGTAGATGTCACCCACATACACTATGAATGAAGCTTCAATTAGCAAACCAATTTTTGAACACAATGGTTCAAGAAGGTTCAAAGCATCAGAGAAGCTTCTCTGGTCGACACTAGATGCAGAGTTACCAGAACCAGAGGATAAATCAACAAATCAGGAAAACTGGGAAGAGTAGCAGGGGTCAAACACAAAACAGCAATCAGGAATAACAAGCACAACACTGACTATGTTTATAAGCACATCAAATTCTGCTTAAGGTCTATATTTAGGCATTGGGATATTCCTGTATATATGGTTGCTGTAAGTATGCCGATCTACACATGTGCTTTTCCTTTCCGGCTGTTATTTCCCAGGAGATTCAAGATGCTGCCATTGGTTATAGAGTCAAGTCAAGTCAAGTGGCTTTATTGTCATTTCAACCATATATAGCTAGTTAGTACACAGTGAAACGAAACAATGTTTCACCTCCGGGGCCAAGGTGCTACATAAAACAAAACACAGAACTACAGGAGACATTACATATATTTACATAAAGTGCACAGTGCAAACATGTGCAAAGGCACAAGATAGTACAAAACTATCAAAACAAGACAATGGGCATGGTGAGTTACAGTGCAGCACTGACTAGCACACAGTTCTAATAAAAAAGTGAATCATATGACAGTAGTGCAAAAGATTGACAAAATGCTCAGTTATTAGTTTTATTACTACTTTTTCACACGAAGTTAATTAGGACTCTAACACTTCCCGCTATCAAAAATGCCCGACAACACCGCTTCAAAATGGAAAGGGTCAGGAAAGCATCTGTTAAGCTACGCATCTGTTAGCACCCACAATTCCTTGCAGACTGTATTTTCTGAATTTGGGGAATCAGAATATTGTCTTAATCTGAATCGGGCAATCGGATTGCAGTGTTTACATGACTCAAGACTAATCAGAATATTGCCAAATTCTGATTATTATTAGAATATTGATGTGCATGTAAACATAGTCACCAACACAAATCACTAAATAATCAGCAAAACTTCACATCTGGCCATGTGTCCATATGCTTTACATAATACACAAACAGGAAGTCCCACTAACAACCAAAGAAGAGCACTAGAATTCGGGGGAGGTTGCCCTCTGGTGGTGTGGTGATGAATTGTCCCTACTAGATGCGACATAACGTCTCACTCTGTTTGAAAGACATCAGATGTATCCAAGGGCGTCTGATTTAGGGGTGTTGAGGGTGCTGCATCCCCGACTTTCAGGATTCCCATAACTGCAGCTACTACAACTGCTAAAATAATAATATACATGTAAACAAATAAAGAAACAAACACAGTTTGCCAATGACTGCAAATTTTTAATTTAGGAATGAAGCCACATTGTACTTTTTAACTTATCATACATTTAATGTTACACAAAGTCCACAAGCCTTGAGTCTTCAGGACAGAAGAATTTGCGCTTCCTCTGTAATATACTGCATTTTTTATTTATACAAGCTGCATTTTTTTTTTTGTCTCATTGATTTCAAGAAAGAGAGAAAAGAAGAGGCTGGTGAGGGAACAACGGTATATATCTGCTATAAGCGCTAACAGGAATTAACTCCCTTATCTCACAAGGAAACTTATTGACTTTTACGAAGCACTGACACCCAAGACTCTATAAAATGTTAAACCATATCAACAATTATACACTTTTCTTTGCTAAATAATAATCTGTTTTTGTGTGCAGTCCTCACCCTCTTGTACTACCTATGCCAGGTTCTACCTATTCAGGTTTTAGTAAGAACTCTGGCTACTTCATTCTGTAGCTTGTTTACACACCTACTGGAACATCCACACAGCAAGTCATTGCAAGAACAAAAGCATGAACTATTTTTTTTGCTTCATGGAGTGACATTATATCTCTTATCTTATCAATATTTCTGAGATGAAAATAGTCTATACTAGTAATATTTACATGAAGTTCAAACAAGACACAGGAATCAATACACCAAGGTCAGATGCTGCACATGATGTAACTGAAAGGCCATCCAAAGGTACAACATAATCAGAAAGCTTACTTCTAGCTGCCTGTGTTCGTAGTAGAAGTAATTCGGTCATGTCAGAATTAAGTAGGATGAAGTTACTTAACATCCAGTGTCTAGTATACTTTGTAGATTGTTCAACTTTATTAAACTGACATCTGTCATCTGTTTATGAATAATCATACCCAAAGGTAGCATATATACGGTAAAAAGCAGTGGGCCTAGAACAGAGCCTTGAGGAACACCAAACTTTACTTTTGTACTCATAGAGGAGTCAACTTTTACATCTACAAACTGATAATAATAAGTCAAAGTAAGACATGAGTCAGGAAAGAGCCATTCCCTTAAATCCAATAACAGGTTTTCTCTAACACTGTGCATCATCATGTGTGGTTGTTGTTGTTGTTGTTTTTTGTGAGAAAGGGCTTCTGTCTAGCCACCCTACCCATAGCCCAGACATGTGGAGAATATGAGAGATTGTTGCAGGGAGTGACCAGTACTTCCCAGATATTTCTGCATCTGCCAAAGGTCTCTTGATAGCCTACATGATAAGTTTTCTTTTTGTCCTTTCATTAATTTTGGAGGTATGCCCTGTTCTTCGTGATGTCACTATGGTGATGATGGCCTTCATGATGTTCCATTTTCCATCTAATGTTTTGGAAATTCTTTTGTACCCCACTCCTGATACATACCTTTCGACAATGAAATACTGCACATACTTTGCAAACTCTTTGTGGACCATGGCTTTTAATCTTTTTTTCAGATTAAACCAAGAAGATGTCAAGAAAATCAATGAGAAGGCCAAGCACACTGTTAGAGAGACCTTAAACATACATGGACTTTATATAATTGTTGCTTTATATGGTTCTTCTCATTTGTGTAAACTTCAGTGTTCAGAATGAACACATACTGTAATTCTACAGTGATATCGTGTTCAAAAGTAAATTCAAAGAAGCGCTCCTTGAGGATTTGCTGTGTTAATTACATTCTCAGGCAGTGGAGACGGTGACAGGTTGCAGGTTAAGGATTTGTATTTTAACAATGGCAAACAAATCCAAAATGAGGAGTTGAATCAATGTCAACCAACAGGCAGAAGTCCATAAACCATAAACACAATAGCAGGGTCTCATAAGGCTAGGTATAGAAAGGTATGTGACACTGCACATATACTTCACAATGTGTGTCTGAACTGAGAGTCCTTAAATAAAAGGAATATATGTGTAACAGAGTCCAGGTGTGTGCAATCAGAATGGGGTGAATGTGAACAGGAGAGAGTTCATGATGGCTGGGTGTTGTAGTCCTCGGTGGCCATGTTTGTTGGCCACTCTGTTCTACCCGATATGGGAACACAATGGACAAACCAGGTCCACTGCCCTGGGGAGTGGACCTGGTTTGTCAGAGTGTTTAGCATGATATTCACGGAAAAGTAGTGGGTCAAGAATGTCCCAGGCCGGTACCCAGCACCTTTCCTCGGGTCCATAGCCCTCCCAGTCGATGAGATACTGTAGAGATATTGTACTGACCCTCTCTTCGGCGGGTGTCTAGGATTGCCTTGACAATGGGATCCTAGAATAGGCTGGCTGTCCTTCAATGTCCAGAGGAGCTGGGGATGTGGAGGGGGGATATTTTCAGCCAAGGGGCCTGGGGTGACTTGGCTTGAGCTTCAAAATGTGGAATGTAGGTGCAAGGCAGCAGTGGCATGGTAGTTCGAGTTCGAGTTCAGGGCCAATGTAGCAATGTATGAGTTTCTTGTCATCCGTGTGTGACTCAGATGTCTTCTGTGGAGAGCCACACTCTATCCCCGGGTTTATATTGTGGCAGGGCATTATGACATCTGTCTGAGAATTCCTTGTTCTTTTGGGTTGCATGCTCCAGGTGTTGGTGTGCAACTGTCCCACACTTGTTCACTGCTCTTGAACCATTCGTCAACTGCAGGGTAGTCGGATGGGTTGGTGTTCCATGGGAACAGGGGATGTTGGTAACCTAGAAGACAATGGAACAGAGTTTTTGTTTGGCAGAGGGACAGAGGGAGTTTCAGGGCGTATTCTGCCCATGGCAAGAACTGGGCCCAGTCCTCCTGGTTTTCAGTGCAATAGGTGCTCAAGAAGCAGTGCACTTCTTGGTAAGCCCTCTCGACGTGACTGCTGGGAATGGTACCCAGATGTGAAGGTGACCGACACTTCCAGCTTTTCCATAAAGCTTCCCAATACTTGAGATGTGACTTGGGCTCCCCAGTCACTTGCTATGTCTTCAGGAATCCCATAATTTATGAATACATGGGTGAAGATGAGTTTGGCAGTTTCGAAGGCTGAGGTGAGACCAAGGAGGGGAATCAGAACCGGTTGATGACCACCATAATGACAGTGTTACCTTGGGATCGAGGCAGGTCTGTGACGAAGTGTGTGGCAATGTGAGACCAAGGTCATTGTGGTATGGGCAGTGGAAGGAGCCTGCCTGTGGGTAGGGCCATGTGAACCTTGGATTGGGTACACATAGTACATGAAGTGATAAACCTTTGGATATTGGAGAGCATGTGGGGCCACCGGCATTTTCCTCGGGGAATCTGATGTGTTTTGTGGGTGCCTGGGTGTCCGGTGGCAGGTGAGGAATGTGCCCAAATGAAGAGTTTACTCCTTAACTGAGGGGGCATATATTTTTTCCCTGCTGGGCATTGACTGGGGGTTCTTAGGCCTGGGGTATTCTCAATTTCTCAGTCAATTTCCCAGGTTATTGCATGCATAGACACTCCACACAGTAACCTGTAATCAGGATTGAACTGGGAGACTGGAGCCAAGAGGCATCAAATTTATCCTCTTTCTAGTGCCACAGTGAGGTGCCTGTATGGCTCTTTCTAAAGCTGTGCAGTATAGACATAAGCACTGTGTTATATATGTCTGCTTGTGCCTGGCAGCATATAATGCTGATCTGTGCCAGTGTGCTATTGAGTCACACGAGATGATGTAGATTCCGTCTGGGAAGGAACAATGTGTATAGAACAGAGGGGCATTGATGAAGCCAGTGTGTGCTCCAGCATTGTTTGTGGCTGTTGGGCAGTTATAATTTCCATGTTGTAATATTATGTAAATATTTCATAATATTTCAAAATAGACCTGACCCCTGGATATCAGCCTTAAATCTTATGTTTTGTTGGTATGTGTTATTCCCTCATTATTTCACTTACAAATAAGCAGATAAAAGGTCTAGAGTTTATTTCAAGTGTGGCATTTGGAATCTGTGATAACTCTCAATATGAAGTCTAAAGAGCTGTCACTGCCAGTGAAGCAAGCCATCAAAAATTCTAACAAACCCATCAGAGATAACAAAAACATTAAGTGTGGCATCCATTCAACTAACCAACTATTTGGTGCATTCTTACAAATAAAGACTGGTGAGCTCAGGAACACCAAAAGGCTCGGAAGACCAGGGAAAACAACTGTGGTGGATTACAGAACATTCTTTCCCTGGTGAAGAACAACATGTTCACAATAGTTGACCAGACCAAGTACACTCTCCAGGAGGTAGGAGTATCTGTGTCAAAGTCAACAATGAAGAGAACATTTCACCTCCTTCTGGTTGCCATCGCTAGGCCTCTTTCACCCTTAATCACATGGGCTAACTGAAAGCAGATTATCTCATTAGTACACTGTATACAAAAGACGGATATACAGGTGGGGCACCGCACCCTCTTGATACCTGTTGCCTGTAGTGTGGTGGCACAAAATAGTGGTGCCTACTGTGGTCGTTCGCACAAACAGTGGCTGAATATGCTGTGCCCCTGAGCTTGCGGGTGTGAGGAAGCTCACTGCATGTGTTGGTTGGCCTGTTTTGCTACCTAACATGCATTATGCAACATACTCCTTAATTGTGCATCATTCGCGTGTCCTGTAATTTATATGATTTTCATTCAATGGTGTGATTTGTTTTTTTATTGATTAGGATTTTTTAAGTATTTATGTCCTGTTTTCTTTGGGTTAGACGTGATATTGGTTTAATTTCTTTTGTTTTTGTTCATGTCTGTTTATTTTTGGATTCCTGATTCCCCCTTTCCTTTATATTTTGTTACAGCAAAGCTAGTAGTTTTAGCCTAGAGGTACTCTTGCTTCTGATGGACACCATTCAGTTGGGTCTACTGCATAATTTTTGTATGCTTTGAGTACTTCTTTAGTGTGGTATAGTTTCTGGGTTATTAGGTAAGCGAATACCCCAGGTTCTTTATCACCCTCCTGCTTCCATCTTTAATATTTTTCTTTTCCCTTGGCTGCTAATGGAATTGGTTCCCTTGTATTTATTAATGATGTGACTGCTGACAAAAGCAGCAGAATGAATTCTGAAGTGTGTCTGAAGGCTTGTCCCTAGATGTATCTTACAACAGAATAGCAACTCTAAACATGCCTCCAAATGGTTGCAGTGTCAACCATATTGAAAATCTATACAAATGTGTACATAGGTAAACCTAAGAACATAAAGGAGCTTCAGTTCTTCTGCATGAAGTAAAACCCGCTACAAGTATCTCCAGTCCTTTGGAGAACACCAGGAAGTGGTTCAATGCTGTTCTAATGATTGAAATTTCATTACCTATGAAACCTTTTATGCTTTAAAATATTGTGGTAAAATAATACATTACAATTTATGGTTCTAATGGCAGTTTAACCCTCCTATTATGTTATGGGTCAATTTGACCCATTTTCACTTTTGAGTAATCTCAAATACTGGCTTCCCTCTGTTTTTCTTCCTGAAATTGTTTGACTTTTCCTCATTTAGGGTCAGGAACTTGCATGCAAATTCCGATCACACTGATGTGTTGTGGAAAGTCTGTACAATATTTATACAGAGATGGTGTTGTGGGTCATTTTGACACTTTCAGAGATGGTTTCATAGACCTAAAATTAAAAAAAAGTCTTTCGTGTATATAGTTATGACTGGTTCTGATTGCCCTGAGAGGGTAAAAACATTTCTTGTCAGTGCTGCAACAGACTTTGTCAGACATAGATGCTAAAAATGAGCTCCAAAAGACAGACAGTCTAAGAAGTGTTCTCACAGATTTTGCACTGTGATAATAGAGGAAGAGGTTTCAGAGACAGAGGATGCTTCAGATATAGAGGACAATACAGCTGAAGATCCAGATGCTGAATTTCCTTCAGGTGAAGAAGATTCAGAGGACGAGTCTGCCATAGATTCCCCTCCATTAGAAACAATGGAACACAGCCACCATCGAGAGGAGTTGGACCATGGAAATCTAATATTTAATAATCTATATCTATAATCTAATAATCTAAAATCTAGTAGTATAGAATGGTCACCTTCACAACAACAAAGCCAAGGCACAAGATCAGCTTCCAGTGAAATCAAAATGGTTTCAGGGCCTACAAGATTTGCAGTCACTCGAGTATATAAGCAGCTACTGAAGGCGGCTGCAGTAAAGGCCTGGCAAAGCATCTCAGGGGAGGAAACTCAGCATTTGGTGATGTCCATGGGTACCAGACTTCAGTCAGCCATTGACTGCAAAGAATTTGCATCCAAGTATTAAAAATAATCCTACTATTTATGATTATGTTAGTTTGTCCAATTACTTTTGAGCCTGTGAAAATGGAGGGACTATGTAAAGAAAATGGCTGTAAGTCCTAACGGGTTAATGCAATGTTTTTGTAAACCCCTTGAATTAAAGCTGAAAGTGTCACATTTTGATAGCTTCATTTCAAATCCATTGTGGTGGGTGTATTTTGAAAATTGTGTCACTGTCCAACCGAACTGTAGCTGTCAGTGCATGACTGTCCATTGGTCTCTGGTGATTTTCTACAACATTGTAGGTGTATCTGCTTACAATGCCTGTATCCTGTGGAATTAAGTCAACCAACAATGGACTGAGGACAAATTGCACAGATGTGAGATTTTTCTGGAGGAACTTGGCAAAGTACTCATCACTCCCAAGATCCAGAGGCAAACCCAACCATCTCAATCCCCATCAGCTGCAACCATTGTCCAGAAATTTCAAGCTGGCATATCCAAACCTGCAGCCAATCAGCAAGCAATGAATAAAGTAGGTAAAGGTGATGGCAAGAAGTGGAAAAGGTGCCAGGTTGGCCACCCTCAACAAGACTGTAAAACTAGCAACACAGTGCAGGAAATACATCTGCAGAAAGCACACACTTACACTGTGCTCATCATATGGGGAGAAATGAAAAAGTGAGAGAGTTATTTCGACAGAAAGAGTGAAAGAGAACCTATAACTGAGAATACAAAGAAAATTTACAAAAGGCAATCTTAAAGAATTTTGAAATCTTTGCATCACATTAATTAACAACAATTTCATCAAATTGCTACAGTTTGTGAAGAAATACACTATATTGTCAAAAGTTTTGAGACACCCCTCCAAATCATTGAATTCAGGTGTTCCAATCACTTCCATGGGGGTCAGCGCATGCTGAGGCGCACGATTCGCAGAAGTCACCGACTTTCTGCAGAGTCAATAGCTACAGACCTCCAAACTTCGTGTGGCCTTCAGACTAGCTCAAGAACAGTGCGTAGAGAGATTCATGGAATGGGTTTCCATGGCTGAGCAGCTGCATCCAAGCCTTACATCACCAAGTGCAATGCAAAGCATTGGATGCAGTGGTGTAAAGCATGCCGCCACTGGACTCTAGAGCAGTGGAGACGTGTTCTCTGGAGTGACGAATCACGCTTCTCTGTCTGGCAATCCAATGGACGAGTCTGGGTTTGGCGGTTGCCAAACGGTAGAAAAGGAGAACGGTAATTGCCTGACTGCATCGTGCCAAGTGTAAAGTTTGGTGGAGGGTGGATTATGGTGTGGGGTTGTTTTTCAGGGGTTGGGCTTGGCCCCTTAGTTCCAGTGAAAGGAACTATTAATGCTTCAGCATACCAAGACATTTTGGACAATTTCATGCTGCCAACTTTGTGGGAACAGTTTGGGGATGGCCTCTTCCTGTTCCAACATGACTGCGCAGCAGTGCACAAAGCAAGGTCCATAAAGACATGGATGACCGAGTTGTGTGGAGGAACTTGACTGGCCTGTCCTGATAGGACACCTTTGGGATGAATTAGAGTGGAGACTGTGAGCCAGGCCTTCTCGTCCAACATCAGTGCCTGACCTCACAAATGCGCTTCTAGAAGAATGATCAAAAATTAAACACACTCCTAAACCTTGTGGAAAGCCTTCCCAGAAGAGTTGAAGCTGTTATAGCTGCAAAGGGTGGGCCAACTCCATATTAAACCCTACGGATTAAGAATGGGATGTCATTAAAGTTCATGTGCATGTAAAGGCAGACGTCCCAAAACTTTTGGCAATATAGTGTATGTTTATTCAATATTTGTTAAATATGGTGCATTGTATGTACCGTATATTATCCTTTTTTAATTTTGACAATGCATAGTACAGTTTTACTATTTTGACCTGACTCTTTGCCCGTTTTTGTGTGTATTTAAACTGTGTGGGTCAGTTTGACCCATGACATTATGGATGTCTTTTATATACACATATATATATATATATATATATATATATATATATATATATATATATATATATATATATATAATACCAGGGTTAACAAATATCCCCAGATTTCTAAGCTCAAAATAGTACTAATTGTGTGTGTTATTAAATTTTAGCCTATATAGTGTAGCTATATGTGTGTTCATTTTCATGGAGGGTGCCAATAATTGCTTTTGGTAGCTACTTTTTAAACCAGTGTGGGACTGAAACTGAAATGTGCTCTGAAAGATTTCCTGTAACATCATGTTATTACCAGATGAAGTCCGAAAATGAGAAATTCGCCAATTCCCATCAGGGTTAAATGTGAGAATATGAGACAGCCCCTTGGCGTGAACACCTGTCCAGCACTGATGCGCGCTCCCGCTCCACATTCACTTTCAGTGTGAGTGAGAAACGGGAGCGCGCGCGTGGGATGAGCGGGGGCGCGCTCCGTTGAGGAAACGGCCGTTTCGGAGACAGCCGGGGACAAGAGAGGACATCCACATTACGCTCATCAGTAGCGCGTTAAGCCGAGTCCTGCGGTACATCTCGACTGAGGAATACGTGGTGAAATCGGTGCTCTGGAGGTAAGAAGCAAAGCGTCGGTGTCGCGATCATTGCGCGGGTCGTGCGTGCAGGACGCAGCGGCCTCACCGCACAGGCTGCAGGCAGGTGCACACATCCAGCAAGCAGCACGTAAAGCCTGTGATTCTGCGGTTTCTGTCCTAATCACGGGGCATGCTGCTGCTGCTGCTGCTGCTGATGATGATGAGGATGAGGATGATGATGGTGATCGAGCTGATCTGCTAATCCTCAGTGTTTCCTCCTCCTCATCCTCAGGCTCACTTGCGCATCGCTCCGTGATGCGGTGTCATCTTTTACTTGTCTGCGCAAATGATAAACAAGCTGTCTTATTCGCAGAAATGCCATGGCTGTTCGTAAGGAAGAGTTTGGAAACACCCTGGGATGACCACCCACACGGACGGAACAGCCTCTGTAGTGAAATACGGGCTTATTTAAGGCTGATAAGTTGATTATGAGGCCGAATGTAGCCGCATGCTGGGAGGAGAGAGAGAGAGAGAGAGAGAGAGAGAGAGGAGGATGCTGCTGCTGCCCCTCTGGCGCTGCGTAAAAGGGGCCTACAGTGATGAGATGCAGAAGTTTATCATTATAACATGGCTGCAATACAATGATTCTTGGTTTAACACTGATCCTAAGAATAGAAGCTTACCTCATGACTGTGTAATGTCCTACTCAGGTAGCAGAGGAGGAGAAAACTTTATGCAGAGGGCAGAGACGCAGTTTATCCTTGTGCCATTTTTGTCGACACAGGCATAACAGGCATGACCACGTCGAGGAACCACCGAACTGATTTAATACATTCAGAATAACTCTATTAAGTACACTATGTAGTAGGCCTGTATATACTGCACACTAAAAGGGGTGGTACCCTCAAGCTTACCCCATTGGTACCGTTAGTATATATCTCTTACCTAGAACGCTGTATGTAGTGTATCTTTCAAGCTTTACTCCAAGAGGTAATTATGGTCCAATCTGAATCTTTCTAGGTGAAAGATAAACATTAAACGTACAAACGATAACAGTGTCACACCAGCTACATGGAAGGGTAAAGTATAGTACCCTTTTTTTTTTTCTCGCAAAGTTTAGATACTCATACAGATAACAGCTTATCACATGATCTTTGACAGTGCATGAGATAATGAGATGGTATGAAGAATTCACGACATGGTAATTGTACAACAGTATCACAGTTTTCTGTATTTCATAGTATCAGCTTACAGAAGATGATATTAAATGCTGGAGTACAACTGCAGGACACATACCTGATCTTGTAAGGAATTTCATCACAGGCAAACGAGGAGGAGCAATATGCCAAAACGTTAGCATTTTTAATTTTTCATATGAATCGATTTGAGAGAATTGTCACTTATGCATGGGAATGTGTTGGCAGAAACAGTGAAAGCAGGGAAAATTGAGAATATCTTTCTTTTAATAATATAAGTGTTAAGAAGATTTTTGCCTTTAGTAGGTTATTAAAACAATGTAGAAATAAACATTTTCTCTGACTGACTAGAGCAAACTACTGTTAAACTCTTCTTATGCGAAACTAATATTTTAGTTTTCAAAGTGATGGTAAGCTGTAGCAGTCTAACAAGCAGCAGGAATTGAAAAGAACAAAAAAAACAAACAAACAAAAAAAAAAACAGGAAACCAATGCCAAAAGTGAGCAGATACGTTTGAGGTTTTGTTAGATTATGAATAACTTTGTAAAATTTGTAACATGTTTGGGTAAAGAACATTAACATATATTGGAAAGAAATATCTTTCAGATGTTCAGTGTTTTCAGAGTTCACATTTCGTCATTCATTTTGATACCTATTATTAAGTATTTCCAGTAGCATGGGAAGCTTTAGCTTACCAGAATTACTCCACTGACTGAACAACTTTTCCACCATGAATTAAATATACAATGAAGCCCACTTAAGATTGTATCTGTAGCCATGCGATCTCGCCACAGCCTCGCTCCCACAACTCCTGCTGAGCTGGACCCTTTGGTGTGAATGACGGAGAGATGTACATATGTCACCATCTCCATTCAGATTGCAGTAATATTTTTGTTCCACCGAGGCTTAATTCACCATAAAGTGAAACGTGACCTGCGGTGTCTGATCTCCGAATGTTTGATTGTTGACAGAGGTCTGTTCCCCTGAATGGGCAAGAAAAGGTATTAGAGAGTCATTCATTCTATTGTGTGAGGTTAATTAAAGGAGTTCTTGTATTATTTATTCATGTAAAAATGCAGGAATAATAGTGGATTACAGCAAGTGTTGCCGTGGGTTTGGAAACGTACTTTTTCAGGATAGGATGAAAACTGACTACACACAGCCCCAGTATGAGGACAGCCCTCAGAAAGTATGAAAAATTCTGTTTTTTTGGTGCAAGCTAATATCGCCGTATTCTAGGCATTTGCCTAGTCTCACTGTGCTTTTCTAAAATCAGGCATTTTATTGTTTATTTCAGTGCAAAGAAACTTGCAGGTAGTGACTTGCAGTTTCCCTGCTTGCTCTGAACTGCAGTACCGTAAGTCACCATTAGATGATGGCATTTTACCCACTTTGTGTTACACTAGAAATAATATGTGTGAAATCAGTATGGTCTAAATTATCGGAATATAACAAAAGTAATATTTTAAACTGCAGATTTCATAAAAGCAGTGTGTTCCTATTCTTGTATTTTGTTCAGTGATAGTCTGTAGCTTGAGGAGAGGCGAGTTTCACCTGTTCTAGTCATTTTCTGCCGTGTGGATTAATTTTAAGTAATCCTCCTACCTGGCATCATGTCTGTGATATTGCATAGAGTGGCATTTGCCCTTCCATGCTGGTCACGGCAGGTACTGGGTCCCTGCAATTAAAACAGCATTAGCGGAACCATCGCATCTCATCCTTTTCTGGGAATACTACAATAAAAGTCCCCAGCAGAATACGACAGACATTTCTACTGTACAGTATACACAGTCCATAGCAGGTGTTTAAATGTAGGCTATAATGAAGATTTATTGTTTAACAGCATAACAAAACGTCAGTGGTGTGTATTTATTTTGGATTTGCCTTTCTTTGGCCTGGCGTTCTTTATATAGGACGTGACATGCAGTACACCTTTCGTTCCTCCCAAGAACATCCATATCTTTATATAGGATCGTCTTTTTTCCCCTCCACCCTGAAGCCAAGTGCCATGCAAGCTCAGGTTTCACATACTGCAACTGGATGCACACCTTTTAGTTTGCTGGCCTTTGTTTTTCCGACGCTCTATTTTTAGCCCTGAAACAGCAGCTTGCTCCCGATGAGGGGTGAGTTAGTGGGAGAAGGGTGCGTCTGGAGGAGGGCATGATTAAGAGGGATCAGCAGCAGCATTTTGCTTGTTTTAACAGAACATTGGGTTTTGTTAGATTGCTCCCGGGCCTTGGAACAACAACGAACATGGCAAAACAGTAATGGAAGACTCAAAAAAGCCCAAAAGGCCACTCTGTCTGGGTTCAGCCCAGTAAAAACACTGTTTGGTTATGGATTTAAAAGAATAGTCAAACAAGAATAGATTCCCAGCTGTGTATGGACTTGAATCAATACATTTTGGCCTCTAGCATATGCATGAATTTCTTTCAATTATTCAGAAGGCCTGTACTGTTACCTAAATCATTAGCTTCCATTTAACACAACATAGTTGTGCCGTGTTTGCAGTGTGGTATAATGCACTCATGTTGTTAGATATGTGTATAGGTACTGGTTTGGTATGTCATTTGTAATAACTCACTGATTCTAAAAGGAAAAACTGGCTCACTGGCTCAAGTGTTGCTGGATAGCAGCATGGATCTGACTGGTTGTAGTTTTTTTTAGTCAAATAAGCTTTAGAGCATGTTTGTGCACTTCTGTCATTTAGGGATGTCAGATAATCAGTTAGTGTCTTCAGGACACTAAAAAAGGCAGCAGTCACCCCTTTTAAAACTAGTATCCCATTTCTTATTCCTATAAAATGAATGTTATCTATGCGATATCACTTTAATTAATGTTTTGATCCCATCCATACTTAAAAGGAGTCAAACCAATACCTTACAGTTAGCGTAGATCACCAGTGTACCTAGTTACGAGGGAGGTGGTTATGCAGAAATGCGTGATTTTTATTGGTAATGCATTTTTATTTGAGTATTAGACAGTGCAGGTGGTAACAACCTTATTAATATTTTTTTTATGATTTGATGACAGTGTTTTTTTTTTGTTGTTGTTGTTTTTTAAATCTTCAGCTCTTGTAATTGCGTCATTATGTGGAATTATTAGCAGACTTTTATGAATGTTGCTTCATGCCGTCTTTATCCTCCTGTTGGACCTTCAGCTTGTCACAAGGGCAAATTAGCTGAATCGTTTGACATTGAAAAATGATCAGTGCTCCAAAATTAGACTTTAATGCATATGTGTGAAGTAATTGCCTACAGAGGGCTTCCCCAAAATCTGTATTTCCATATTCAGGGATTTTCTCTTTAGCCGCAATGGATTAAGGAGAGAAGGAAAGTCTTTACTGTAAAAATGGTCATATGAATGAACTGTCACTGGACTCCATTAGGGATTTTTTCCATAACTAATAGACATACTTTGAAGATTTATGCAGTCCTATATTTTGTTTGTGTCGAATTGTTATTTTTGGTTGAAAGTACCTATGGCCTTAGCCTCACATCTAACACACTCTGATCAAAGTCACGTTTTTTCCCTTAATACCACAGTGAACATAAAATAATGACATTTGTTGCTTTTGTTCATTTTTAAGTGCATCTTCAAAGCAAGGTGGCCATCTGGCAGATATAGTGTTTTTTGTCCTGTATGTTATGTTCACTTTAATATTTGGGGAGAGAAGAATAGCAGGAAATGAATATCACCATAATATCTATTTTATAGTACTATATCTGCAGAAAATTTTAAAGAAGTTTAGGCCTGCAGCTGATGCATTATCTCCTTGTCACAGAATGCACAGTATTGTATACAGCTACCTATATGGCTGTTGCACACATCTGAAGCTTTAATATTTCTGCCCGTGTCTTTGAGGATGCCTTTCCACCCCGAGGGACCCTACGAGTCCTCTGAACCCGGCAGATTTTTGTGCCTTACATAAAAATACAGGATGTTGTTCTTCCAAATTGCCTGCTTTCATAGGATAAGCTCATAAACTAGACCTGAATATTAAGGCAAATATTGTCAATATGTTAAACAGCAAGGATGCATGAGTGATGAAAATAAGAGCAACTTAAATTTCTGGACTTTAAGCAGTGAAATATCACGCTCGCTTGTATGGAAGCGGAAAATGGGTTGAGAGTTGACATTTCTGATGAATCATCCATTACTTTCTGCCCAGAGTGGACCATAATGGAAAATATCATAAGCTCCAGTAGCTTCAGGATATATTCTGTTGGTGATCTAAAGGGTAGAGCAGCTGCAAAATTATTCTAGCTTGAAACTTTAAGGAAAAACTGGCAGTGTGTTGACCATTCAGTGTTACACATGACCTACGTGTAATGATACTACATGTATGATTAGTTGTTGCTACAGTTGAGGCCACAAATTTAACAAGTTTACATACACCTAGGCTAAGGAATTTTTACAAATCCACACACTTCATGTTACCATGCATTTCTTTTGGCAAGTCAATTAGGGCATCTACTTTGTTCACATCTGAGGTAATTTTAAAACGATAAGAGAGGCAGACTATGTCAGCTTTAATTCACTATATCAAAAATTCACCAAGGTGCCTGTCTGTTTAAACAGTCTGGAAGATTCCAGAAAATGATGTAATGATTGTAGAAGCTTCTGACTGGCCAATCGTCATAATTAGTTAATTGGACATGCACGTGTGGCTGTATTTATGGGGCTAACTTTTGAGCCATTGCCTTTTTGCCCTTGCTACCATAGGAAAATCCAAGCAACACCTCCAAGACTTAGGAAAAAAGTGGACTTCCTCCTTAGGAGCAGTTTCTAAAAAAAAAAAAGGAAGGTACCCTTAGCATCTGTACAAACAACTGTATGTAAATATAAAAATCTTGGGCCCACAAAGACAATGCATCATTCAGGAAGGAGGCACAAATTAACTCCCAGAGATGAACAAACTTTGATTCGAAAGGTTAAACTGAACCTCAAGACAACAACAAAGGAACTGGTGAAGGACCTGGAGGCATCAGGTACTGAAGTACATACACCCACTGTTAAGAGAATCATACATAGCCATGGCCTGAATGGCTGTTGTGCAAGGAAGAAGCCTCTACTTCAAGACCGGCATAAAAAAGACACTCTGAAGTATGCAGGTGATCACCAGCAGGAGGAGTGTTCTCTGGTCAGAAAATCAAACTGTTTAGACATAATGTGTTATGTATGGAGGAAAAAGGGTGATATTTTAATCAGCTGTGAAGCATGGGGGTGGCAGCACCATGTTGTGTTTTGCTGGAAAAGGGGCTGGTGCACTTCATGAAATAGAATAGCATCATGCAGAAGGTGGTTTATCTAGAAATACTGAAGTAACATCTAAAGACATCAGCCAGAAGTTAAACCTTGGTTGCAGCTGGGTCTTCCAGCATGGCAATGATCTGAAACATACCTCCAAAGTTGTAACAAAATTGTTAAAAAAAAAAAAAAAAAAGACAACAAAGTCAAAGTATTGTTGTGGCAATCACAAAGCCCTGGCCTGAATCCCACAGGAAATTTATGGATTGAACTAAAAAAGTGTCTGAGCAAGGAGGCCCACAAACCTTACTGAGTTACACCAGTTCTGTCAGGAGGAATGGGCAAAAATTCCAGTAAAGTGTTGTGAGAAGCTTGTGGAAGGATACCCCAAATGTTTAATTCAAGTTAAGCAATTAAAAGGCAATTCCACCAAATACTAACAAAGTGTATCTGATACAGTAAACAAAAGCTGAAATAAATCTTATTGTTTTGAAATGATCTCTTAGATACCCTAATCGACTTTGAGAAAACTGTGACATGAAATGTGTGGAGTTGTGAAAAGTTGGGTTCGAATGTCTTTAGCCTAGGAGTATGTAAACCTTTGGCCTCAACACTATTAGTCATATTAGTCAGTGCAGCACACTTGCAGACTCTCCTAAACAAATACAATGTTGCATTACTTTATTCATTCCCTCATTTGTCCTTCTGTCTGCATGTAGCTTTTCACGTTTCATAATTGTAATAAAAAAGATTACACTTAAAAGCCTCCTAAACAGTGCATGTGTTTCTGCATCAGGTTAATCATTTTTGTGTTTTGCTTGCATATTCTCCCAACTAAATATAATCTTGCATTATCCATTCCCTCATTCATCCATTTTTCTACTCCATGACTCACTTTACCAGCTGAAGCCAGTAGCACGTATCTGTAATGGTTGCAGATGGACTGTGAACTGCCAGAGATGACCAATTTGTGGACTGTCAGCTTGAAATTTCCTTTCTTCTTTGAGATATTCACAACCTGGTAGTGTGAAAACATCATAATTATGAATTGATAATTAATTATTGTTACTATAATCTATATATATAGTTAATAAAAGAAAAGGTTTTGGGCCACCACGAGCCACAAGAATAGCCAACATCATGGTATAGATCAAAACATCATGGTATAGATTCTATAAGTCTCTGAAACTGTACTTGAGGAATGAATGCAGTTCTTCCAAAAGATAACTGGTATCATAAGGTACATTATATAAAAATGACTAACGGACAAAAAGTTACTTATTCTGAATGTGTGCAGGGGAAAAAAGATGCTACTGGTAGCTCAGTTTATATATGTCTGTCTTTCACTGAGATCAGTTTCATGTGAGGAATAATTTATATTGGCCTAAAACTTCTACCACTTACTTATTAATGTGGTTTCTTTTCGAGTCTGTTTGATTTATTGTGTAGTTGATAGCGGGGAATCCGTTAACACAGAGGGTTTGTCTCTCTTTGTTGCTGCCATGCATCTGACCCCCGGGCTCCTTTTAACCTTTATGTTCTTGGAGGAAACTAGGGCCATTAGAGCTCCCATTAAAGGGCAGATGTCAAAAGAACACCATGTGAAAAACTCACGTGGTGTTTTGGTAAAGCCCATATGGATATCCATTAGCAAGAAATCCTGAAAACACACTTGCTTAAAATCATGTCTGGGTGTTTATTATGAGATATGTGTACTGAATGCATATTCACTTTCCTTCCATGAACTGCATGATACATAGCTTTTATTATTATTATTATTATTATTATTATTATTATTATTATTAAATGGAAATTTAGTGCAAATTGTGATATATCCGTTACATTTTGCAGATCAGTGCAAAATTCAAACCTTCAGGTTTCCATATGATTTTACAAAAAAAATGACTAATATTCTATAAAACAGGCCAATATGAATTAATTCATTATTTTAGGCTGTTTTGAAATATTTAAGTTGGCAAAACTATTATAATAAAGGTGTACAGGGTAAATTAGCACATCATACTCTACTTAGTTTAACCCATACTCTACTTACTTAACCTATAACATACCGAATATTCTCTATTTATACCCTTTCCAAATGATGTCGGACTGTTTAGGCAAGCATAGCGACAAATTGTGGTGTAGAAGTCACTTGATATGACACAATTCAAAACATCTAGATGGTTGTGGCATGTTGTTAGCAGATCAATTTTCTTCCACAGGGACTTAAATAGTAACCAAACCCAAGCCTCTGTTCACAAAGCCCCACTTGGTCACAACACCTGCTCTTAGAACAATGGAGAAAAGGTGATGATGCGATATTGAAACCGCTCTTTTTATCTTATTATATTGTTCCCCATCCCCCATCGTACAGATCTGGATATTCCTGCTGGTCTGTGGTAGATAACAAGCAGCGTTAATAGGGGTGATGTCACTGGGGTCACGGGGTCAGGGGGTGGAGAACACTGTGGTGGATCGGCCACGTGCTTAGAAAACACAGTATTATCTCTAGATGCACATCAGGCATGGCAAGCCACGCATAACAGACCGAAGGGTCAGTCTGTGGACAAATAACACTGGTTTGGTGCCAGTAGTGTAATATTGTGGAGAGACTTTGAGATGTCACTAAGAACAGCTAGATCAGCTGTGACATGACACTTTAAATGAATCAGTTCATCCGTTACATTGACACATTCATACTGTGGGCTATGCCTTCACTGATGGTTCCTTAGTATATGCAGACAATGGAAGATAAAAAAGATTCACTCAAGATTCAAAAATGTCTCAAGGATTGTAAGGAGCAGTGGAAATGGCTTGCGAAGGTTGTGTATATAGCATGCATCTGTGTGTATGTGTGTGTGAGGCAGGCTCCTAATTGGCAAAACAGAAAAGTTTTGGCCCTAGGGGCATGGGAGATCATGAGTTTGAATCTTGAAGAGGCCACAGCTGTCTGTGGTCTGGAGTCCAAGAAGACAAAACTGGCTGTGCTCTCTGGGTGGGAGGGATGGCTTTACTGTCTCCTATGTCATTCTGAGCAACACTAACTAATCCTCGGTGTCTGTGAGCTCATGTGCCTGAAGAGGGCAGTTAGTGCTTTCCTCCACATGTGTTACGCTGCCCTGCAGACTGACCTTCACCCTCCCTGGTTGGTATTTGTCGCATGACAGGGAAGAGCTGGCTAGTGGGTGAGAATTGGCAGATGCCCAAATTGACAAATTGGGAGAACAATGGGGTAAAAAAAAAAGTGAAATAAATAATAACTGTCTGGGAGGCAGTATCACTTGACAGATGACAGAGGCGTGCTTGCCTGTCTCGAAAACAATAAGAAGAAAAATGAAAGTGATAACACACAGAACACATTCTGTCAATGTCTATAAGTCATGCTGGTTCACATTTCCCCTGTTTTTCTCCTCATACCAGCAGATGGACAGTGGAGGTTTGGCTAAAGCAGTTCTCCTAGGGGTCTGCCCCGGTATCCTCTGTAGCCTTTTGATATTTAAACTCGCCCAGCTTGGCCCTCAGGGAGACACCCAATTGTCTCCATTGTTGGTCCAAAACTGGGCCAAGAAAGAAAGGGACGTACGGAAGGGATAAGACTAACAGAAAAGGGACTGATATGATCACAAAGATACACGGAATAAGAAAGTGAGCCATGGCCGTCATTTTCACTGTCTTGTTAAATTTCTTGAGGGGTAAGCAGAATGTAAATTGCGAGACGAGACAGAGAGGTTTGGATCCCAGAAGATTGTTCATCCTGGAATGTTTTGAGTTGAATCGAATTGCTTTAGGCAATATATATCACAGGGGGATTTCTTTATGTTGGCAAATGGGAAGAGAAAGAATGGTGTGTGTGTGTGTGTGTGTGTGTGTATACGATGTTCTGGGGGTGGGGGTGGTCAAGAGAGCTATTCCACCAAAATGTAACACTGGGGGTACTTTGTATTTGTTATTTTCTAGTGATTAAATATATAAATATACAAATTCAGCACATTTCTTATTTATAACATACCAACATAATCTAATTCTTTCTTGCCTGTTAGTGGCACATCAACCTTACTATCAAATGTTTTTTTTTTGTAGGTCAACTCATTGCTCCAGATGCTAACGAGAGATAATTAGCACCTGTCCATGATGCATGTATGGCACAAAAGAAATAGCTGTTGGCTTTTTGTGGCAAAACCAGTTAAAATTTCATGTGCCCTCCTCTGTGCCACATTCTGAACTCATCAAATCCTGTGGTATTGTGTGTATAAATGAGACGGAGAGAGACAGAGCTGCACAAAGGGATATCAGTCAGACAAATGAAGTCTTCAGAGCAAAGCACTCAGCTTGAGAGACTGCAGCGTGGGTAATGAGACTGCTAAATGAAGATTCGAGGAATACATAGCTATTAAGGCTATTGTATAAAAAGATCAGTGACTGAATGATTAGGGGTTAAGGGAAAACTGAATTGAATTAACATGTAGCTTTATAGGAATATGCCAATGCCAGTGTGGAAGATGGCAATTTAAAAAAAAACAACAGCAACAAAAAAACTGTTACCAACTAAATTCTATTTAACTCAATGATTATAGAGGTATATATAAAATGTAATAAGATCCATTGTAAATGAGAGCGGTTTGATGACTGGTACAACGCTGTATTATATTTGCGTAACAGTGAATTAATTTTTTTTGGAAGTAATAGTGAAATAAATAATATCTCAGTTCATTCAGATTCTCCGATTGTCTTATTAATATTTTACAATCCCCTCTATGATAAGTAGCCATGTTTTTGGCTCCCAGGGCATTTGATGCAATGGTTGTACTGATTCAAACACTGGTTATAAAATATTTAATTAACAATCTTGCTATGCAGGTTATGCTATTCATTAAGATGGTCTATTAATTAAACATCCAGCTAGAAAGTTTTATTATTTGTTAGATGCTGACAGTGTAGCCAATAGGTCAAATTTGTTGTTAAAGTGTCACTAATATGTTAACTATAACTCAATACAGGCTACAGCGCTGCCTTTAAATTGAGCTACCATGGACAGGCGTTCATGTGATCAGACAGTGGAAGTGAAGGTCCTTTCTCAGCAAAGGTCAAGAAGTGATACTTGTGTAAATCTTGGCCACTCTCACTCTTGTCCCATATCTTTGCATTTATTATGGGGAACGAATAGCTTAATGGCTCAAGTCTGTGTCTGTTTCTCATTGTCCTGGTTGTAAAAGTTGCTGATTGCTTTTTCTCTGATGAAGTTCTCTGATGAGCTACGTTTCGTCTCTTGAAGGTCGTAACCTAAAGGTCAATGTGTGTGCTTCTCTCTTTTGAAGCTTGTTACCGAGGGAAGCTAATGCTTCTTGACCTCATACGAGTCCACTGATTCGCACAACATCCAGTCGAGAAGTGCAGAATGATTATAGCCTAATGAACCATAGTAGGTTAGTGGTAAATGTCAGAGTGTAGTACTGACAAAGAAAATAATGTGACATTAAATTCAGAGTTACTATAACTCAGTGCGATGTAGTGTGTAGCATGAAGGGGGTTTAGTGTAGCGTGTACAGGGGGATGGGCAGACACCCTTGCTGGGATGAAGGGAGCTTCTATGAAATATTTATTTTGCCATGAGATGATATATACCACTTCTTTTGCCCATGTGTGTTCCAAATTGTCTCTGATTACTCTATTGAAGGGGTTTCATAGGGAGTCATTTTTAATCTTACTGAATCCTGCATGTCAGTATTCATTAGAGATGAATAGGTTTCCTTAGAAAAGATGATGGAAGCTGGTTGGAAGTAAAGCTGAATGTATTTCTGTGAAAGAAATCTGAATTTAATTCTTTAACCTGCTTCCTGATTTCTATAAATGAATATATGCTGTGATGGCAGGGTGGCGCAATGGATGGTGTAATCACCTAACAGTTCCCCACTTTGTTCTTGAGCTCAGATTGCTGTCTGTGCAGTGTTCTTGCATGTTCTTGCGGTGTTTATGTGGGTTTCCTGTGGATTCTCCAGTTTCCCCCCACTGTTCAGAACATTCAGGTAGTCAGATTGGCTATGCTACATTGCCTGTAGGTGTGAATGTGTGTGTGTGTTTGTGTGTTCATGGGATAGGCTTAGGATTCCCCACAAACCTGACCAGGATAACATGGTTACTGAAGATGAATGAATGAATATGAACTGCTAACTACTAGCCAGTGTTGCTATATTTGCTTGACTTTCAGTTTTTTGTTCACTAAAAAAAATACCCTTGGCCCTGAGCTCCTTTTGCCTAAGGTCTTTTGGTTGGCACACCACCTTCTGCCTACAGATTTGCAGCAATGAAGCTGCTATATCAGAGCTGACCCACTACCGATATTTCACATACTTACAACAAATTTAACTAGTTCCTTAAAAATTGCAAGCCAGCAGTGAACCGTAATTATTGGCTAAAAAAAAAAAAAAAAAAAAACTCAATCCAGCAGGAATAGTGTAGTAATGCATGGTCTTGGGTTATGTCTATATTAAAAAAAGTTTTTTTTTCATCTCGCTTCTAAATTTCAAGACCCTGTATTGCAATAAACCTGTCAGATTATATATAATTATGAAGATACTGGCATATAGCAGAGATTCTGAAGACACTGGCAGTTATTGACAGTGACTGTCCCACCAAATGAAGTGTTAAATATAGTAACCATGATTTTGGCGCAAGTGTTTCATTCCCAGGAATAATAAGCATGCCTCCAGGTGTTTCACAGAGGGGATTCTGAAATTCAATGTTTCTCAAGCAAGCAGACTGTACGCCACAATGTCTCTGTCACCATACTTTCCCATGTCTCTTCAGGGAATAATAGGTGTCAACATGCCAGTGTTTCTCTGCATGTCTTGACATGTATTTTGAAGGGCTTGGTGCTTGGCACATCACTATTTCTTTTTCCTCTAGCCAACCCCCAACTCTCTTTAGCAGAACTCTCGGAGGCATGTTTGGGTTAACAGATCGTCATTAGTGTTTACATACAGAACAAGTGTTCGCTGAGTCCTACAGGGAGGTGACATCATCATCAGCTTCAGCATCGAGTTTCGCTCTGTCATACAGTAGCCGAAAAGCCGATATTGGCATGTGAATAGTACACTTGCACAAATTAAAGAACTGAAAAATAATTACAAGCATTTCAGCATTAAGAACAAATTAAAGTTATACAATCATTTGCTAGGTTTCTTATTGATTTGAAGCAGATGTTTGGTCTATACTACAGATGGCTTTTCCATAATTATTTATGCAGGGCTACTTTGTGGTCTTGTTGTCCAGCTGCTTTGCTCTATTGTCCCCTGATACATTGTCTTGTGTGTGTGAGTGTGTGTGCATTTGTGTTAGAGAAGGGGGTGCATGAGCACACTGGCGGGAAACCCAGGCTTTCCCTGCATGGTCCAGATTCTGCAGGCTATATGAGAGTCTGGCCAGCAATTAACTGAAGCAACGACATGACCTCCTGTTGATAGGGAGGCTGAACCCACACACCAGAGAGGAGAGAATGAATAGACCTGCATGTGGCAGCCATTCTGTGACTGACATGCAGGGAAGTGCTTTTGTTACTGTTAACGCAGTCTCAGGTTCGACCATTTGCTTGGCATAAGTGTAAAATAGGTCTGAAGAGTGACCCCATCAGACATCAAGACAATAGCTGGATTACTGACTGACAGATTACTAACTGCCCAACTTCTATATCCTAACCTGTTCCTTTCACATATGTTTCCTTATAATGACAATTATTTTAATGCATGGACTATATGGCACATATATTATTAATAAAATGATATAATTATTATTTTACCGCTTGTGTGCTCCTACCACAAGGGTTGCAAGATCTCTGTTATAAAATACAAGACATGTTAAATATTGGCATTGTTATCAAACCACAGAGAATGTACCACTCCTGGACTCGTTTCCTGCTTTCATTTTTGTCCTAACTTAATTATGATGTGTGTCCTCTATATTTACTCTCTGTCATGCTGACTTACAATCAACCTGTAGCTCAAAACAAATTATTGAATTGAAATGTTGTAATCAGGCCACTCTGACATTTTACCTTTCCAGCACACCCTGTTGTATTGGATCCTCAATTTCCAGCCTGATATATGTTCCCATATTACACGAAAGTGGAGTGCTCGGGGAGTATGGCAGAGATGCACTCAGGGTCCTGCTGGTTATACTGGTCTCAGCTCTTTGTCTTTCTGTCTAAGGCGTATGTGACATCTGCTCTTGTAAATGGATAACCTGATCTTAACTTCTGACCCCATTCATTACCCAAAGGTTACATTAATTATTAGGTGGCACGAGTTCTGTTTGTTATGTACTTGACAATTCTTTAAACATTATACTGTTAAACCCTAGCTGGCGTGTAAGGATAATACACAGACACGCACACTTTAAAAAGAAATAAACGAATAAAAGAATTTCCACACAGCAAAACTACTGTAGCTACTAAAATGCTACTCTGCTTAAAGGTGAGCATAGTAATTGATTGATTACTTCCAATATATGCCATTTCTTCTTTTTAATGTGATTGTATTTATAGCACGAATGAACGGAAATAAGGAAATAAAAAGAAATGAATAAAAGAAAGGGAGAAAGAGGAAGACAGGCGGATACGACTGAGTCGAGTTTGCCTGCGGCAGCAGCTGTTCTCGACTGCTACCATTAATCTGCCCCTTAGACCACTCTCTGTCTCTCTCAGTGCGAGAGCACAAGGGCCTAAGATCAATTTAGAGGATGAGAGACAGAGAAGGAATAGAGGGTATGGGACTGACAGCAAATAGACAAGCTGTCGCAAATTCAAAAGCTCCTTTTTTATTCGTAATCCTCAGACTTAATGGCTATTTGTGTATACATGGTTGAATTTGGTTCCACAGATGCATCGCTAACAGGCTTGTTAGCTTTACTCAAATATGCTTTCACAAGCTGTTTGAACTATCATATAGGGTTTGAACTGTGCATTGTTCTCTTCAAATTGCCCAGGGCACAGACACAGCATATATACAGTCAGGTCCAGAAGTATTTGGACAACGACAGAGTTTTTGTGATTTTGCCTTTATACACCACCACAATGGATTTGAAATAAAACAATCAAGATGTGATCGAAGTGTAGACTTTTTAGTCATTGACTGCAAAGGATTTTCATCCAAGTATTCAAATTATGGTTATATTTACAATTATGTCACTTTGTCCAAATACCTTTGAGCCCCTGAAAAAGGAAGTACTTGGCTGTAATTCCTAAATGGTAAATGCCATATTTTTGTGGAACCTCTTAAAATAAAGCTGAAAGTCTACACTTCGATCATATATAAAGGCAAAATCACAAAAACTCTGTCATTGTCCAAATACTTCCGGACCTGACTATATGTATGTATGTATATATATATATATATATATAAGACAAAGCATATATAAAAGCATGTAATCTGATTGCTGTTTATAATGTTAATGGTAATATTAATATTGTGCTTTCTTTAATTGAAGGCTTTTAATCTTTGAGCACACACTAATGTAAGCGTTCGTAAAATGTCCATGGTTACCAGGATTTGGTGATAGTACTTGTATGTAGACCACAATGTGTGTCATTGCTAAAGGCAGTGTTATGCGATATACTATACAGTGCAGAGACACAAAAAACTATAGGCATTTTCTATTTTCTCAGTTAGTATTTTGATGAAAATGGTGGAGAGCACTGTCTAACACATTACTGCAAAATCTCCCACAGGTGTTCTGCTGGGTTTAGATCTGGTGACTGTGAAGGTCATAGCATATGATTTACATCATTTTCATACTGATTAGACCATTCAGTCAGCCCTCATGGCCTGTGGATGGGGACACTGTCATCCTGGAAAAGATCAGTCAGAATAACTTTGTATTGATTTGCAGTGGCCCTGTTCTACAGAAAAAAAATGTTTTACATAGAACCTTTAAGGTTCCCCCCATGCAGAGAGACTTACCGAAGAATTCTGTGAGGTTCTACAGGTCTAGAACTTACTGGCACCATTCATAAAAATATTATAAACATAAACATTATACACAATAATTCAAATTTTCTGACAATAGGCGAATGTATTTTTCTGTGTTCTAACAAAAATGATTCTCATTGTAACTACTTTAGTAGTTAGCCTATGCATGTGGTATGCATAATATCATAACAGTGAATAACATAACACAATAAACAGTGCTATGCATAATATCATAGAGATCTATAGTGTTTGGAGCAAAAAAAACCCAAAAAACTAAAACACATCTAGTGACCAGTACTTCTAAAGGTAAACAGCTTGTTGATGAGAGAGGTCAGAAGAGAATGGCCAGACTGGTTTGAGCTGACAGGAAGGCTATTGTAAGTCAAATAACCAGGATTTACACCAATGGTGAGCAGAAAAGCATCTCAGAATGCACAGCATTACACACCTGAGGCAGATGGGCTACAGCAGCAGTAGACCACATTGGGTTCTATCAGCCCTGGATGATTCAATTCCCCCTACACTGGTAGAATATACAGTGCCCTTCATATGTAGTGCCCTTCAATAAAATGCCAGCCAAGAACAGGAATCCGAGGCTACAGAGGGCACAAGCTTATAGAAACTGGACAGATGAAAATCGGACAAACATCCACTGGTCCAATCACCTTTTTCCAATCTTCAACTGCACAGTTTGGGTGAGCCCGTGCTCACTGTAACCTCAGATTCCCGTTCTTGGCTGACAAGAGTTTATATGTAAATTTTTGCTCATTTTATTGAAGGGCACTACATATGAAGGGCGCTGTATATTCTACCAGTGTAGGGGGAATTGAATCAACCAGGGCTACCCCAACTATCTTGTTGCTCTCTAATGATTTGTCCAGTTGAAGGAATTTGATGTTCAAATGTGTCGGGCATCCTGTTTGTCTCTGCTGCGCTTCACTCCACGAGGCTTTGTGTTCTGATAATGTGTGTTCTTGTTTGGGGTTTAGTGTATTAGTTCTGCATAATAGAGGCTGTCTGTTCCTGTGTTTCATGGCCATATACTGTCTCTCTTTATGTCTCTCTCAGTGACTTGCTTTATTTGTCTGTTGCCCTTTTTTTTGGTTCATTGCAACTTCCTAAATATTTAAACAGGGCATTTTGTCTTCCAGAAGAAGAATTTACAATGTTTGTATGAACATTATTATTTTCTTTGACTGTGCTTACTCTTGCACTGACTGTGTTAATACAAGTACTTTATGCTGAGCAGTACACTGGTAGAGATTGCTTAGGAAGCTAAAATTGCGGTGTCTCAATACACAGAGTTGGTGTATATGTAAAATTAGATTGATGCCAGTGGCATTAGATGAGCTGTTCAGAACAACAGTACTGTAATTGTTGGAAGAAATGATATAAAATTTTCTGAGAATGTCTTTTCACATAGGAGTGAATACATTTATTAATTTAACATTTTGCAATAAGACAGATATCAGTGTCCAAGATTCACTGAGATCGTTTGCACCTAGCCTGAGTCTCCCAGAAAGGACAAAATAAAGACTCGTTAAAATGATAAATGAAATATATTAATTAAAAAGTCTGAACATGTGAGTTTATTAAAGTGACATGAGACAAACTTCCCACACTTGTTCATGAGCACTGTGTTTGTGTTTGCATCGTGTGAACACTTAAGCCCTCACTATTCACTGTATAGACTGTTATGTATAAAGCCCTGTACAAATTCAAACAGAACTTAATGAGCGCACCATAATCTCATCATCATAACCTGCAAACTGAACCCGTGTAAATAGAAATGTGTCAAATGTGATTTCAGATATACAACCATCAACTGACTGATGGGGTTAGTAGTCGTTAAGCTCATTTTGTTTGTATTTATGGCCACTCCATAAATGTTTCCATGTGTGCCAATAGTAATCTAATGGATACCCCTCTTAACATACACAGCTTTTAAACCCCAACACCCATAACTATTCTTGTCAAATGTTAGTATGTAAATTAATATACATTTTAAAGCAATTAAAACATGGTTTCCTTACTTAGTTCTTTCACCAAGGTTGTAAATGGTCTCATATTATTATTGTAATAATAAATAAAGTTAAGCTGTGAGAATGAGTAGCCCAAATTATTGCAGTGTTTACGGTACTCTGGATCAGTTTGGTATATAATTTGGGCATGCATTATTTATCACCTTGTTCGGGTATATGTTTAATTTAATTTATAGACATAATTAATCTAATGAACACAAAATGCTCAGTCCCCAACCTCAGTGGGAACAAAAAACAAAACAAGCAAACCAATAAATCAAACAGTGAATCAATTAATAAATCGATCAATCAGATTTGGGGACCTTGGTCCGAATGAGTTGAGACTTCTAGTAACAAAAGTTTTTTTTTTTTTGTTTGTTTTTTTAGGAACACCTCATTGAGTCTTAGCTGATAATTCCATTTGGTACCAAGTTCTGTCCAATTCAGATGTCTTTCTGTGTCTTTATCCATGTTTTCAGAGCTTCGAAAATGACCTACAGTCGAAACAAGCAGGTCATTTAGTCCACTGTGCCTTTTGTTTTCTATCTACCAACACTGAAGCCCACACTATGGACGTCAGCAGCAACGAGGGAATGTAAAACGTCTCCCACAGCTAAGGGTGCCTACACTGCTATCCATAGAGCTGTAATTGTATGAGAGAGAAATTGTAAGAGAGAAAAACGAAGAAAAACTTTACAACAGGAAGTGTTTGTACTTAGCATTCCTCTGTCCAAGAGCTGGAGAGGAGCAAAGATGATTCACTCTTGTGTTAAATCAAGCTTAGCATGAAAAAGAAGCATTTGTTTATGAGTCTTAATGTACACTGTTCTGGTTTTAGTTGTTGGTGCTTTAGTCACACAAAAAGAGCCCTCGACACAGAGCAAGTAAACACCTTCATATCATAGGGCATTTAGAGAGTTGGCTGTTGCTCATCTGTTTTTTTTCCTTCTTTTTTTCTTTTTTCTAGCAGTTATGATAACATCACTGCCCCTGTTACAGGGTTAAAATTTCAGTATTAGGTTTCCGGTGTAACTGAAATCTATCTCATGGCATGTTGTAATATTAACCGGACATTGTGTTGTCCAAAGGCTTTAAGGAAATTCAAATGAAATGGCATCAAATCAATATAAAGATCAATCTGTGTCTAATTAACAAACACTTATTTACATTGTTGGACTACTGAATGTCCTTTTCAGGGTGCAGGTCTGATAGGCAGAAAGTGACAGAGTGAGAAGTTGGTTGGTTGTCCATATATTTGCATAAACCTCATGCTCTGGTTGTGTCGTGATCCTGCAGTGTCTTTGACCTTGTTTATTTCAGTCTGAATAAACAACACTGAAGTGAGTCATAGGTGAATGTTCCATCTCCTATAATGACTTTGGTGCTTGTACTTCAATACGTAATGAGAATAGGAATAAGACGGAATGCAAATTACACTGAGCCACTGGTCTTTATTACAGGTGATGTACACTCACTGGCCACTTTAATAGGAACACATATACAACTGCCCACTCCTGCAATTATCCAATTAGCCAATCATGTGGCAGTGCATACAATCATACAGATACAGGTCAAGAGCTTTAGCTAATATTCACATCAAACAGAATGGGGAAGGTATGATCTCAGACCATGCTTTGACCATGGCATGGCTGTTGGTGACAGATGGGCTGATTTGAGTTTTTCAGAAACTCTTCAGTGAGTGGTGGTCCTGTGGTGAGTTCACAACACGCTGAAACTTGAGGCGGATGGGCTTCAGCGGAAGACCACATCGGGTTCCAAAGAACAGGAATCTGAGTCCGCAGCGGGTGCATGTTCACCTAAACTGGACATTTGAAGATTGGAAAAATGTCACCCGGTCTTTATCCTGGTCAGATTCCTGTTCTTGGATGAAAGGAGTGGAACCGGACTTGGTCTTCTGATGTTGTAGCTGACAGTGATGGCTATCTATTCCTGGGCACGCTGGTCATCTCTGATTGTATGAAGGAGGCTTTGCATGTTTCTAACACATTATTAATTAGCAAGACAGACGTGAGAGGGTGCAGGAAAAAACAGTGGTGTGAAAAGTGGGTTGAGGTGTAGAGGTCAAACTCAGAGATGAAATGCCTTTCATCTCAGTGTGTATTTATGCATCTGATAAGGTGTGTGTCGATGTGTGTGTGGATGTGCATCCATGTGAATGCATGTGCTCGTGTTTCTGCCAAGATGGGGGTTTGGGGGTGGGTGCAAGCCCAGGGGGCTGTTTATTATTCATGAGGTAGGCTGGGAAATGGCCAAGTGGGCAGCAGCAGATGGGAATCTGTGTTTGCTGTGCGTGTGTGAGAGAGAGGAGGAGAGAGAAATCTCCGAATACACAACAGTAGGGATGCACCAAGACAGCAGAGCGCTTACACACACACACACACACAGAGACACTTCCTATACACTTGCTCTGTTTTACTAGTCAGTTCTCATTCAGGACACAGTAAGACACAGTGACCCAGACTTCTGAGTGTATGTGGATTTAAACCAAGAGAGTTGGCATCGTAAATCATGCACTGATTGTATCGGTTGAGACGAAGGAATTTACCATTGCTGGAGATGCCCCGGGCTGTGGGCCAGCTCTGTCTAACCAGGACAGGAAATCTCATGTGAGAGGTAATGCGTTTGTGTTGATGCTGAGCCTACATTTCCTGGTAATTGTCACTTGTTCGTAGAGAAAGAAGGCAATGTGCTTATTGTGCTCAGAGCTTTGTACTGATTATTCCATGGGGTCAAATTTGGATAATAGTTGGAATGCTTTGCTTAACAAAACTGGACGTTTGAAACCTTGTATACAGACTGAGAGTATGTTTTCCAGCCTTAACCCTTTGTCGTAGACTTTTTGGTATCTGTCTCTCTGACCGAAAAACTGTCATTATATAATTCTGTGAGAAATGATTCTCGTTTGTCATGGTGTCTGCACGTCACTCCTATGAGTGCACCTTTGATGTTGCACACTTTCACTGCTAGGCTCAGACGATAACTGCTGTATTTCATCTATTAAATAGTAAGAAAAGGTTATTGTATGTAATGCTGTCTCTTGAATAGAGGCTTTCGGTTCAGACACTTAATAATGAGTTTGTCTGACACAGATGAGTGGAGTTATTGAACTCTTATAACCGGTGGTGATCTGTAGATTGCACTTCAAGCCTTATAATCTAACAAAGCATGTGCTTTTAATGATTCCCAACTGTGCCAGTTAATTCTTGATTTGGCATCCTGGATCTGTTGCTTAGTGGTCGTTCTTCTGTCAGACCGATGAGGTGCTTTTGTTTCAGCTTAAACTGAACTGGATTTTTGTCAGATTTATTCAGACAACAGAGTAGAATTGTGCATATAATTTTCAGATGTTGACCCAAAAATGTCAGATTTGTGTATAAACCTGTACAAACAAAAAATGGAGCATATATTTTTTTTTGTACATTTAATTTTACAGTGCATATAGATACAAAGGGCTTTGTTAAATAGCTCAATTGGATCTGATTGTCTTTGTTTGAGGGTAGCTAAAGTCAATTAATAAGCTGCTTTTACCGTAAAATTGTAAAAGAGCTTGATTAGAATAGTTCTCACCATTTGTTTTCACAAGTAATTACACATGATTTAGAGTCCTGAAACAAAGAGGACCAAGTTTTCCCCCTTTTCTACTCTCACTACTCTCATTCTTCATCTCTCTTACTGATTCTCTTGTTCATGTTACCTCTTTCTAAGCCTTCTAAGCAGTTCATTGTTGGTTTGTTGGAACATTGTGGTTAGGATTTGGCAAAAACAGTTTGGTTCTAGATCAGTTTCTTGTCAGACCTTCTTGCCGGTCTAGGAAATGCAATCAAATGGAATATTGCTCCACTGATCTGTAGTGTCGACTTCCAAGACATCTGTCACATCTGGATGGGGCGTAGTAGCTTAACATGCTCTACCATGCATGCCATGCCATGCATCTCTTGCCTCCATTGTCTCATGCTGTTTTTTTTTTTTAAATAAAAAGGATGTGTAAATGCCAGAATGCCATGCCAATCTATTATTTATAAGTTTCCATTAATAGTAATTACATTTAAAAATAGCACTGATTGCACCTAGTGTGGATTCTTTTGACACACACACACACACACACACACACACACACACACGCACACACAAAAAAAGAAAAAAGAAAAAAACACTGATTATAATTCACCAATGTTAGCACTACACAACATCATAAGGCCAGTGTTATATAATTATGATGATGTGCAGTAGTCTGGACATCTGGACATGCGAGCTGCACAACACTATGATTGTGTTCTGAGAAACAAACAGAGGGAAGATTGTGCATTTGTGTGCCAGAGATGGAAAAACCCATCCTGGGCTTACACAAGAGGTTGAGGATTCTGGAGAAAAAAAAGAGTTTAATAGAAAAGTGGATTTATGCGGGAACAATGAAAACTCTTGCCTCTGTTTTTCAATAGACAGATTATTTTGAAGATGCTAAAATTCTTAGAAAATGCTAAAATATTTTAAAATGTAGAATGTATTAGCACAGTATACTATAGTATATACACAGTATACTACAGTATGTACAAACTATATAAGTATGACTTGTAATATGCTGGCGAACACGGTACAGCTACCAAGTGCCAGGAAAGCAGTGTTAATTGCTCTTTGTTAGATGTGCTAGCCTATTTCTGTCATTTTTATCACTGTGTACCCCTCATCACAAGACACTTGAGCTAATTCCATGTAATGTCCATATGGCTGCTGTTAGTAAACAACAGTTATTCATCTTAAAGTATATTATTCAGTAACTATAATGAAACTAAACAGAAAACATGTGTTGTTAGGGTCAGACTTAGACCTGACAAAGAATTCTGGGAATTGAAGGGGTTAAAGACATCCAATGAGGAACGGCATCATATGAATAATTTGTACAAATTAGAATGATCAAGGATGCTAAGGTTGGATTTTGAGTCACTGTTTTGATTTCATCTGAATTTTGTTATAAGAAAAGGCATGAACACCAAACTCTGCCCCTAACCCAAACTCCACCTTTTCGTAACTTAAGAATCTTGTGAATTTTATATTGAGTCATGTGGATTATTTTGCAGGTGTAATACCAAATTAAGGACAAAGCTCACCTCTTCCCACTTGTGAGCCAACACAAATGATTAATCCCTTTAGATTTTACTTAATGAGGATGGCAGCGCTGGTGATTTAGTCACTGTCATGCAGTATTATGGTTTAGGTTTTGTTCAGGATAAAATGACCTTTTTTAACCCCTTATACTCACATCTTATTATTCAGTCATTATTAAAGCATAATATTTGTTATGAATTACACTGGGTCCCTGGTGGACTAGTGGGGTTACGTGCAACAGTGTGCTCTCAGTGCCGATCCCAAGCCCGGAAAAATTGGGGAGGGTTGCGTCAGGAAGGGCATCCGGCGTAAAAACTGTGCCAAATCAAATATGCGGACCAATGATCTGCTGTGGCGACCCCTAACGGGAGCAGCCGAAAGAGCGTTAGGTATTTGTTATGGAATTACACTATGTGGCCAAAGGTATGTGGGCACCAGATCATGACACTCATATGTGGTTGTTGAACAACCAATTCCAAAGGCATGGCATTAATGTGGCGTTGGCTGCCCCTTGGCTGCTATATCAGCCTCCACTCTTCCGGGAAGGCTTTCCACTAGCTTTTGAATATTGCTTGGGGATATGTGCTCATTCATCCACAAGATCATTAGTGAGGCCAGGCACTGATCTTGGGTGAGGAGGACTGGTGTGCAGTCTGTGTTCCAATTCATTCAAAGGTGTTCAGTGGGGTTGAGGTCAGGGCTCTGTGCAGGCCACTTAAGTGCCTCCAAACCAACCTTGGCAAACCATGTCTTCATGTCTCCTTGTGCACAGGGGCACTGTCATGTTGGAACAGGGTTTGAGCCCCTTAGTTCTAGTGAAAGGAAACCATAATGCTATTGCATACAAAGACATTCTACACAATCATGTACCTCCAACTTTGTGGCAAAAGTTTTGGGACGGCTCACATATGGGTGTCATGGTCAGGCTTCCATATAGTGTATTTAGCTACATAGTTTCTGTAATTAAATTAAATTCTAAAAGGTGTCAGTGGTGTATGTGTGTTCATGTGTGTGTATGTGTGTGTCTGTTTTGTCATGAAAAAGTCCTCACTGTGTAAGACAAGCAGAATAACTGGGGTAACCTACATTGTCAGGTTCAGCAACATACAGTAAATTGCTTTATACAAAAGTTATGTGCATTTTTTTCCAAACTGAAAGGGTAAAAAAATATTTCTTTGTGGTTACTAAGGTTAAGGCTAGAGTTAGACTTAGGAAGACATGTATTTGTCTTTTATTATTATTACACATACTGTAGGTACTTGCATATGCACAATACATATGATAATAACTCTATGTATAATACACATAGCCCTATGTATGATACATATATACATGTCCTGAGATGTCACAAATGTGTGTATGTTTACATGTGTGTGTGTGTGTGTGTGTGTGTGTGTGTGTGCATGTGCTTTTGTGTTGTGTAAATGCACATTGAGATTCATGATGTAAATGTGTTCTTTATTCGCCAAGCCCAACAGTCAAGTGAACACACTTAGGTCAGGCAAATTCACTGGCTATGTGGTTATAGAAAAATACAATTTTATAAAATTTTATTAGAAGAAGTACAAGGAAAGAGAATATTTATTATTCTGCGTTTTAATACATCCCATAGTCACGGGTGTAGCATGGAGATGTCAAAACCTGTTCTGCGAATGCCAAGATGTGGACTAGCAGTGCTTCGGTGTAACTTTAGGTTAGGTTTAATTACCTAAAATTACAGTTAACTACAGGTTTAACTGTAGGTTTAAGGTTATGTATATTGGCTACCTACTTGCACCAAGTTGAAGACTATGACTCATTGTGTCAAGCTGTATGCTAGGAGGGTACCTGCTGAATGTACACTTTTATATTAAGCTTTATTCACTAACCATCAGGATTGTATTTTAGTGTGAGCACTTAAAAGAAACATAAATGGACCAAACTGATCTCATGAGTTGCATGAATTCAAATCACTGAGGTAATGTGGCTGGATTTCATCCAAATTCATATGAATAAAGTTATAAGAAAAACCCAACCCATTACCCTAACTTTAACCTTCATACACTATACGTCCAAAAGTATGTGGACGCTTGACCATAAACCCTATATGTAGGCCTTCCCAAACTCAATATAGATAACTGTTAACTATTGTGCAAATAGTTGTAAAGTCCATGGTGGAACAAAATGTACTGGAGCGTGTGACTGTGACTCAACATTAACCTCCACAGTCACAGGACTGTAGTTCATCACAAAAAGATGAATAATGATGATGTCCAGTAGCCCCTGAGGTAACATTAACATGCTTAATAATATAGTATTACATTGTACTCTACTATGGAAATGATTTCTATGTATGATTTTTTTTTTTTTTTGTCTGGCTGCCATCCATGGTTTGTGCTGATGAATGTCAATGAAGTTTTAAGTATACTGCATTTAGCTGAACTCACAGTTAGCAAAATGCTGGCATGGTGTATTGTAATGCGCAAGTGGATCTAGTCCAGTGACCTGTTAGCCCTTGGACAAGCATCAAATTAAAGACCACTGAGGAGAAACATATTTCTCCTACAGCGTTCATCTGATGGAGGAAGCACATTTCTGTCTCACAGCCATTCTTCAGATACTCACAATAATAAATCCTTTTCCTGGAAGGGCCTTTGTTTGGAACTTGGAAAATTTTCACGAATAGCATTTTGATTTTTTTTTTGATTATGCAAAGCAACATAACAATTAGTCCATTACTGGGGAAGACTGAAATACCATGCTTAGTCAAAATTAGGGCTTTTTAAATAATTCACATTCTGTGACTTGCTTTAATGAATAGAATCACAAAAAAAAAAGAAGAGCGCCACCTCCTAAATTTGCTCTAGGAGGTGCTCCTTGTACTTGTTATTATGCAGCTGATAGATTTCTAAGGGTTTAATTAATGGATTTGTCATCAGCTCAGCTCTCACTCCCCTTCTGTCACTGCGCACACACACACCCTGCTGAGCACAGAGACTGTAGGGGTCTCAAGGGACTGTATTCTCACCTCTCGCTTTGCTCACAAATCCTCCATATGTGGGGAGTGAGTAAAGAGGGAGTGGAAGTGAGGTGCAAAAAGGGGGAAAGGGGAAACACAGGGATACTTGTGTCCCAGGAGATGGCACAGCACAGTCAAATCCATCAGGAGCTTCAGAACATCCCTAATCATCACTGTGACTCCAGGCAGATGGTGCTATACAAATTAGACTCAGCAGCTATTCCTGTAAAGCTTCCCATCTCACCAGCTAACCTAAATCATATACTGATGACTGCATTTATCAAGGGCTCAAAAAATTAGGCTTTTGGTTCCATATTTAGATTTAAAATTGTCTTCTAGATCAGAATCCATAGCACGACAGCCAAAGGAAAACAGGTCACATTAAATATTTATAAGTGGCCTATGCATGACCTTTATATCCATATGGAAAACATACAGCAGTAACATGGAGCTTAGTGTTCAGACACCGTTGCAGTATGGTAGAGCTTTTGCTCATTTGGTTTCACTTGCATATATATCAAATACAAATTAGCTCTTTAGCAAAGTGAGAAATCCTTATTTTTTTTAGGCTAGACACAGATTTGTGTACTGTGTAATAAAAAATATGTAGTGTACTACATATATAAATTGAACTTTCCAATGTTTATTATGAAATCAATTTATAAAAAGAAACTTCAAAGTAATTCCACTCTAAAATCATTTTAGGTAAAAAAATTTTGCAATACCAATATTTATTAGAGATAAAAGATTTTACTTGGGCTTTGCCTTTATAATTGAGGCATGTCTCAGTCTCTCTAATGTAAATAAATTTTACGAATATCTCGTTTTCAGAGAGGCTTTTTAAACTACACACTACTGCACCACTCCCCCTACCCCACACACGCTGGTTTGGTAATGCGTATTGTGCCTCTGTTATCACACACCCAGCGAGACTAGCCTCGAACACACACACACACACACACACACACACACACACACACACACACACATACACACACACATACACATTTAATCCTCTCCGACCTGATGCTGTTGCTAAGGGCCCATAACAACCAGGTCTGCCACTATTGGCCAGGGTGGAGTCTGGGATGAGAGAGCTCACAGGAAGTGAGCTGCAGTTTGGATAATGAGCCTGTTTTTTGTTCTTGCTTTTTGAAAGCAGGCAGTTGGGGGAAGGGAAAGAGAGTGAAAGAGAAAGTCAAGAGGGAGAGAATATTAAAAGAATTGGAGGAACTGTTTCGTTTCTTTGATTTAGTAATGAAGTCTCACCCACTTTATTTCTTTGCCTGAAAAGGGGGGAAAATGGGATGTGTGAATTATTGTACTCAAATCCATGGGTCACATGTATTACCCTTTGCATAGATTTAACAAAAAGGTGGCAAATGCACAAAGCCTTAGATGGAGGTTTATAAAACCACACATGCAAACTGTAGGTAAATCCCGGTCACCTCAAAAGCGAGCGCATGTGCTCAAGCCTGTGGCCTTTTCTTTGTTTCCACACAGAGATAGCCTACGCCTTTTTGGAATACACATATGACTGTAAGTGCCTGATTTTCACTTTGTTTTTAAGATAAAAAAGCCATGAAAAAGACAAAAAAAAGAATCGATGCCCAAAGTTTGCCCTTTTGAGCAAGAAGTGTGAGATGTACTCTGATTTGCCTTTAGGTGAAGCTGAGTCATTGTAATGTAAAAGGCACCAATTTAAAAGAACATTTTATAATTCACAAAGGCAGCATATAGGGTTAATATTAAGCTTACCACATTACCTGTTATTACTACATATTGTGTTTTAATGTCAGATTGTTTATGGCTGAATCATGGAAACATATATTCACTACTTTGCCATTTGACGTTGCCAGGGAACAAAACCCAGCAATATGTGCATATGCATGCCCTAAAGTTTGCATAGCAGTAGGCAAATTTCCTTTTTTACATCCCAATACGTGTGTGAAAACTGACGTGATGTGAGGGTGAGAGTCATAGCCTCGACTTAGACTTGAGGGAAAGTGACAACTACAGCAATGGTAATAATAAACCAATAATATTAAAAATGATTATCATTAGAATAGGTTCCGTTTACATAGTGCATTTTCAACACCCGAAGTCGCTTTACATTGACTATTAAAAAAAAAAAGGACAAGGAACAATAAGGTTGGAAGAAGAGGTACATTTTAAGATGAGTCTTAAACTAGAGAAGAAGAACAGTCAATAGGGGATGTGATTCCAAAGTCTGGGGGTTATGGCACCACTAATAGACCCCAGTGATGTCAGTCTGGTCTTAGGCACCACTAATAGACAAGTGCTAGAAGGCCTTATAATGCTCACCAGTTTCGAGAGATGAAGAGGTGTCAGGTGTATGTAAATATGTTTAACTTACTGAATAGTCAGTGTAATTGTTGGAGTGTGGGTAAAATGTGGGCTTAACACTGAGCACTATGGTGCAGCCTAGGAAAACCCTTCACAAATTCTGACAGCTTCTGCTATTTAAAGTTCTGAAAACCACAGACTTTCTTCAACTATTTCTTTTCTTTTGTATCTTAATCACAAAAAGTTGGAGCATTTAAAGGTCGGGTTATGCGCAAAAGTGAAAAGGAGGAAATTACATTTAAACAGTCCTTTCTGACTACAACCTCTGCATTTATAACCATTTATATATGCATTTATAACTGTCAAATTTTGAAGAATTATATATGTTTACATTGGAAAATGGGATGTCACTTTGATGATCAGCTTCATCCACATCAGTCTCTGTCAGAGGTCTGAGGTAAAAGTCACAGCATTTAAGCATGTCTCATTATTAGCTCTTCACTCAACTGATTTGTGTTAATGTTGGTGCTGAAATGAGCTCTGATGAATTGAGTCAGTTCTGTTGACGAAATTTCTTGTTTTTAATGTCTTTTTTAAGGTTATTGAAACATTTTAATACTTTGTACCTGGTGATTTGTACAGTGTGCGTAAGCACTCTTCTCCGTTTTGATGACAGTGTGATGGCGCAGGATCGTCGCACACGTTTTGCATTCTAGTATCTGGTCACAAACCCGGTTTATAGTTTACAGGTTTGTGTTTGTTTTGCTATGGCAGGTAACTATCCAAAAATCTGATCAATCTGTGAAAAAATTTACACAGATATAGCATGATTTTTGTAGACAGATGCCAAGGCTAGGATAGAAAATAGCCTAGATTAAACCTTTTCTCCTAATTTTGGTAAAATCAATTTTTTCAAGTAGCAATGTCAAAGTATATTACTGGCAGAAAAACTTTTGTCAGTTTTAAAGATGCATATGATAGCTTTCCATAAGCAAGACATGTACATGTAAGTTCAAAACACATGAAACTGAATTTGTAAATATATATATAATATTAATAATTTCACTTTTGTGGTTTGTTTTTGCCCAGTGACCCAGTGAGTCCACTCGCCCCTTACGCTCATTAACATCATACATCACTGCATCGGACAACTTAAAGCCCCGATGGCTCTTTTCTGTCTCAATTGAGTGATTAACCGAATTGTGCCAAGTGACAGCAAAATTCTAATAGTTTTTTTAGAGACGTTAGTGCCAAAAGTAGCGAGATTTCTTTAAGTGACACTGATATTTGGACAGATTTGATGTGTGAACTGTTTTCTTTCTGTTTCAAGGCTTTGCACTGATTGATAGTGGCTATATAATGAGAGAGGAGAATGTGTGTGCATGTTCCAGTTATACTGCCACTTACTTTTTAATTCGTACATTAGGTGGAAGAAGAGCTTTGCATGGGTCAGGGACAGGCCAGATTGATTTATCTTTGATTGAACATGCCATCTCCTCAGGCTTGTCCTCAGGGGGTAAAAAGAGAAGCCTCTTTCCCTTTTCCACACTCTTCCTCCTTCCATCCCTCTTTACTACAGAAACCTCTCACTCCTCTGCACACCCCCATATTCACTCTTCTGCTCCTCCTGTTAAAACTAGGTCACTTTGCAGCATCTAGCCATCACTCCTGCCAAGCATGAGATCTGCACCATGGTTTATTCATTCATTTTTCTGAGATCTGTTTATCCTTTTAATACATTCATCCTGTGGCTTCCAATACAGCATAATCCAAATCACTATGTAGTAATGGACATCTGCTTTACCCAAGCTATCTATTTTGATTGCATTGCAATAAAATTGTGATTTAGATTTTCATTAAATTAATCTATATTAACTTATTTAGCTAATAACTGAGAACATCTGCTTCAGTGCTTTGAACTGAGAGGAACATAACGACTAAGAAGCTTTTATTATCTGCTAGCTTCATTAACAGTGTCACTGTCACAGCTGTCCCTATAGCAATACGATTAAAGTCTGTTTCATTGATGAAGTTGTTGGGTTATGGTCCGAGCCCTTGACTCTGTTCCTCTACCCAAGCGGACAGTTATTGCGGTGACCTCCTGACCTGCCCAGACCCATAATTTACTGAGTCAGAGGTCAGGGCAGCAAAATAGCCCCGGAGGGTGGCAGATGAGAGACGAGACATGAGTTTATGACACTACAGAGAGCTAATGAACAGAACTGGACAGATGGGGACCAAGTCAAGAGCATCATGTGACCTTTATACCAATTCTCATATCAAGCCCAAGGCAGTGAGGACATGTGCACGTTTGTGTATGCACGTGCATTTTACAAGACTGGATGTTATGAAACTTTGTCCACAAAGACAGCACTTAACAGAACCACGTTCTTAAATTTGTCTTTTAAACCACACGTTTAAAAACCCAGCAAGTCAAGGTAATTTTATGAACTAGCTAGTTTTAGTTCCACTGTCCACTTTTATTTATTTCTTTACATTTCGACATCCATTTTCTGGCATTATAACATCTGCTATTTGGCAGACTTATTGTGTAAGACTAGCACTTTAGACATAATGATAACTCTATCTAACTAATAGATAGTGCTGACGTTTTTGCTACCAGTGCCACCTCTCTCCACTGAGACTTTGTTAACAAGAATAGTTTACATTTTAATGATGGAAAAAAAAAACCCTACAACATTCCATTGCCTAGTGACTTGCTGCATGAACAGTATCACTAACTATACATTTCCTGCTCTTTTTACTTCGATCGAAAAGACATTTCACACAGTACTTGAATGCTCCAGTACTGTGTGAAATGTCTTTTGTTAGCATCTGTCAGTCTGTCCCAAAGTCTTTCTTCATTTTAAGAGAAACCGAGTTGACTAGACAACTGATGAGTTTGACCTCATTGCACGTATACATACAGCATATCAGCTCAGTTCTGAGGCCATGTTCTTCAAAAGAATACCCCAGTGGTCTTTCCACCTAATCATTATCGAGCATGGACAATAATGCTGACAATGAGCAAAGAATGGAAAGTGTTTACTCAGAGAAACCCTCTTATAATGGAAAACTAAGGGCAGTCTATTGTACATGTACTGTCTTGTGGGAGACAGTACATGTACAATATGTAGTAATATGGCACTATAAGGTCAGTACAAAAAGATTTTACACTCCAGCATTTTTTTATTTTTTATTTTTTTACATTTTTTCATAGCAACAACAAAACATAAATGTTAATTAACATTAATTAATGTGACATAAATATTAATTAAAACAAGACATAAATGTCAGAAATGGTTTGATTATATTGACTTCATTAGCTAGCGTGCTTTAGCTAGCTAGAACTAGCACTTTCATTTAAATAACACAAATTAAAAGAGAAAGGCTGTGGAAAGGCTGTTAAGGCGGTGAATTCCAAAATGCGAACAGCATTCCATTGAAGAATCTGGTGTTCAGTTTTAGAATATGGTAAATTAGAGCTTTTGCATTTTAGAAACTTTAAAAGAACATTAATATTCTAAAATCACTAGATTATAGTTTTTTTAATCAAATAAATCTATGATCATCATCAAAATCTAAACTTAAATGAACAATTTCTAAATCACAGGGGTGTGAAATAGTGCTGAGAAATTCTATTTAAGGGAAAATATAGACGATGAGTCAAAGTCAACTAATGGTGCTGCATTTAAATGTACTCAAGTATTAAAAAAGCAACAAGTAAAAATTTTTCAATGATGAAATTAAGTTAACGTCAATTTAAATCTTTTAAAAGATGATTTTTGCCTTTAAAGAAACTACGCTGTTTTGCCTAAAAACCTATTTTCAGTCTCTGAGGGTTTGCTGATTATATGTCATGACTGACACTATGCAGTTTGATAATGCAGTAATCAGAAATGAAATATCCTGAAAATAACCAACATTTCCCCTTAGCTAGAATGTAGAATGTGCTGCCTAGCCAATTACATTAGTTACTGGAATCAATGCTAGTCTAAGATGGCATTAGCAAAGTAAACAGGCCAACCTAGTTAAATGTAGCCAGTAAATGTTAACAAATTAGCAAAACGTTTACCCCAGCATGCTTTTTCAAATTAGCTTTTTTGGAGGAGAGGACCTCATTTTATACGAGTGCTTGCTTACTCCAGCATAATGAAACATTTTACTGTGGTAGAGCCCGGGCGCTTATAATCAAGGTGGACACAGCTATAGCGTTAACTATAACTAGCGTTGTGTGACATGAACAGGTCACTAGAGATTACAAATTAGCATGATTCATGATAGATTTTCTTTTTCTCTATTAAGGAACTTGATTGGATGATAAACTGAAATGATTTGGATGCTAAACCGGAGCCCATTTGATCCATGTATAGCGCGCAGTTAGTGGCTGAGAGAGAAGAGAAGAGGAAACATTCGGGACTTGTAATGACTACATTTCAGGTCTAATAAATAAACATGTAGGAAGTATGTTTTGTTCTTGGAAATGTCCTTATGTAAGAGTACAAGTATTCAATTTTAATAATATGCATGCCAACTATAAACACACCAATATAATACTTAGGTATAGTAACGAAGTATAATTATTCAAGTATTTTCCATCTGTGCTAAATGACAAAAATGTTATTATATATTTTTGACTAAAGTCCACGACTCAAACTACCTCCAAATTAGAAAAGTGTACATGGACACTGTTACACATTCCAATACTGGCACAGTATAGGTAGAAGGTAATTCATTCTTTCAGTGTCCTAAGAGACTAGTCTGTACAGTGCATTCTTCTGCAACAACTTATTTTTAAAAAATCATTATCTTGCATTATTTCTCTACCTCTTGCAGTTATTTTTGCTATTCTGCCAATCTGTAACAATCTGTAAGGGCAAACTCTTACTTGCAGGTAGCAGTGAGCAGCTATGAGAATCACAGGCTCACTCTGAGCTTCCTGAACCACATATATTGTTTTAAGAGAAGGAATAATAAACCAATTTATAAGAGATTTAATATAGTCACTAAAAAGAACCTACAGTGACATTTAGATGTATGCCATCTTAGATAGATAGATAGATAGATAGATAGATTACTTTATTTGATCTCTGAGTGAAATGACAATTACAAAACATTACAGACACCAAATTCTAATACACTTATCACACTTATCTTAGGTACGTGCATATTTTGTTTCAGATTCTAATGATTCAATAAAAAAATGTATTGGTCGCACACAACCATACACAGTACGATGTGCAGTGAAATGTTTTTTACAACTGTCCGGTGACATAAAAAAACAGAATTTACTTGCATACGAGTAGAAAAAAAAAGATAAAAACATAATATAAAGGATATAAAAGATAGTTGGTGGAAAAAGTATGGACTATATGAGGAATAAAGTGCAGGTATGTGCAGTTGTATGTGCAATACAATGCTGTGCAACATCGGTCTGAGGTAGTTGCAGTGAAATAGCTAAAATCCTGAAAAACTGATTTTTTCCCCTGTATTCTGAAGACAATTTAAATTGTGTTTGTGTGTTTGTTTGTTTGTTTACAGGCCTAAGAGACTCTGCTTTCGTCATCCATTAGTCCATCAGCCCAGATTTCCCCCTTGTTTTTGTGTAAGTATACTTGTATTAGATTTTTTTGCTACTAACTCTGAAATGTACACAATTATCATTAGACATGTATTACATTTTTCTTCAGTATGTATAGATACACCATGTGCACACTAGGGGTGTAAACCTCAGTCTTCCACATGATACAATTTTGATTCTCAAGGCGAAGATTCGATATACCACTGAGCCTGCTACGATATGACACGATTCAATTTACTAGCCCCTGATAGATGTGACCAACTTTGTATTCAATTATACAATTTATTTCTAATCAGTAATATTCCATCAATAATAATATTGTTGACGATTGTTGCTTTTTAAATCAATGCATCTATTCAAATTTTACGATTGTTACACCCCTAGTGTAGACCCAGTCCTTGGTGATCTAGTGGCTAATGATCCTGCGCTCTCACCACCGTGGGCCAGGTTCAATTCCCAGGCAGGGAACCCACCAGGCCACTGGGAGTGTACTCTGAGTGCTGGTCCCAAGCCTGGAGAAAATGGGAGGGCTGTGTCAGGAAGGGCATCCGGCGTAAAACCTGTGCCAAATCAATCATGCGGACCAGTGATCCGCTGTGATGAGCCCTAAAGGGAGCAGCCGAAAGAACAAAAACAGACCCCAGTTGCACCGAGAGCAATGGCCATTTTGCTGGTTCTTCTTTTGAAGCCCTGTTGTAGTTTTATGAGAATGCATCTTATGTGTGGATACATGCTGTATTTGTTTAATAAGGGTGTTGACATATCTCTAGGTAAGACATTAGTAGCGCAGTTTACCTGTAACAGCTTATTGAAAAAGCAGCCTCTCAACATGACGCTGTTTGCTACTGTTTGTTTCGTTGGGATATTCTCCTATAAAATCTTCTCATGCTCTGACTTACTGAAATCAGGGATGCAGCATGGGTTTGGGGACAATGAATGAGAAAAAGAGAGGTGGGGTCAGGAATATCTGGAACAGGGAGCCCTTAAATTTCGAATTGCCTGTAATTGCTTGTGATGGGCATGAGAGTACTTATAGCTCGAAATTATGATGTCTGTTTATGTGTTTGTGTGGTGAGGGCTGTTGTGTAGTCAAAGTGGTGGCATCTCACTGCTTGCTCTACTACTATGATAGAGAGAGAGAGAAAGAGAGAGAGAGAGAGATTTAACTATAGTCTTCATCTTACAGACAGACTAAGGGCAATAGTTTTTGTCCTGAGGCATTTTATTTTTAGGTTTTAGGACTATGCATCCTCAGACAGAGCCTTCCTGCTGAAACCCCCTGACTGTAAACTCTATTTCTCTCCCTATCTGCATTTTAAGCATGCATTTTAAGCATTTCTAAATGGCTGGAGCTCTTTTAGCTTGGATATCCACCAGAGATTTGTAGCTGCTGTTCAAATTAGCATTTCAATCCATCAAAATATCAGACCTGTCTGCACATAACTAGACGTCATGCCCAAACACATGTAAGAGAAGTGGGTTCAGGTTTAAGCACCATTATGTTGTTAATGTTGGTTGCAAGCACCAGCCTAATGCTTTCTCTTACAAGCCTGTTTTTAACCATAACTCCTTTTAAAAGAACAATTTTGTAATTGCACTGTGGAAACGGAAACATTTTACAGATGGATTTCCTAAGACAGCAAACAGGATTTTGTTTCCTTCATGATATTACTGTTAAATAGACTCATTTAAATAAGAAACTGCCTCGACTGGCTGTTTCTGCCTTTAATTTCCGCAACTGACAGCATTTCTTTACAAAGTTAAATATGATAACTGAAACATAAGCCAAGCGAGACCACATTTGGCCAAACCCTTATTTATATGGTGACAGACTGCAGCTTTGGCACATGCTCTTAGTCCAAATGCTCAGGCACATTTTTGCCACAGATTGCGTATAATTTGCATATAGAAGTTAAAAGTGGCCTTTCAGTGCTCCATCATATGGGCTGTTGCAGCTCTTTGTTTTTCTCAGCGTGTTGTCCTGATGGAATAATAGGAGGGCACCAGGCTGGTGCCCATGACTTGGGCTTGAGGTCACAGCATAGGCAGACATGACCAAAGTAGGCAAATCAATAAACAAGATCAAGACATGGATAACAAAGTCAAAATCATAGGAAACCGTGAAAACCTTTCTATGGAAATGCACAGTAAGACAAATGATAAAGAATAGGTGTAAATAATACTTGAGGGAATAGGTGAAGTGTGCTCAGAGCAGGAGTGAGGAAGCTAGCAGGAAGTTTATGCAGAAAATGCACTAAATAGTACACCGTACCCATGTCAGAAAATATAGTGGAAAATATTCATTGCCCCCATGAAGTCCCACAGTGCATTGCAATAGGTTATTATCCAAGTGTACCCATACTGCCTGTTGCCATTTGTAGGGAATACGGAGTAGTGCACCATTTTGGAAACAGGGTTAGACTGCTGCAGTGTGAATAGAAAGCATCCTATAGCCTGAGCAGATTGCGTGGCTAGACAGCACCAGTGTTGTGCTACTGCTGCCTGAGTTAGTGCATGTACGCGGGCTTTGTTCTACATTATCTCTGAAATATCAAATAAATATCATAGTGTGACGATGATATGTATAAGTGTTACAACTAGGGTAAATATTCACAGCATAACATAAATACTTACAGTATAATAACTGTATAACTGTAATCACAAAGTGTCCCCCGCTGCAGGACAAAATGTCCACGGGGCGGAGTCGAACCAAAAGTCAAAAAGGGTGGCGACAACTCAGTGTGTTTCAGGCTAAGTGTGTTAAATGTTGTTTAGTGTTGTACAGCATTGTGTGGGCTAGGTTTAGGGGTTAGGGTTAGGCTTATAGGAGGACTTGGATCCAGGTCCACCCTTTGAAATTTTGGTTCCACAGTGAGGACCAGCTCATAACCACAGCTGTTGGAACTACAAATTCTTTTAGTATTAAAAAGAATGACAATCATTTTCATCATTCTGAAGTGGCAGTAGGAGGATTAAATTATTAAATTGGTTAGCACAACTGCCAGCCAACAATATTATTAAAGGATTTGAGTTGCACTTAGCCGGAGGTTGTCAAAACAATGTGTAAATACTGTATTATTTGAGTTGTATAGGTATATTATGGCAGGTATATTAGGGCTTATTTATAAGTAAGGTGCCCTGTTTTAAGAGCCCATGTTACATGCTGTCTTACTTGTTACCAGCTTTTATATACTGTTATATAATATTATATAGTAGCATCAATGTTACTATTTGCTCTGGAGAGTACGGTGGTTTTCTCTTTCGCATTGGACTTATGTCGTGGGATAATTTGCTGGCTGTTTATTCTGTGCTAATGAAAAAAAATAAATGGAACAAAATAAAATTACAGGGCTTCCTCTGACCTCTTGTGCGTCAGTTTGCATTGAGTTTGCTTTCAAGGCTTCACATTTGCTCTCTCTCTCTCTCTCTCTCTCTCTCTCTCTCTCTCTCCCTCCAGCTGGTTTCTGGTACAATGAAAGGGAAGCTATATGAGGAATATGTTTCTTCTTTTTTTGCGTCTCTGACTGTACATCTGTCTCCTACATCTCAGTGTGTCTGGCTACTTCATTCAATATCATACACACAAGCGGGCATGCAGCTCAAAATCTCAACACCTGCTGCATGACATCCATCTTCAGCCTGCCAGGTAGACTGACAGATTAAAACAGGAGCCAGAGGGAGGACTTTGTCTTTTCCTCTGGAACAGATTGTGTGTGGTGGTGGTGTCATACAGTGAGTGTGTTGTATGTATGTAAGACTGAAGACGTGCAGTGATTCATTATGTTTTGATGATTGTGCCAATTGTAGCCTCAGATTCCTGCTCTTTGCTGACAGGAGTGGAACACAATGGGATCTTCTGCTGTTGTAGCCCATCAGCCACAAGCTTTGATGTAGTCTGTGTGTTCTGTGATGTTTTGCTGCTCACCATGTTGTAAAGAGTGGTTAAAGAGTGGTTATTTGGGAACTGACGCTTACTGGATGGTTTTTTTTTCTTCATCTTTTAGTGTAAACTCTATAGACTGTTGTACATGAAAGTCCAAAGAGATCAGCGGTTTGTGAAAAAAATCAAACCAACTCGCCTGGTACCAGCAACCATGTCATGGTCAAAGTCATTGAAATCACTTTTTACCCCCATTCTTTCGTTTAATATGAACATTAACTGAAGCTCTTGACCTGTATCTGCATGATTTTGTGCATTGTGCTGCTGCTGCATGATTGGCTGATTGGATAATTGAGTGAATGAGTAGGTGTACAGGTGTTCCTGTTAAAGTGGCGCCTGAGTGCACACATACTGAAAATCCGAGAATATGCAAAATAATGTAAAATGGGACAAAAGTTACATTTGTGCATAAGGTCATACAAAAGGCTGCATATTTAGTGGCGGTCTTAGTTTCGGATGATCTGTTTTCAAGCACAAAGGAAGATAGTACGCATAATAAGTAGGCTAGATGGAAGGCATGGGGCTTCTGTAATGGGGGCTCTCTAACTGAGAGAGAAACAGAGAGAGAGAGAGTGACAGATGTACTGATGCGGAGACTTAGAACTGCTGATGCAGAGAGATACAGTCTCAAACACCCAAACCCACACACACACACACACTTGTGTGCCTTCAGTGATGTGTTCAGTATTTCATATCACTTCTATGTTGTATTTCTAGGCCCAGTGCTCCTGTTAATGAACTAGAATAGACTCTGTGTAGCAGAGATTCTCCTCTCCACTCCTCTCTCCCATAATGATAACACACACATTCTACAGGTCTCAACTCACTACTAATTCGTATATCAAAAAAATAATACAGCTTTTTTTACATTACTCAAACAAAATCACACTATTATTCACTAATATAAGTCATTGAAGATTCTTTATTTTTATTATGGCCTAGAAGACTGAGTCAATATATTAATAAATGGCAATGATTAACAGCGTGTGTTAGAAATGGAACTGGGTAATAAGTAAGGAATAAAACAGCAAAGGCCGTGATGAAAATAATCAGCAATGAAAATAATCAACAATGGAGTTGTGTGATGTGGCCCAACAAAAAGTTACTATTATTGGAGTTACTATTATCACCCCAGAATGGATTATTTTCCTGTCCCTAAGTGTATTTCCACATTTACATTATAGCCGCTAGATCATCTGCCATACAAGTCCCTGTGAATGAGTTGTTACTATGGAAACGATAATGTAGTAGAAAGAGCACGATTATATAAACCTGTGATTTGAATTATTTGGCACTATTGTCAGAGTTGCTATTATAGAAAATTAACCAACACCTTCTGACAAGATTTGAGAATACAACGGCACTGTGGTATTCGGCAAACATACATGTATCATGTCACCATATTCGAATATACTCGGTGTGTATCACAATATATTAGTTTGCCAGCAAAAACATGCAATGCCACATTAAACAAAACCAAGATTATCAGTGGTTTTAATTCTATTTATATTTAACATGGACAAAAATAAGTTATTTAACAAGGAACATGCCATATGATCAGCGTAGTAAAAGTACTGACAGTACCTGCAGTAATCTCAGAAAAGTGTGAACATATATATCCATAAGTATGTGATGTAATTTTCACAATATTGATATACTGTATTGTCATATTGCTTTGTTGTGACTAGATATATTTATTACCTATTTGAATTAACAGAGGCAAAAAAATGAAGCATACGGTGTATGAACAGGATCTTCAGTTATATTTCAGTTTAGTGTTTCTCAAAAAATACTAAATCATATATCTGACCCAGTTTTAAACAACATATACTTAAATAATAAGTATCATATATCATGTTTTATTAGATGTCTTTGGTGCGGAAATCAAAATAGCTCTTGGTCTGTGCCAAGAATATACTATGCACGATGCACAGAATATACTGTATTTTAGTACTGATAAATGTTAAACACATAAAAATCCATCAGAAAGGTCTTGTTACTATCAATATTAATAATATGAAGAATTCTGCTTACAAAATACAGTTTATAAGTAGAATTCTTGTAATACTTCTTGTTCTTTTGTTTTTTTGAAGATCAAAGGTGTGTATCGGAGTCAGTAGCGGCGTGAAGGTTGGAGCCAGCCAATCGGAGGAGAGAGATGTGGCCGCAGGGGCAGTGGGCTCCTCTGGCTGTGCTGTCAATCATTGTGCTGCTGTGGAAGGAGGCGGCTCCCATCGATGTCCCTCCAGACCGTGAGTCATAGTCATAAAGTCATAACACAGGCAGATACTCATCACTGCTTATGGAGTAAATAATTATTGGCATAATTGGTGTGGTAAAAGACAGATGGCAGATTAGCGTGCTCACTAATGGATGACAGTGATTGCAGGAAACCGTCTGATATGGAGGTGTTTAGTGCTATGATAATGTAGCAGTTCATGTTAAAATACAGATGTCAAGTTTTTTTTTTTTTCTGCAATGCAGGCAATTTGCACTGACAGAGAATGCAGGATTACCCCTCCCCTCTCTCTCTCTCTCTCTCTCTCTCTCACTCCCCACCTTTCTCTTTCTCGCACACACACATTGAAAGATGTTGTGAATGTATACATTCTTATCCTTGATTCCTAATGCTTTCAGTAATTTTCTGTAATTATTTCACATATTAGCATATTAGATAACACCAACGCTAGCAACTGCAATGGCTTCTCTTGTGCCCAGTGCCTGCCTTCTCTCTTTAACACTCCACATTTTTTTCTAGTGAAATACACCAGAAAGAAAATTTTCACACTATTTAAAAAAAAAAAAAAAAAAAGATATCTAAATCACTATAAAACATTTACAGGTTGTAAACAATGCATTTATTATTGGCTGATAAGTTATCAACTGGGGAGAATCAAGAAAAGTGTGCATTTGCTCAGGTGCCTCCTGAGCTTTATCTTTTTTTTTTGTTTCCCTGTATTTCTATTCTCTGCTCAAGAAATCCAATGAAAAAGGAGAGACCCACCCCCATTTTCTCCAAGAGAGTTCTCACCATTCCAAACAATCAGCATTGAGTGTCAGCACTGAGCTTGTCCTAGTATATACAGTATATTTTGTGTAGAATTACATTGTTTTAGTATTATGCTATATTTCTAGTTTACACATTGCATGATTTTTCATAAAATGGCCTTTAAACCTAGGAGTGTATTGGCTGGGTGGTGCGTTCTGCCAACCGATCACTCTGGGCTCAGTTTCCATACATAGCACCATATAGTGCTGTACAGTGCTGTATCCCCCACCCCACATTTTCCTTTCTTTTCACATATTTGTCACAGTAAATGGTTCAGATCCTCATACAGTATGGAATGGCTAGTCTAATTCAACCCAATTATCAGTGAAATTTGTTTAATTGGTTGAGTAACTAGGCGAGGAATTACTTTATTCACACTGGACCAGTTTTTGGCACTGGTTTTGGATAACTTTTTCCTTCAATTATTGAAATGATCATTTAAAAACTGTGTTTTGTGTTTTCTCAGGTTGTCTTTGGCTTATATTTTGTTTGAAGATCTGAAACAATCAGAGCAAATGCTTTTTCACAGCACTGTAAACTAAGAATCATCTTAAATGGTGGAGAGGGCGTTCACTATGGTGCTTGCTCTACCTTTATCTCAGTGTGGCAGTGTTTTTGGGAAACTCATCCTATATCAGGTTTTCAGTTTGAGTGTTGAATGAAAGAATAAACTAGAAAACATTTCCTTAATCCATTTTAGAGTGTTTTTCTGTCCTGTTGATGGGTTGTTGATTTTACCTCTCCCAGGGAGGTTAGCTGTATGCACGTAGCCCTAAATATGTTCTCTGTTCAGTTTTTCACAACCCCCTCCTGCTTTCTCTGAGACGCCTATTGATGAGGGTTGTCATCGCCTTCCAGCTGACCTTGGCTGCTCTCTCTCTTTCTCTCTCTCTCTCTCTCATACACACACACACACACACACACACACACACAAACATCCCCTTATGATGGCCTGACCCCTGAGGTCTCAGATATGTGCTTTTATTGATGCAAGATGATAAATAGCAAAGCAGCAGAGTTGCACCTGTCGGCACATTATTTTCAAGCGACTATGAACACATAAATGCGTAATGTTAAAGATGTCTTGCCCTTTAAATGAAGGTCATCTTTTATAATTACTGTGGCACAATAGAGAAACAGATTGGACTGCACACAGTCATACATCATCATAATTGTAGTTGTTATCTATGTGCTAGACCCCCTACCAGGGCTGTCATTTAAACCAAAAGACAAGACATAAAAATGCAAATATGCTGTTAAAATAAAAAGAAATGTCTTTATTAAGCATGGTCAGTGACAGTGATTCATTGTTATTTAATGTCATATTAATTTCTGTCACTTGCTACATTACTCATAATCACTGGGCAACTACAGAAATGTACTTAACAATTTCTTTTCTGTTTTTTTTCCCCTGTTAAATAAATATATTGTTATTCCGGCTATCTGTGCTCTCAACACATCGGAACGCCATTAACAGGTATGTCCTATTCAGTTGCACTAACTAGAAAGATGGACTCTAAATAGACTTTAATTGCAATTGTAGTTGTCTGGCAATCTAATATAAACAATTGTGTCTGTTGTAGCTATATTTTAGCTTTCAGCTTTCACTAAGGTATACTAATCAGTCCTTCTGGGCTTCATGTGCTCTTTCTCTCTCTCCCTCTCTCACTATTTCATGGAACTAACAGCAAGGATCCAGCAGGACTGTAAGTGCCTCATTAACATAGACTAACTTGTTCAATTAAAGAATACCTTTTTGCAGGCAACATTTCATTTGAGATTATCTAGTGTAAAATTCGAACCACTCAGTCTGCAGCGCTATCGTTGGACACTGTCTCCATTTCCCTAGAGTAATAGATTAATACTGAGTAAAACTAAAGTTAAGACTAATATGGCTGATGTGCTGAATGTTTAATATCCACCTGCTTCTAAACAAACCATTTTAGTATAGAATTTAACCTTACCCATAAAGCAGGTGATCTTCTGCCATGAGGACGCACTTCTCTAGGGCCCAATCAGCTTACAATAGAGGAGGATACAAAACAATGTCTTGTCCAAGTTTAAATATAATACAATGAACTCAGCTTTAAACGGGCCAGTGAGAGCGGGAAGATGTCGACACGATTCCATAACCTCATCATTAACGGAGTCATAAAATCTCATTTAAGCTACCTTTTAATGGTGCAATCTGTATTTTTTTTTAAATATGCTCCCAGAACTAGAATAATCATATAAGTTCAAAGATAACTTAGAAAAACCTTAGTTTCTTTGTTTTAGGCTTTGGTTTATATTGTTTCTGGCCCAGAAATAGGCTCCACGCCTAACAGAGCTGCTCAGCTCTGCATCTTTTCCCCAAAGGCAAGCTTAGTTTTAACAGAGGTGATCAGTTTGGGGGACATAACAAAGCATTTCAGTGTTTTAATTGCATTTGCAAATTGTCTCACAGTCAGTGTAAGGTTCTAAAAATACAAATTCCTTTAAGTTCTGACAATATAAATAATATGTAAGGGAACAGATGGAGGTTATGTGTGTAGTAAGAGAACTGTATGTGCTGAAAATTTGAGAACTAAAGTCTCTGATTATAAGAGGCTCATTAGGGGACCATAGTAATCCACAGATATTCTCTGATAAGTGCTTCTCTCTCCTCCCGCTCCAGTGAAACAGCCCCCTACTATTGTGAAGCAGTCAGCAAAGGACTATATTGTGGATCCCCGAGATAACATCATCATTGAGTGTGAGGCCAAGGGCAATCCTGTACCAACGTAAGCATGCACAAAGCCATTGGTTTTGTTCTCCTACTCTTTCTTGTATTTCCCTTCTTTCTCTCCCTGTTTGTCCCAGTCTCCTGTCCTGGACATTGTTTATAGACATTGCTGTGCATTTGCCCAAACCTCAAAAGTAGGCCTCCTCTTTTATTTATTTGGCCTTATTTTCTTGCTGGTATTCTTTTGTCCAGTCTCCCTGTTCCTCCGGATCTGCCACAATCATGGTCTTTGTCACATTTTGTCCCCGCTCACCCCTCTCTCCCTCTTCTCTCTCTTCTTTAATTAAAGTTGATAACCATTAGCACAGAAAGTTGAGTATGTGCTATTACATTCTGCACTCCAATCTGACAGAGGAAATGCCAATCCCCCTGCCCACCTCCAGCTTTAGATGATAGTGCGTATTTGGCACTAGTTCCACCTAATTTCTTCCACCAGCTTACGTGAATGTTTGCACATTGATCCCATTCAGATGGGCTGTTTTTAAGTCAGTGTACTGAGCTTTATATAACCTTCCACTAGTCCAGCCACAGTGCTATTGTGCTGGAATAATGCATTCCGTGGATCATTCCCTGAATACTGATTTGGAACGCTCATGGTCTCTAAATAGCAATTTTTTATATGCTTTAAATGTACTGAGTAATTTGATGAGGGCTATTTTCTTTGCTATCAAACAGTGCACCAGTCTGTTTAATAATCCTGAAATTATGAAACACTGTGAAACATTACTGGAACTGCATGCCATTGATTTGCCCAGGTTTTGGTGGAGACGAAATGGAAAGTTCTTCAATGTGGAGAAGGATCCACGTGTGTCCATGCGGAAACGCTCGGGCACACTGGAGATCAGCTTCAGGAATGGCGGAAAGCCTGAGGACTACGAGGGAGAATACCAATGCTTTGCTATGAATGACTTTGGCACTGCCATATCCAACAAAATACTGCTACGAGTTTCCAGTAAGTAAGCATGAGATCTGTGTTAAAATGTATATATGAATAACTGTGACACTACAATAAGCACCAAAGTACATTATGAGCTGCCAAGTGGTCTGGACCAATGATGACATATGAACGATAACAATGCTAACACTAGAATTAACCCAGGACTTTGGCACTGTAATACCCAATTAGTAACAATGAGATCTGTACTAAAGATACTTTGCTACTACAGTAATGAACAATATTGACATGAGTGAGCATTGCATGGTCAAGACCTTGGACCTGAAAATTATATATAAATGATTTTTGGATTAGTTTGTGGAAATTTTGTCATTATTACTGTCTTACTATTATCTATAGTTTCTATCGTATATTTAACTGCAAAAGAAAGAACAATGTCGTTCTATACAGCCGAGAGATTTCTGACATGTTTTCTGCTGTTTTCTTTTGATCAGTTTGGAATTGGCAGAAACTACGCTGGAAGTAGATCACATTAGCTAACAGTGTAGAATCTGAATTAGCGATATGCTTACGTCAGCTGCTCCTTTACCCCATCATGACGTGACTCCTTTGCTTGACTCTTTGCACTTGATGTGATAAAACAGCATAGTTAGCATTTTTAAGTAATTTGATATACATGTGACAATAGCGAGAAGTTCTACCATTCATTAAAAAATACATGCGGTAGTACTAGAAAAGAAAATCCTCTGGAAAATTGCTGCAGTACCTTCAGTGTTAAGAAAATCTATTTTAGCAGCCTTCCCGAGGATGCATAAATGTGAGAACAATAAAGATCATTTTAAACCTCAACCTTAAGTTCACATTTTCTGATCTAGATTTATACAAATGCTGAGGAAAACACAGATGCCTTCTACAAATGGATGTGTTTGTGTGGCAAATTGTGTAATTTGTTAAGCATTGTATTAATTGCTACAGCAATATTTGACTTTCCATGTTTCAAATCCTTTATTTGCCTACCTTGATAATAAGTGAAAAATCTAACATAGCACATTCTGTCCAGTTGCACTGTTACTGAGCAGGCTACTGTAGTAGGCTTTATATTACGAATAAAAATACTTCTATATAAATCTCTAGAATTACACTGCAAACTGATACAGAAAACTCATTTCAACATGTTTACATAATAGAAAACAGCACATTTTTCCAAAAGCAATAAGTAATGCTTATTGTTCACCTTGCATTTGACTGTCAAATCCAGTGTTTATGTTGGAGGTCACTTCTAAACGTACAGTGTAGCACAGAATGAAACTACACTGATGCGGAAAGTAGCACAGTACCAGTCAATTGCACATATAACGCAATCTTAGCTATTTTTTTCTGCGTGCCTCTATGGTCATGTCCCTAGAAATATGTACGACATATGTACAAAATGACAATAGTTTAATTGTCATCGGGAATATGCAGTATATTTCTAGAACAGGGGTGTCCAAGCTTATCCGGAAGGGGCCGGTGTGTGTGCAGGTTTTCATTTCAACCAAGCAGAAGCCACACCGGAGTCTACTGAAAGCCAAGATCAACTGATTAAACAGGTGGAATCAGGTGTAGCTCCTGCTTGATTGGGATGAAAACCTGCACCCACACTGGCCCTTTGTGGATAAGATTGGCCACCCCTGTTCTAGAATGTACTCATGATTAATGTTTCTTAAGTTGCTGGTCTTTAGTATGACAAAGATAACATTTCAGATCATGTTGGCATCGAATAATAATCGAATAATAACCGCTATAAGTATCCACAAAACCTATAGAAAAGATGATAAACAAATCACTGGTAATACAACAACCCAAGACTGTGGCACTGCGGTAACTTGCAAAAATGACCAGCTCTAATGCTTTCCTTTGTTCTTCAGAGGCACCGCTGTGGCCTAAAGAGGTTTTGGAGCCAGTGGTAGTAAGTGAGGGATCACCTCTTGTCCTGGCCTGTAACCCTCCTCCTGGCCTTCCGCCGCCTAAAACATTCTGGATGGACAGTAGTAAGTCAGACTTTCCTTCACTCCATTTCAGCCTGTCCTGATTGTATGAGCCACCTGTTCCTGTCTTACTTTGTGTTTGTCTCTCTTTTGATTTGTGTGTGTCTCTGTCTGTCTGCCTCATTCCCATGTGCCTGTGTTAGTGCTGAGGTAGTGAATTTGCGTGTGAGAGAGAGAACGTGTGTATATGACTCTGCAGTGCTTGGCAAACTGCTGAGAGGACAGAAATAAGGCCTCAGGGATATTTTAGCAGATCTGCCATCAGGACACTAAGTGCACATCAGCCCATATATGCATAGTTTATTATTATCATCAAAGTACAGTCTGTGTAATATGTGACGGTTCGCAAAGTCACATTGTTGAGTGCACATGGACTATTTTTAAAAACTCTTTTTTAAATTTTACTGTGGTCTGAAGAATGACAATGTGACAAGTCATTGTCATTGTCAAAAGTATAAAGTTTTCTCTTTCTGTTGAAGTAAATAAATACAGTACTTACACATAATTAATCTAATGGTAATATCAGAGCTACAGTGCTCATTTATACAATATAGACACAGCAGTGGTTCTCAAAGCGGGGTCCGTGAAGCATAGCTATAGGGTCAGTGATTTTTTTTTTTTAATTTTACTATACCCACCATATCAAAGTTACTATATTTATTATTGAGTTCTTACAATTATTAGTCAGTTTGACTGGTTACTTGAATTTAGTGGATTTAATCCAAACTGCAAAATCTCAAAAACAAATAACTTATAAATAATGTCAACTTGGACCTAACATAATTTCAGGAATAAAAAGCTCTGTGGCTTCAGTAAATTGCCAGAAGATTATTTTACATGCTTAAGGAATAAGTCCGATATATGAATAGTTGGATTATGTTCATAAAATGTATATGTATACTGACAGGAGGTGTAAAGATGATTTTACACTTAAAGGGCTCGTTGGCTGCAAAAAGTTTGAGAACCTCTGATATACCTTATAAAAGGCATATCTTATTATCCAGCCATGAGACAGACCACTGGCGCATGAGTGTAGTTCAGATTAGTTTCGGAAGCTTTCAGAAGCACACAGGCTTTCATTTCAGTTAATGAATGCTTTTCTCATTTTTCCCAGGAATGATGCCTATAGTGCAGGATGCTCGAGTGTCCATGGGCCTGAATGGAGATCTTTACTTCTCTAATGTGCTCGCTAAGGACGCTAACACTGACTACAGCTGCAATGCCCGTTTTCTCTTCACACACACCATCCAACAGAAGAATCCTTTTATCCTCAAAGTACAGACAAGTGAGTAAGGCCTGACTCAGGTTCAGCTGACTAGTATGTGTGTATATTAGCATAGTGTTAGATTTAAGCCTGTGTATCAGATAATAAATACAGAGGTAGAATGTGGCCATCTATTGATGCTGTGCCTTCACTACAGTGCATTGCTCCATGTTGCAGATTGGATACACTGTCATATTTTAACTGTTCCCTTTCAGATTTTTTTCACATAGCTATTAGATGAAGGAACATCTCTGAAAGGGTTTGAGATAACTGTCCATCCAAAAAGATCCATCACGTAGCTATGCTCTTACCAGTAAAATATTTCCTGGCTTTTAAAGTGTGTCAATACATAATTGCACTATTTGAAATATGATGAGGCTGTTTATTGCAAGGCTGAGTTGTAACATGACATGTGGCGTTTTCACTGATGGTTATTGTGAATTATTCAGAATTGATTCTATTGATCCAATCAGCTTTCAGCATGAGGAGTAGGACAGAAGGGGCCCAGCCCCCTCTTCCTGACAGCTGACTGATCTCTTTGTTTACCGGTTCTTTGCGGAAAGCCATTCATGGATGAGATCACTGCTCTCCTATATGGAATTCTGTGTACATTGTTTGCACTTTTTTTTTTTGCAGATTTCTTTTTCAAAGGAGATAATGCTGGTTATATGGTTAATCATTTCCCCCCCAGGTTATTATTTATTATATTTTTCCAATTGTGTGAATGCTAAACTTGATATTTGACCTGAATCTGGTGCCCAAAATCTCAGTCTAATAAAATAAAAAAGACAGGGCTTATCAATCTATTTTGTGTAGAAAGTTTGCCCTGACTTTGATAGTTATCCACTCAGTTGCTGTGATTAAAAGGAACAGAATCAGGATGAATAAATAGTTTAAAGCAATGTCAGAGCACAAAAAAACTTTCTGGACGTTGATGATCTAATTCTGTCCACAGAAGAACCTTATAATGACACTGTTTACTCGCCAAACGACACTTACATATACGGTGGTGAGTCATAGAAAGGCTTTCTACAGCTTTCTTCTGTCTCCCTAACCAGCTCTAGCACCAGTTTCCTGTCTTCTAACAGGGCTAGTATTTATGCCTCTAATAACCATGTGCCAATATAACATTGTCATGTCACAGTAATTGCCTGACCGTCTATTTTGGCTATTATTAAAAGCACGTCATTTAGATAGGAGACATTTAGCTGCCCCTGTTCTAATTAAGCCACATTTTAGCCAAAAATGTTATAAGTGCTGCCTGTCAGCTGTTATTTGGTCAGCTGACAAATACATGTAACATGCAGTTATTGAATATGTGTTTTATTTTGGGAACTCCAAGAATCATTGTCAATGTCTCATGGATGTGAACACTGGTAGATAAAGTTAAACAAGGTCAATTCGTAATCACAAAATGAAAACACTAGCATGGGTCAAAACCAAACCATGAAAGCAGGAAATAAGGCACTGGATATAAGCCTCAGAATTAATGCTGAAAATGCACAATAAGACTTTGCAAGGAGGAACAGAAAATACATTCGAAAAGAACAGAAGCAAACAACCGAACTAACCAAGGTGAGGCACAGAACAGATGAACACATTAGGGTAATCAACCAATGACAGGGCAGGGGTGGAGACAGGACTAGAACAGAAACAAAAGCACATGGCATTCCATAAACAAAAGGACTGAAATCCTAACAAAACAACACGAGAGGAGTACTTGTTGTACTGGGAAATGCACCACATGCTGAGAGGGGGAATTTATAACAACATGTGATTGTTAAACAAAATAGGAGTATTATCTACTATTCCTAGACTAAGGAATCAACTGTCAAGATACACAAAATGTGGCACAGCTACAAGTCCGACTCCAACTGTAGTCCTACACATAAACAATGTTTCTACTCATGGAATGTCATATACCTTTCATAAATGTCCCATAATTATTACAGTTATTTCAGTCCCATAATTATAACAAAACTAATTAAAAGACGTTTCAGTTAATGCTAATTAGCTGTCCAGCTTAGCTAATGTTAGTGGTTATGGTTAGGTACCTAGCTAGTTGGCTAACTAACATTAATTAGAAAAAAAACTTGTAGTTAGTTGATTTTAGCTAGTTAGCTAAAATCAGTTAGTTAGCATGATAGTGTGTTGAAGTAGCTGTCATTGTTGTCATACTACAATGTTTAAATAATGATAATATCTTTAATAGAGTGTGGCCAACGTGAGTGCACAGAGTAACATCTGCAAGTGTGGTTATTGAAAGAGAGTATCTTGTGAGTCTGAAATATTAATTCATTGATTTTTGAGGCTTTGGGATGGAGATAAGAGAGTTTCACACCTATGATTAGTCACACTCAAACAACCGCCTTTCTTCTGGCAACACAGAACTTGATCTGATTCATATACGAATTCCCAAGTGGATGCGGGTGAATAGAATAGTTAAGTAACAAGCTAATGATTTCACAATAATCTTAACTTTAATGTTAGCTACAAATACAGCTGAGCTGTAGTTTGTGGCTAACATCCATCCATCCATTTTCTGTACTGCTTTTCCTACACAAGGCGAGGGACTCCCCGGACAGGGTACCAATCCATTGCAGGGCACAATCACACAGACACTCACACACTACGGACAATTTGGAAATGCCAGTCAGCCTACAACGCATGTCTTTGGACTGGGGAGAACATATATTCAAATAGCCACAGAGATTCACTTATTTCAAGCCACATATTTTTGAACAGGATCAAACATGTAAAAAAATAGTTATATAATTATAATGGGTTTGGTAGCATGCTAATACCCGTATCACTCAAATGACTTGCGAAGGCTTCCTGTTGGTATCCACCTTAAATGGTAGGGTATATTTCAACCACTGATCATTAAAATCACCACAAACCATTCCACTACATCCATCAATTTTCTCACTGCTTTAAGTTTAGATTAATTACTTTGCAAAGCGCATTAGTGCAACCAGGAACATCAGCAAGCAGACTTTTTCAACTAATTTTGTGTTTAGGTGACTAATAAATTAATTTTTCCATGAATCAGATCAAGTTCTGTGTTATCAGAAGAAAGTTGTACAACATGTGTTTGTCACATTTATAGGCTAATGTCCCTGTGTCACTAACAGGCCTTGTCCCAATTGTTACAGAATGTTACAACCTTGCTTTGTGTGTGTGTGTGTGTGTGTGCTATTCACTAAAATGCAAAGGGGAGCACAGACCCCAAGACATAGAACCCTAACCCAGGTTCTTGGTCCGTTTGTCTTATCTGTGTGTATTCTGCATAGTAAATGAATCTTCTCCTGTCCCGCAGCACGTAACATTCAAGAATCAACACCTACCTTTCTCTCTCCTTCGGGAATATCCAGCACCAAGATGGTGCTCCGCGGAGAGGATCTTCTCCTGGAATGTATAGCTGCTGGAGTGTGAGTTATTCTTAAGATAAAACACACTCAGTAGTATGGTAGGTTGCTGTTCTGGTGTTTAGGTGCAAAATTTTGCCTTTTGACACCTGTGCTTTCTGATCCACACACAGTCCAACTCCTAGAATCAAATGGTTTAAGAAAGGAGGGGATTTGCCAGAGAGAAAGGTCAGATTTGAGAACTTCAATAAGACCCTGTCTATAGTTTCTGTGTCGGACGAGGATTCTGGAGACTACATCTGCATGGCCAGTAATAAGATGGGCAGCATCCGCCACACTATCTCCGTTCAGGTTAAAGGTAAGACCCAAAGAAGACATTTGTCAAAAAATTTGGCACCTTTGAAACATCTTTTTATTGTTTGATGCTTTTGATGTGTTAGTAATAAAGAGAACCAGAAAAAAAAGAGTTTTTATGTCTTACCTCCCATAGCTGCTCCTTTTTGGCTACATAAGCCATCTAACCTCGTGCTAGCACCCAATGAGAATGGCCAGCTGCAGTGTTTAGCCAGTGGAAACCCCAAACCTAGCATCCAGTGGCTTGTGAATGGAGAGCCGATAGAGAGTGAGTCTGCACGTCAATCCTTATTTTTGTAACACAACACAACACAACACTGTGCTACACAACACAACAACTGTTGTAAGACCAAATCTTGTCTGTTTTTTTACATTTGAAACTTTAGGCTCACTGGAAAATCCAAGCAGGGAGGTGGTTGGTGATGCAATCATTTTCAGCTCAGTGCAAATTGGCACCAGCGCTGTATACCAGTGCAATGCCTCAAACGAACATGGCTACCTGCTGGCCAATGCATTTGTCAACATACTGGGTGAGAGGTCTATTGAAGAACTAAGTAGTTAGATGTTGAGCCGAATCCGGTGTAGCAGTAGAGGGATGACATTTTAAAGTGCTCAACTAGAAATGGAAGTGAAAATACTGTAACTGAGTTATAGCAACTGATATTGCACCCTGGATATTTACAGATATGGCACCCCGGTTATTGGGACCCAAGAACCAGCTGATTAAGGTGATCGAGAACAAACAAGCCTTTCTGGATTGCCCTTTTTTTGGCTCACCTTATCCATTTGTGCGGTGGTAAGTTCTACAGAGGTTGTATAATTGTGTAAGGTTGAGATTCAGAATGCACCATGCTAAGTGTGTGAGCGTTCATCTAGGTTTAAGAATGGCCAGGGTATAGTTCCGAATGGTGGGAAGTACAGCTTGCATGAAAATGGTACCCTGGAGATCAAGCGAGTTCGACCTGAAGATGAGGGAACTTACACTTTTGTGGCAAGCAACATCCTGGGCAAAGCTGAAGATCAGGTCCGTTTAGAAGTCAAAGGTGAGGAATCTAAAATAAAGTATTACAAAATTGTCCAAATCAGGTTTTAATGTCTAGACAAGGATCTAAAAGTGTGAATTCTGTTCAAATGTTCATGCCAAGTTGTATTCTACTTTCAACTACTTTCAAGTACTATTCTTTCAGCTTTAAGGAAAAAAAAACCAACTTGTAATTGGATCCAGGGTTCACAGAGTAGTATTATTCTTTTATTTTATTTTTATTATTCTTTTATATTCTTTTTTTTTTATTATAAAAAAACCTTATAATTGAATACAAGGCTCACAGAGTAGTATAATTCTGTTTGAGTAAAACAAACAAACAAACAATATAAATAATGAATAAAATAAATTGCTAAAAGTGGAATAAAATTTAACAATAAAACGTTACACGCTTGGCCTAATTTCTATAATAAATGCCGCTGATCAAGGTGATATTTTATGTGCCTCTTTTCATGATTATTTCTTAATGTGAGATTAACGCAAGATATATATATATATATATTTTTTTTTTAAATAACCCTTTCAATGCCACTGCTATACAATCAAAAGAGGTAGGTTAAGGGTATAACTAAGTGTTTAATGCTTACTTGCGTTGTTTCCTTCCAGAGCCGACGCGGATTGTCCGAGCCCCAGAGAACCTCTCCTCCAATAGAGGAAGTGTGGCTCGTTTTGACTGCAAGATTAAACACGATTCCTCACTCCCCATTACTGTCACCTGGCTCAAAAACGACAAGCCCCTGCATTTTCCTTGGCTGTACGCACTACACACTACACTCCTCATCACACTATTGTGCCTATCGTGCCATGCATTACCACTACACTCAGTTCATATTGATTTATCTAACGTCATTTTAAATCTAACTGAATATGTCTGCTGCACTTAGGAGCAAGTTTAAGAAGGAGGAGGACTCGTTGTCCTTTAGCAACATCCAGCCTGATGATGAGGGAACATACACTTGTACAGTTACTACAGAGTTAGACCAGGACTCTGCCTCGGCCCGGCTTACTGTTTTAGGTATACACACACACACACACACACACACACACACACACACGCACACACACATTGCATTTTATTGACATGCATACCCTCTTGGTCACACAGACACACGGGCACACCCAAACATACATACATAAATACATACATGCACAGGTGACAAATTAAAGGAAAAAAAAAAAATGGTGGCTCACTTATGCTGTAGGCATTTCCCTGGCATGGTTTGGGTTCGCCTGTCCTCTTAGAGGAAATGAAAAAGTATACTTTAATTAAAGATTTCCTATCCAAAACAGAGACTTATGAGCTAAACCTGAGCTGCAGCCCAGCAGTACCAAATGAATGCTTGACCAGCTTATCCATTACACTAAATCATGGCCATGTTATCTTTAGAGGAGAACACAAATGAACCAAAATGAGGGCACAATCTTCTTAATTTGAGAACTTGAAATAGCAAATTGAGACATAAAATAACACATTAGTTATGCACTTTATTGTCTTTCCTTTAGTTTGTCACCTGTCTGTACATATGCACATACACTCTTACACAAACACACATTGGATGAAAGCAGAGTTACAGAATTAAAGCAGGGTTGGGTCTGTTTCAGTGTTAACTCTAATTGCTGGCAATTTTAACACATTACTTGTCATATATAGACAACTAAAATATGCCAGTATTTACACTCTGTTAACTAGCTGTGTTTAACTAATAGTTTTTTCTGAATATTTATTTTCCTTTAGTTAAGTCATGTTGGTGATCTGTAGATGACATTGTAATTCCATAGGATGCATGTCTGTAATGCTTCTTCTTCTTCTTTTTTTTATCTTAGCTGGTACTTGATATGTCTCTGTAGTATTTATGGTATTTATAGTATTTATAGTATTTTCTCTTTTCTAAGCTCAGTAGCATAGACACTGTATATAAATGTTTACTTGCTTTACTAATAGATCCACTAACCCATAACATTTCACCTTTGACCTCACAGAGGATGAATCCCTAGCTCCCTCAAAACCTAGTGCCTTAGCAGGTAACAATTCTTCTCCTTCTGCTCCCCTAAAGGCTTTTTGTGGTTGACTTATTTTTGCTTATTTATTTCTGAAATTTAATGACCGTATGATTGACAGATTTACTTTTCTCACTGTGCTCTATATTCAGTTTTTTAAAGTGCACTATACATTTCTAAAGCAGATTATTACATTAAAACCATTTTTTTTTAAATAAAATGAGGTGTATAGTAAAAATGATGTCCAGTCACTAAATTTCATCCTAATTGCACAAAAAAAAAAAATTAAATTAAATAAAAAAAAACCCTACTTTTGCATACTATTAGTAACATTTTTGGCTTATTCACAAAAATTGCTATCCGGATACTCGGGAGAGCCTGAACATCAGTAATATTTTTAAACAACGCCAATCAATCCTTCATTGGCAGAGCCTGGTTTACTCAAATAGCTTTAAATAAATCATGATTGGTTTGATGGATTTACAAGCCATCTAATCTTAAAAGCTCATGTTCAGATGATGTCTGCTATGTTTGGGACATGCTGATCAATGTGGGCAGTATAACATTCAAATAAATCTTTCTTAGGAACTGTCCAATAGTGCTGAAATGTGTTCCACTATTCCTCATTTGCTAATCTGTAACTGAATGTAAGTGAATTCTAATGATAACTAGAATACATTAAAGCATGGCAGTCATCACCTGATCTGTTTCAGTAAGCATCTGACAGGGTTAAATACATAATCAAAAAGCATCAGCAATTATTGTTATTTTAGCTGTCTACCACAGTATGTTGGAGTTGAAATTAAATAATGATCTCAAAATGCAGACTTTTTACTTTAGTTTGAGGCTATCTACATCCAAATCGGGTGAACGGTGTAGGAATTACAGCTTTAATTTAAAGTTTAAAGTTTAAAATTCAAAGTTTTATTGGTGGTCAACCACTTTTTAAGTCACCAAAAGTAATTAGGCAATTGGCTCAGCTGTTCCATGGTCAGGGGTGTGTTATTCCCTCATTATATGACTTACAAGTAAGCAGATAAAGGCTAGAGTTGCTTTCAGGTGTGGCGTTTGCATTTGGAGTCTGTTGCTCTTTACTCGCAATAAGAAGTCCAAAGAGCTGTCACTGGCAGCGAAGCAAGCCATCATTAGGCTGAAAAATCAAACCTAATAAAGTCTGCACTTTGAGCTTATCTTGATTATTTAATTATCCAAGATACTGTGCTAGACAGATGAAACAGCAATAACTTTGTCAATGTTCAAAAATCTATGGACCTAATTGTATATTACAAATTCCATCAGCTGCTGTGACCAGCCACTTTTGCTAGTTTTTCTTTCTAAAGTTAGTAGCCTGTAGCACTGTATTTCTGCAAGAACACTGTGCATGTATTTGTGTGTGCAAATATATTACAAGCATGATAAATTTTACTGCATTTTTTCTAGAGCATTGAAAGTGTTAGCTTTCAGCCGGGGCTTACACAGGCCACACACACACACAACGTTTCATTGATATTATAGGTTCAGTGTGCATGGCCAAGGAGACGTCCCTTAATAACACTGATTTATTTATTTTTTTATGACCAACATAGTAAAGTTATCAAACCTATCAACCTGGCTGGTGAATTTCCTGCTACTGGAAATTATGCTAACTTTTGGCAGCTGTATAGGTGTTAATGTCAAGCTCTGCTTATTGGTAGTAATAATTCAGATACCGACTTTATTAACCGTACCGTTTGGAAAGACGCCATAGAAACTAAAATGTGATGATTTTGCTCACATTTGTCCTGCGTTTCCTCCAGATCGTCCTGATCCTCCTCAGGATCTGGAGCTGTCTGATCTTTCAGCACGCTCTGTCCGGCTCACCTGGATCCCCGGAAACGACAATAACAGTCCTATTACACGTACGATTCCGTCATTACTCCTGACACACAAATACAGAAATGTATCATGTGGATATTCAGATATTACTTGAATATCTAACAATCTAAGAATTTGGGACACCCCATCTTTGCAGAATTCCTCGTTCAGTATGAAGAGGACCGGTGGAGACCAGGCGAATGGCAAAATCTGTCCAGTTACGCAGGTGATCAGAACTCTGTGAGCCTGAATCTGTCTCCGTTTGTGAACTACCAGTTCAGAGTGATCGCGATCAACAGTGTGGGTCAGAGCCGACCAAGCCGGCCATCAGCCCGCTACCAGACCAGCGGAGCACGTAAGTGACTGAGGGCAAAGGGGAAACTATTTTTAAAAGAGAAAATGTTACTGTTCCTGTTCCACTGCTCTTATCAATATGACTGCAACATCACATTTATTCAGCAATATGTTTGTCAAATACAGTATAGTTAAGAGGGCTGACTTTCATATTTCTAGCAATATTTACAGATGCACAAAACACTTTCACATACTTGTTGAGGTTAGGTGTGTGTAGGCATTGATAGAGCAGATAATAGATGTAGGTCGTGTGATGAGGACTAAAATCATTTTGAACACATTTATTTTAACCCCTCAAATTCACAGGAGCTGTTGGTGAACCCAGGTTTATATTGCTCACTGTTGTTAAAATAGGTTATCTCATTTATCAAATTTATCATAGTTAGTAAATAATGTGGGACTTAAAATAAAATAAGGTGAGACTTTTTTGGGGGTTGAAATGACCTAAAATATGATCTCTAATACAATTATATAGTGAATAAGTTTGAAAAATTAGTTTATAGAGATTTTTCTGTTGGTAAACTATTAGTAGGATGCTAATGTGTAGCTTTCTGTTTTTAGCTCCTTATGTTTATCCCAGTGGCCTTAAAGGGTGGGGTACCAGGAAAACCAACATGGAGATCACTTGGCAGGTGATTACTGATGTAATCTCATTCTAGTTTAACCTTTGTCTTCTGTTTATCCCATTAAAACACACCACCTATTTTGATTTTTATAGCATTACAACTGGAGAACGGTTGTCTTTTATTCAATATGTTTTATGTTCCTCCTTATCTCACAGTCATTAACAACAGAAACATTGTTAATGGAAACACACAAACACACAAAATCCCATTCTTGGGGATACTCTTTATAGTTTGTGTACATATATTTAATTCCTTTGGCACCGGCTTTTGTCTAAAATGACTTACAAGTGAAACAGAATACAACTCAAGTATCTAGTTGTTTGAGTAGCTGTCCTTCCTCAGCTGTGCAAACAAAGTGTTTCTAAAGCTGTAGGAGGTGAAACCAGTGGACTTTTGTCTGAAGCATCTTGTTTCTCCAGAAACTTTGTGTATGCAGTGACTCTTTCTTTAAACTAATATATGCATCTGTGATCACAGCCCCTACTTGATAACCAAAGGAATGGTCCTGATCTGCGTTATGTGGTCTCCTGGAGGAGGAAGGACTTGGAGGAGGAGTGGAATAACATCACCACTACCAATACGAAGCATGTGGTTGTTGATACAAATACTTATATCCCCTATGAGATCAAGATCCAGGCAGTCAACGACTTTGGTCCAGGCCCTGAGTCAAACATAGTGATTGGCTACTCAGGGGAGGACAGTAAGTACCTGCATTTGGATTATGTTAACCTCTATGTGCTTGGTATTCCACATGCTTCAATATTTTGCATTTTTCTGTCAGGGCCTATGGAGGCACCTGGAGACCTCAGGGTATCAAAGTTAAACAGCAATAAAGTGAATATAAACTGGATCCCTGTTGAGGCGAAATCCATTAATGGAGAGTTTAAAGAGTACAGGGTGAGTTCTTACCTTCCTTACTGTCATCCATGAAGAGGATATGACCTCCATGTCCATCATTGCACTGGAGCTAAGAGAAAGAGTGCCCAGCATTGCTACTTTATAATCTGTCACATCAGTGTTAGAGGTGTAACAGATATGATATTCAGCAGATACGTCTGGATAAAATAGGAGAGCATTTATTTATTTATTTATTTATTTTTGGTATCAGGAAAGAAAAAGTTGTATTGTTCCACCTCTAATCAAAGTATATGAGCTGTAGTTTGGCTCAGGGCCTACTGCACCTGTTTGAGATGGATTAATGTCCGATGAGTGCATTTAATGTGGCAGTGTGTACAATCAATTGTGTCTATGGTATGTTTGCTATCAATACACGTCTATATAAGTAAAGAGGCCTATAATCTTTATTCACTTTTCTTGTCCACTCTTTTAGCTATATTACTGGAGGGAGGCCAGCTTGGTGAAAGACTTGAAGGTGAATAAGGACAAGAAAACAAAAGGTTTCTTCAGCGATGTGTCTCAGAACAGTGGCGTCCTAATGGACCTCGTCCCTTACAGCAAATACAAGATGTACATGGTGGTGGCCAACAACAAATTTGAGGGACCACACAGCAACACTGTGGAGTTTCAGACCAAGGAAGGCTGTAGGACATTTCTTGATACTTTCCCTTTGTTTTTATTTTTATTTCTTTTTAAAATGAAAGGACTGATTTACCAACTGATCTATCTTGAATCCTAAATTTTACAAATGAATCATGAACTCTTTTTCTGACTGCTCAATAGTGCCAGGGGCTCCTAAGTTCTTCAGGATTGTCCAGAGGGACAGCAGCACCATTCGCCTAGAGTGGAATAAGCCTCTAGAGCCAAATGGCATTCTGATCGGATACACACTCCAATACAAGACAGGTTAGCTCTAATCTTCTAATCTCTAAACTTCTAATCTGAAAAGTCATCCAGGAAATGTTTATATTATTGACTGCTCCAGTATATGACCAGTATAAGAATCAGTACTTCTTTTAGTTCAAGTCCTACTATAAATTTATATTCATCTTAAATTGTGTAATCTAATCAAAATATACATCTATTTGCTAAAATGATATAAATGAATGAATAAATAAATAAATAATTTGCCACTAATTTATAGCTAATCTTCAAAACTCAGTTTAGTCAGTGTTTGATGGTGTTTTTGTGTAATGGTGTATTTAATGGTGCCACTTAAAATATAGCCTAATTATTACTGCAATTAAGTGTGAATAAGTAATTGCCTTTATTAGTGAGCTCAAAACTTTGTACCATTGTTGACAAGCTCTAGTTATTTTATTTGATGTCAGACATGTCCCAAGAGAGTGTCTAATGACTCAAAATCATCCACACTTTTACCTGATTACGTTATTAAGGGCATAAAAACCTCAAGTAAGATCAAACTCTCAAGCAGTCAAGCTATCCCAAGATCTAAAACACAAAATATCTACTTTTCACAGCCATACAGTACTGTGCAAAAGTCTTAGGCACATGCAAAGAAATGCTGTAGAGCAAAGATGCCTTCAGAAATAATGAAATTAAATGTTTCTACATAAAAAATACTGTAAAGAGCAGTAAACGGTAATAAATGAAACAAAGTCAATATTTGGTGTGATGATCCTTTGCTTTTTTTTTTATTTTAAAAAGAGTAGTCTCAGGTGCAGTGTGTGCAGTTTCATAAGGAAATGAGCTGTCAGTGTTACTGAGCATCTTGCAGAACCAGCTTTCTTCTTCTGGAGACGCTGACTGTCGTAGTCGCTTCTTATTTTTATTTTTAGTAAAACCCAGCAGCCTTCATTATGTTTTTTGTCTCTTACATAATCTGTTGCTTTCTTTACTGACATACAAGCATTTTTCTGTAACATTTAATTTTGTGCTGGAAAACTAATGTTTGGAAATCTAAAATGTTTTTGTGCTGAATCAATAATGTAGAAGTATTTTTTTTATAGATAAAATAAAAATCTATAACAAAGTTTGTACTAAAAAACTAGGGTGCACAGTACTGTAACTATAAAAAATAACAGAACAATAACTTAATTGTCACATTATAAGCCTTAGTGGTTTCTTAATTTACAAGTAAGGATGTGCGAAGTAAGGAAATTTTGCTACCGTAAGCTAAAGATAATTCAGACTTGACAGTTAACATGGCTACACCAATTTTGTCAAAATTGTCAAATCACTTTTTGTGTTTTCAAGTGAATGGGACTCAGGAGGGCAATCTACAGATCCTGAGCTTCTTCCCTAATGAGACAGAGTACACCATGCGCTTACCTGACCGCTTGACCCGCTACAAGTTCTACCTGTCTGCTCGGACGCAGGTCGGCTCTGGTGAGGTCTATGCTGAGGAGTCGCCTCACTTTGCCAATGAAGGTGAGCCGTCTCACACACACAGCATATGCCGCTTACTACATGCTGTGAGTGTGGAATGACAAATCCTTGTTATCAGTGGCAATAAACTTGGGAAGTTATTTCTCAGGGGTTAGTGGGAGCTTCAAGAAAGAACAGCATGCACACGAATCAAGTTACAAATCGTTGTGTAATCCCAAGTTAATACAGTTTGTAATATTTTTAATATTCTACTTTACACTTGCTTGATTTTTGACAGTTTCTCGGTGAGAAAAAACAGTAAATCCATGTTCCTACACTCCTTTTTACATTTTAAGAAACTAATCCTGCTATGAAACTATATTAAATTTCAGTACTGGAGCACAGACTCACTGTCACAGACTCACATTCATAAGAGTGAGTGCATCAGCCTGTGTAAACAGAGATTTAGGCGAGAGCGAGGAAAGTGTGTAAGAGATCTCTCTCGAGGCAGCTTCGCTCTCGTTTTCACGGAACAGAAGCTTGTTTTGTAATGCTAAAACAGTATGAAGAATGCCTTTCACTGAAAGCTGACGTCATCTAGGTTTGCTCAGGTCAGTCACCATTGTTGGCTGTTGTTAGGATCAGTGAATGGACGGCGGCTGAGAGCACAATCACCCAGCATTCTTTTCTGTGGTTCTGTCTGTCATTTTCCTGTCTTCCTGTCTCCTTTGTGAGAATCCTCTCTGTCTCTCTCTCTCTCTCTCTCTCTCTCTTTTTCTATCCTTTCTTTTTTGTGCTGCTTGCCTCTTGACTTCTGTGTTTTCTCAGTATGCTCTGACCTGTCCCCTTCCTCCTTCCTCTCTTGTCTGTCTCTCCCTCGGTCTATGAAAAGAAGACTTTCTGACTTCAGGTACTGACCCTACAGGTGTAGGTAATGAGGAATGGCCTGTCAATTTGCCTTTCTGTCTTTCTGCTCGTCTCCCTCTTTTCCCTTCTTGCACAGTGCAGTTGTAACCAGATAACAAGGAACATTCTGACCTATGTTATAAATTTTGCTTGCTTTATTCACAGTACATCAACACCACTATGGCTGTACAATCACAGCGTTCTTTGGGCTGTATATAGAGCTGATGATGCTGAAGTTCAAAAGTACACCAATAAATACAAGGCGAAAGTTCAGACATTTGCTATACAGGAGCCTAAACTTAATGTGCCTTCAAGTTGCCAGGTTCGTCTAAAATACATGTATCAGAAAACGACTTCTTTGATTGTGTCGAAGCCATTCCCTTTAAAACAAACAACTGCTTTTAAGCTGTAAAAAGTCCAGACCGATAAAGCATTCATTTTTAATATCCTGTCAATTGCAGCATTATGAGATTAATAAAAGAGATTAATTTTAAAAAATAATAATGAATTGAATAATTAATAAAAAATAACCAGTTGAAATACATACAGATAATATACAAATAAGAATTAGGGAAGAACATCAAATTGTTGCCTAATACATAAATAATATATCCTAATAATAATGGAGAAGACACCAGACAAGGAACGCTTAGTGTTTCACATGATGAACCTTCAGAGATATCAAATGAGCATGCAGTGCTGTTTGGTACCAACAATGCTAGAAAGCATGAAGCTGGTGTGAGCTATAGCAGAAGTGTGATTATAAGAATTTTTTTCATAATTATTGTTTTGATTCAATATTATTTCTATAGCACTTTTAACAATAGACATTGTCAAAAGCTGCTTTTCTGAACTCCAGGTAGATTCAGATCTCAGAGGCGACAACAGACAAGCAAAAACTCCCTGAGGCTGCATAAAGAACAAACCTTGAGGTTGAGTTTGAATTTCCAAGTTGAAATATTGCAGTTACAACATCTTGTCAGGCAGTGGTGCTGTGTACTTAAGTTTATCATAACGGATGCTAGTGAATAACTGAGATACTCATATTTTTAAGGCCAAACCCAAATACAGATAATTCTGAGATGTATGTAGTTTCAGTATTAGTTCAGTCTTTAACTCAACTCTGAATACAGTCCATTATGCTGAAATCATCAAAGACATGAGTATGAAAAATGCTGATGATTTACACAGCGAGGTGTACATGTTGGTGTGGCACAGTGGTCCACATTAATATGTTCACTTTAATGAAGTGGTCTTAACTGCACTGGCTACTATGATGGCTATCTTTCAGTTTGTGTGTCCACCCTTATTTTTCTGTCCATATCACTATGTGCTTTCAGGGATGGGAAACATTCACTGCACGGCTGTTACCACTTACTAACACTATACTTGTTTGGTGGTGTTATGTTGGTGGTGTTATGTTCATCAGTGAGGCTGTTTTTATTAGGATGTAGCCTATATATGTGTATAGGTTCTAGATTTGTTATCAGGTAACTAAGAGTTTTCTTTTACGTCTTACTTTTAATTTCTTGATCCCTGAGAGCACCGTTATCATGGAGTCCCTTACTGTCACATGTCTCATGTGGCCTATCCCGGCATGCTCTTCTCATTTCACACTCAAGCATGCAGGAAACTGATGCCTTCATGAATGAGTGGTCCTTATAAGGGTTTTACATTGCGACATGACTGTCTGAGAAACAGAGAGCTGTTGGGTATTACTGCTGAGCTAAGTGTCTCCAGCAATGTTATACAACCACAAATACCACGCAGGAGTATTCAAGGTTTAATGCTGTTTTGAAAGACTCAAATCGTACTCATTCAGAACATTGCTTTGCTTCAAAGGCCTTGAAGATCATCAGCTTAATATCTGAGCATGCGTCCTACAACTTCCTTTAAGTAAGAAGTTTAGGAATCATTCATTCACTGCTTAATCCATGTACCATCAATGCTTGTGCTTTTACCGCTATGCTTTTATTTCATTTTGATCTGTTATAGTTAGCTCTGTGTTTTGTTACTCCAGGGTATCTTACAGGTAAGAATGCACTGAGCTGCTTGCTGACTGGTCATTGGGAATGCAGAGCCCACATCCACTGTATTTTTTTTTTTAGAAAGCATAATGATTTCGCAAATAGTACTGAGCTCAGAGGGACATCCTCTGATAGGCATAACCTTGGTGTTTATGCAGTTTCGTATCCTGCTGGCTGTTCTTAACCATCATACACATTTCACATTTTGCCTGCTGATCGGCTCTAGATGTCAGAATTGTTGAGCTTTGCTTTAACGCTTATTCTCTGTGGCTGCGTTTGCATGGATTAATACAGGGAAAGGTGTGGTTCTGTGATGTTGCATTATTTTGAAGGATTTCACTAGGTGAAGATGTGAAAGAGTAAGGCTGTCTATTCTCTTCTCAACGATGTGTTATTTGCTATATTTTCATTAATTTCGTTAATATTGTGTACAGAGATGCTTAGCCCCCTTCTGCAATATGGTTGCAATATGGTACGGTTTATGGTGGTGGACATGCTTTACATGATGGATTTCCCACAACTATATTATCCAATGAGGAATGAACTTTAAACAATATCACCACTTGGTGGCAGCGTTGCATCAGTTCATGTGATTCTCGAACAACTAAAATGAAGTTACCCTTGAGTCTGCCACACCCCGTATCTGATGTTGCTTTTCTTTCAAAATACACTCATGCCACGCTAACTTTAGGAACATTTGTCTCTTAGATCACTTTCGATTACAGGCCTGTAGGGACCCCTGCTGTCCTTTATGAAAAAAAATGCAATATCACTGTCTAATATGTTGAGCAGTATTTCTATCATGATTCTTTGGTATTGGTAATGGTCCGAAAAAAAGATTCAAATGCACTAACAATATACTAAAATGAATTGTATTAAGTACAGTACACTATATTAATTGATGTATATGTCATATAAATATAATTTACAACTGATAGATTAAAACAGGTAGGCTGTTGTATACTGCCTGTTTACTGTATGGTTCAAAGCATATGATCATGCATATGCTAGAATAAATAAAAAAAAAAAACAGTGATGGACTATTCTCAACACAGTGTATATGTACATGGTAGTGTGTGTGGCACTGGTATAAGTGAAGGTTGCTGGTCTACATTCCTCAATGTTTAAAATTGATACATTTCTGTATTTTTATCTAAAGCTTTGTAACATGCAGTGAAGTGGAAATCCAATATATTCTGTAGCACATATATTATATACTACAATAGCATATGCAATAATAGATAAACTTCTCAGACAAAAAATTCAGCTGCATTCACCAACAGCAGTGCCTTATTGTACAATGTCAATAGGTTGAGCGCCTGGACAAACAAATCAGCTCTTCTCCAGACTCCGAGGTTGCCTTTTGTGCTTCATGTAAAAGCAGAGCAGAGCACTCTCATGTTTCCAAATAAGTATGTGACATGGGCTACAGCCCAGCCTAAAATGGGATGTTTTTCCAATGTTCAACTGCCCTGTTTCGGTGAGCCTGTGCCCACCTGTATAGACTTAGAGTCCTGTTCTTGGCTGATAGGAGTTGAACCCAGTGCAATCTTTTGCTTTGTAGCCTTTTCGCCTCAACATTCAGTGCAGGCTTGTGCGATACAGATTTTTTTGTCCTGATCGCGATTTTTCTGTTTTAAAATATCTCAATAAATGATTTAATTGTCCAGAACTGTTAACCTGAAAAAGACAAGAAAACAAGACAAGCAGTTATGTAGTCAAGAACTGTGGTGACTCGCAAAATCTGAGCTGAATTTTAAGTGATTGTGCAGTAATATGTAGTTAACAGTTAAAAAATCGCAGCACAATTCAATATAATCCTGTATAACCCTTGACACTTCATTATAAGTATATTTAATATTTTTAGGTCAAAATCGTCATTGTTTTCTCTCTGTTGGTGGCATCCTTAATAAACATAGGAAACCACTGTTAAATATATACTTGTCTAAAGTTAGCTAAGTTGAACATACATTGATGGATTTTATTTGACATTAATGAACTTAAATATTTACCTGCCTGCACGAGCATCTCCACGTGAGACAAGAGCACGTGAGATCAGGGAAAGGGGCGGGACTTCCAGGAAGTGTATGTTATTTGTAGAGTTCAAAACACCTGTGCAAATCACTCCAGATTTATAAGTCACTTGGCTCATTTCTCTTTTTATTGGGAAGATAAAGACTGCTCTTTTGGCATATGTTTGAGTGATAACTTGTACTATAACACTCCAGTGTTTTTGCAGAGTGCCTATGGAAAATGCATCAAGGGAAGGTTTGGAAATATAACAATGTAATAATAATATAATTGTTAATAAATGTCACTGGATATCGTGGCAATGTAATATTGTGTAGGGATGATCATTTTGTTTATCGCGCAAGCCTAGCATTTTGTGTGCACAGTTGTACAGCGGTGTTATTTGAGTTAGGTCAAACCATTCTGGCCACTATTCTCTGATGACACTCATCATCATCGCATTTCTGCTGGCAGAACTGCTGCTCACTGGATGTTTTTGTTTTTGTACCATTCTGTGTAAATTGTAGAGACTGTTGCGCATGAAAATCCCAGGAGACTAGCAAATTCTGAAATACTCAAACCAACACGCCTGGCACCAAAAATCATGCCACAGTCAAAATTACACAGTTCACATTTTTCCCCATTCTGTTTGATGTGAACATTAACTGAAGCTCTTGACCTGTATCTGCATGAGCTTATGCACTGCGCTACTGCCACATGATTGGATAACTACATGAATGAGCAGGGGCACAGGTGTTCCTAAAACAGTGGCCAGTGAGTGTATATTTTAAATATAAATTTCAAAATACAGCATATTAATATCACATTGAATTGTGTTGTCATTATTTTGCAGTATATTTATGATGCATAAAGGCTAATAGACATGACTCTATTAACGGAAATATCAAGAGCAGAGCTGGGGGTCTCCAGAACTGGAACTGAAATCCACTCATCTAATCCTAAATGAATGGAAAGTGTGAAATCTGCTGCCAGTATGCAGTTCAAAATGCTTTGTAATTAACTGAATCTCTGTCTTAATTCTAGTTATAAGTAAGTACAGTGGATATAAAAAGTCTACACACTCCTGTCAAAATGGTAGGTTTTTGGGATGAAAAATATGTCATAAAGCATGTCAGAACTTTTTCCACCCTCCCTGGGAAATTACAACACATAAACATTAAGTGAAAAACAATCAGAAAAATCTTAAGGAGAAATAGGAAAAATAAAAAAAGTTACAATAGCTTGGTTGCTAAGTGTGCATGCCCTTTTATAGTTGGAGATGTGGCTGTGATCAGAATGAACCAATCACATTCTATCTCATGTTCAAAAGTAATTATCATACAGCTGTCATCAATGAAATTATTCTGATTCTCCCCAAATAACGATCAGCTGTTTCTGTAGGATTTTCTTGACATCTTATTGGTTTCATCCGACTGCTGAAGCCATGGTCTGCAAAGAGCTTACAAAGCAAGCATGGTATCTCACTTGTTGAAAGGAATCGATCAGGAGAGGAGTATAAAATTTCCAAAACATGGAGCAGCACAATGACATTACCAAGAACAGGCTGTCCCTTACCAGGGAGGCTGGTAAGGTGTAATAAAAAAATGTATAATAATTCCATAATGCCAAAAGGTATGTTTGGCGCAAAAAATTCACATCACCAAAAGGACACCATACCCACGGTGAAGCATGGTGGTGGCAGCATCATGCTTTAGGGCTGCTTTTCTTCAGCCAGAACTGTGGGTTTTATCAAGGTGGAGGGAATCATGAATAGCTACAAATACCAGTCGATTTTAATGCAAAACCTTCAGGTGTCTGCAAGTAAGCTGAAGATGAAAAGGAATTTCCCCTTTCAGCATGACAATGACCCAAAGCATACATCCAAATCAACAAAGGGATGGCTTAACTAAAAGAAGATCAATGTTTTTGAATGGCCTAGCCAGAGTCCAGACCTGAATCCAACTAAATATCTGTGGGGTGACCTGAAGTGGGCTGTGCACAGGAGATGCCCTTTCAATTTGCAGGATCTAGAATGTTTTTGAAAGAAAGAGTGGGAAAATATTGCCAAGTCAAATTGTGCCATGCTGATAGACTCTTATGCAAAAAGACTGACTGCTGTAATAAAATCAAAAGATGCTTCAACAAAGTATTAGTTTAGGCATGTGATTTATCTTAGTATCATTCTTTTACCTCACAAAAACCTGACATTTTGACAGGGGTGTGTAGACTTTTTATATCCATCGTATGTGGAATTTCATTGTGAGAGAGAAGCTTCCTCACAATTTATATTGTATGGCAGAAATAGAAGAATTTCAAAATTATAGTTGTGGGAATTCTTTCCAGCATTGTAGTTCATGGTCATTCTCTTGTGATCTCTGCTTGTGTGTCTTTTATGCTGCTAACTACATTTTGATATGCTTAACTGCTGCTCTCTTCCTCTCTCAGTAATCGATTCTACAGATGCCTTGGATGCCTTTGCAACTCCTCTTCCCCCCTTTTCCCCACCTACCATCCCAAGTACAACCATTACAACCTCAACAACTACCACCATTGCCCCTACAACTGATGCCACTCCCACTACTCCTGCTCCAACTACTCCAACAACAACAACTACTACAACTACAACTACCACTACCAGTACTACCACCACCACTACAACCCACCCCACCCTGCCTTTCATGCCGGGTATTTGCACAGACTTCGGTATAAAAAGTCAATGAAAAAGTAGAAGGCAGTTAATTCAATCGCATTTATAGCTGACTGAACTAAGTTGGACATTTCGGATGAAGTATTCATTATATGGATGCCTTAAGTGCCCATTTTTGACAAGCGGCTTGACTGAGAGTTGACCTTTGCCCTTAAAAAAGACATTTTCCCCAAATTAGGATTGATATATAATAATTATTTGTACTGACTGTGGCATCCAATTAGCTTGTTATTCCCTTATGAGATTAAAAGACAGTCTCTACAGAATGTGATGAAGCAGCTTTAGAAGGACCTTCATCATATTAAAGGCAGAAATTATAACAAAATGGTATTAAAGTGGTGTGGCTCTAACATGCTGGTGTAGTAAGTATTAGCTCTTGTCACTTTCCTCCAGTGGTTGAAATTTGTGAACTGTACTCCTCTCCCACCTGTTCTGCTTAGCCCCGCATGTAAAGATCTGGAATCTGACCGTGGATGCTAACAGTGACTATGCTAACGTCAGCTGGAAGCACAACTTCCCGGTTGACAGCAGCGAGTTTGTGCTAGAGTTCACACTGGACAGTAAGACCCAGATTCTCCCACTGAGAGCTTATGAAGGGAAACTCTGTGCTTTCGATTGGGCTTGCTAGGACATAAATCAAGACCAAGATCATCTGAAGAACGTGCTGAGTTTACTGCAGAGATACGCTTAGTCACAGATATTGCTGTGAATTCCAGCTCCTTTTGTTCTATGATAGCTTAGATATTGTACAGAATAATGGACCATTTATCATATCTAACAGCTATGAGCAGTGCTACTCTTCATGCTGTGTACCTTCTTGTACAATGACCCTTATAGATATTCCATCCATGCACTTTAGAAAGAACAAAGCAGCAGTGCTCTGTTTCATCTGCCATCTCTGAGAGATGAAATGAGCCTGTCTTAGTCATTTCATTGGGCTTTGGGTTTGTGTCCTCGCGAGTCCTTAAAGTTCCCTTTATGAAGCTCCTATTCTTTCTGGTGGCTCGCAGGAACAGGGAGAGATTTGAGTAAATTTGTGACAAAGAGAGTGTAATTAAGAGGAAAGAAGAGAATGAGAGAAAGAGACAAATAGTAATAAAAAGAACCTCTTATTTTGAGTGAGTAGGGAGTAAAATGACTCAAAAGACAGAATCTTGATTATACCAAATGCCTAGAGATATCACCACTCGAAACATTCCTCTCTGACGAAAATCTCCTCTTCCTTTGTTATGTGGCTAACGACCATTTTACATTTCTGCCTAATTTACAGATTTAATGCTTGTAACTATATCCCTAATTTTAGTCATGCCCTTTTTCGTGTAGCACGTTCGCATGTGACATTTAATTAAAGCTCTTTCTTGTTACACAAAAGTCTCACTGCATTTATGCGGGCGATTCAGGAGCTATGTATTAAGTAGCTGATGGTGGATAACAGTCTCCCTTTGTCTCACTCTCTCTCTCTCTATCCTCTTTCTCTCTTGGTCTTTCCTTCTTCACATGTCTATATTTTTCTCTACCATTTGAATCTGATTGTCTACCTCCACCCCATGTGCCTTTTATGCTAATATTTCTTTGTATGGCTGCCTCACTGCTGCTTAGCTTGGCTCACAGTTCTTACCTAGTGAGCAAACTGCAAGAGCCTGGCTGGCATCTAATGCACAAGCTAGGCCTCTACTGTATTCCTCTTTTGTCTTTTTGGGGAGAGGGATAATGAAGGGGTTAATGTTTTCTACCCAACTTTATCTCAAGGGGGCTATCAGAATCACAGTCACGACCTTGAAACATGTATATGAGGGCATGGTGATGCAATCACACTCTGAGACAGTGTAAATGTACGCTAGTGGTTTCATCTGAGTAGACTGTACAAAATATGAATATGAACCTGTGTTTTGTGGGGAGGAGTAGTGGATAGATTAGATATCATGGCACTGTATGATACCACACACACACGTTGTAAAGTAACCTCTGCAGATTTCTCCACTCACAAAACAGAATATGTAATTAGACAATTGACGGGCCTACTTCTGTCTCTCTCCCTCTCTCTCTCTCGCTCTGGTGCTGTGAAGTAGCTGGCTGCCGCATGCTCTGTGTGTGTGCCATACTGTGAAGTGGCGTGTAAAGGTGGACAGGAGGATTGCTTGTCTGGTGTTGCTTTGATTTGTTGTAGTTTGTACCTCGAACAAAAATCTAACACATTATAGACTGCTTTTAAATTCATTATGCGTTCTCTGTACATTAATATGCTCTTGAAGACAACCAAGAAAATCACATTTTGATGGAGTCTGTACTGGCCCACAGGCATGCAGATTTTTTTTTCTTCCCCCCATTCAGCATGCCCATCAGTTTTTCTGGAAAAAAAAAAACCATTAGGTTTTTTTTTTTTTTTCAAAAAGCTAAAGCTACAAATGATGGGCCACTATGTCTTTAAGTTTCTGTGGGACTAATTATTATGATTTCTATAAAGATGTTGAGCAAATAGCCTCAGTTTGGTTCACCTTGTAGCTTTAGCTAACCATCACACTAAAGACATATTTTATTGCTGCTATGGTTCTTCACAGAAAAGGCATGTGCTGTGGTAAAATTCAGGGAGTGGAAATGGCTGAATTCTTGACAAGCAGTGTGTGACTGCTTCTTATTTTAGTATGTTGCATGCTGTCACCAGCTTCTGGAATACCACCCAAGTAATGCTCATGCTCTTAACAGCATTATGCTAGCTTGGCTTTTCTCTGAGAAGGCATAATGTGATGGTGGTGTGCATTTTAATTCAAGATAAGAAAAGGTCTGTAGACGTTTGAGACTGTTGCTCAGTTGTTTCTATCAACCCCTAATTGGCAGTACTGACTCAGAATCAAATATATTATTGTATTTTTCCCCCCAAATTATTTTAATGTACCTTGCAAGGAAAGGAATACATTTTTCTTTCATTATACCACTTTCTATAGACACATATGCTTTTCCACCAGACAGTGTGGCAAGTGGTAAATTATCCATGATCCTCTATTTTGTCAAAGGGCTTCACTTATCGACCTTGATATAAACTAATTTATTCATAAATTTACATGAGAAATTTAGTATTCATGTAAATCCAGTTCGTTCAGAAAAACGCGTATTCTACAAGGGCGTCTGAGTTTGTGTAAATTTGCAAATAAGGAGACTTACTAATGTGAGCCTTGATTGATAGTCTAAGACTAAGTCTTAGTAAGTTTAAAAAGTTAATGTAGTTCAGTTGCATGCACAAATTAAATGAAAATTTTGTGCAACTAGTGAATTTTAGATTAATGACCTGATAAAGAACAATCCAAGCACACTAGCACACTTCATCCTAGGAGGCAATAAAGGCTTTCACCGTTTAGTTGTCATTTTGTCATTTTTAGCTCCTGATGAGGTTTTTGCCTTTTATGGAGTTTTGTAGCTAAATGTAAATCAGCTGTGCTGTGAACGTGCTTGGTAATTTACATTTTTTTATTTGGTTTAGCCTATGGGAACATTCTTGACTTGACTAAGATTGATAAATGAGAAATTGTTTCCAATTTCTGTACTTAGATAACATTGCTGAGTTTTACTTCCCAGGACATACAAGTTGAGTTACACGTAGAGCAGGTCAACAATTAGTCAAATGCACTCTTCACCCAATTGTTCTGATGTCTCAATATGGCTCATTAGTATAGTAATTGTCTTCCAAAGTTTCCTTCTTTTTGAAAATGTCCTTTCTCTCTATGGTTTAGGCAATATCACAATTTTATAATACAATTTAATGTTTCAAATTAATTTTTATTTATTTACAGTAATGCTTTCTTGTTGCTTTCTAAAATTTCCAAAAAAAAAAAAAATCCTTCAATTCAATGTTTGCTCATAACAGCGTTGTGAATGCAGTCTAAACCATTGGCACACTTGGCTTTGTATATGGATATAGATCGTTCTGAATTCAAATTTGTCACCATGCTGTGCCGTGCCACACTGTCTGGTGGGAAATTTCTTTTAGACCGCGCCTTCTTTAGACTTCTTTAGACACTTTTGAAAGTCCTCAATTGATTAGTCTTAATACTTCATTGACAAACAGTATGAGCACTTTCACCTTCTAGTCTCAATACATCCACAGCACCTTCCATGTCATGGAAGTGAAGGCTGCTTCCAGTCATGTTTTTTGGCAGGTTGCTCTGTCCTGGATTCACGGACATTTGTCTTACGTCTCCTCCTAAGGTAATGGGTCTATGAAAAGTGTGCTGTTCAAACATGAACCCCCCATTAAGCTGGCTGGGTTGATAGCTGGAGCCAAGTACCGGCTCCGTGTGTATTCCCACGAACAGCCCAGCATCACCAGCGAGTATGTCACCTTCGAGACCAGTGGAGGTGAGGGCTGGTGTATAAAGGATGCACTGCTGGGTTTACCTATTTCAATGTCTGTTCAACAAGTATATGGATATTAGGAGCAGCTGACTTCTGAAAATGGTTTCATTTTGTGCTATTGGCAGTTGTAGTTGCAACAAGCTGAAGCCTAAATAAAGTGTAATATTTTGCACAGTGACATTATCCTGGGATGTACACTTTTAACAGCCCAAAGTCAAAGCCATTCAGAAATAATAATTACGATCAATCACAATTCAAATGAATACTGTTTACCTTTCCTTCTACTGTGAAGTTAAAAGTTAAAAGTATGTTATAAAGGTCACTTTTAAAGTTTCATTCAGCTAGGCCTCTTTGCTTCTTTGCTTTTGGAAATACAACCAGGTTATATTGATTGTGGTGGTTTTTAGTGCAGTACTAAAAATCAAAAAGTGCATAGTAGTTTTTTAATAGGATGCTGTAATCCTGGAATGCTTGTGTGCCTTGGGTGTGGTAAGCCAAATGAAATCATCAATGTCATCTTGTGTAATAACATGCGGAATATGATATCGATCCTCAATTTCTCCCTCAGGCTTGTTTTCCCCTCTGGCTTGGACTGGTTTATGATATTGAGTGTCTGGTTCAGAGTAGCGTTATATCCCTTTCTTAGCATAATATGCCACAAACACACAAACACATTACTGATTCAGGGACAGTCAAGATTACATTCAAGATTACAAAACACAAACTGTAGTAGCAGTAAGAAGCATGGGCCCATATATAGTTAAGGACTAAATATAGGCCGACAGGATACGGTTATTTGAATGGGATAGTGGTAGAATGCATGAATTAGCAAGGAAGTGTTTTCTTCATTTGGTGTGTGTGAGTTTTTTTTTCCTCAGAACTCTGGAGAGAATGTGATTTCTGGACTAATTCTGTTAACACAGATCAGGGTTTGATAATGCAGGTCCTAATGCACTCTTCTTATTGCTAATGTGTTTTTGATAAAGCGTAGTTGTCAGTGAAGGCTCTGCCTACTAAAACATAAAGAGATTCATTAAAGACTCAGTTTTTGGTTTTTTGGTCATAAATCACAGGAAAATGGTGGTGAGTAATTCATTTAGCTTGAAATTCTATGTGTGGTTCAATGTCAGAAACTTTGTCAGTTTCATTTTTTTTTCTTGCACAATATCTCTTTCTGTCTTTCATGTGCTCTCCAAATCCCTCCTCACTTTTCGTGTGTGCGTGTGTGTGTGTGTGTGTGTGTGTTGTCTGACAGCCTACAGTACGGACCAAGTCGACATTGCCACGCAGGGTTGGTTCATTGGTCTCATGTGTGCTATTGCACTCCTCATTCTCATCCTGCTCATTGTTTGCTTTATCAAAAGAAGCCGAGGAGGGAAATATCCAGGTAACACACAGAATGCTATGCAATATACAATATATATGCAATGCAGTTCAGTATAATTCACTAAATATGGTATATAAAAGATTTGGATTCGCTGAACTGAAATTCATTTGTTAATTCTGAGCTCATTCACTCCCATTGACCTCAGTGAGAGACAAAAAAGACCTCCCTTTGGACCCTGTGGACCACAAAGACCAGGATGGATCATTTGATTACCAGTAAGTGTGTGGCCTGCTTTAATAATAGCTTCACATAATTGTAATTAATTTTCCCGGTTGATATCTATGCTGCCTTATGATTCTGTGGATATTATATTGTGCATGCATTTACGTTTTTCCTGACGCTGGGTGCCTTTTTTTTTTTTTTGCCTGTTTCAGGTTAGCTTGGAAAACGTAGAGACACGAGGGGGACATGCCATTCTATGTCCTAATCAAAACTAATAAATAACTTTGCAAACAAATCTAATTTAAAGATTGGCAACAAAGTATAACACGATTAATTCAACAAACTTTAACTCAGTGTTTTACACTAACCACGATCCTGTTAGATCATATTCATCAACAAAATCTAATATACACATTAACAAAAGCTTTGCATTGCTTTGCAAAAACCACAATCTCATTAGGCAAGCTCAAGCTTTGCCGTGAGCGGTACGGCATTGCTGAAGTCAGCTCTAAAAAGCCTGACCTGAGACTTAAAACTGAACAATAAGTTCCATTTGGCATTATGTAACATGTAGCATACTGTCTGAACACACAGACGGTGTGCGTGCTGTTTGGCAGCTAACAAGCCTTTGCAGTGTGGCGCTAATCATATCTATGACTTTCTTCTAAGCAATAGTCATGAACGAAAATCATTAGCAGCATGTGAAGGAGTGCTTTCTAATGTCTTTTTGGCTTAACCTAGACTCTGTATGTTCATCCACCATAATATTTTTATAACTTCATGAATAGGTACGTCATGCAGAAACTATGATAGAGGTGGTTTTCTTCTGTGGAACATCTCAAAGGAAGTCATAATCATGAGCTAACCAGTGCACTAAAAGACAAAGTGCAGCCAGTTATGAGAGTTTTATCACCTTTTTAGCATTCATCTTAATATAATCACTAGATATTACATATCTTCTGATGATTCGCTCAGTATGTTGCAAGTAATTAATAGTTCTGGTACTAACACCTCTGTCCCTCTCAAATTAAATCCTTGTTCCCCCAATCACCGAACATTGTTAAGGAACGAAAACAGGTATTTGGTTTCAACACAGCATCCCTCTTAGCCTGAGCATGACGGCTATTGGTTGTTTCTGGAAGGGGAAGTCAGCTAGATGGGAGGGGCTACAGCTGATACCAGATCCATGGTGTAGTTCTTCAAGGGTGTCAAACACTTGTTAAGTATATCTGTAATTCAATGCACTTATTGTCAATGATAGAATTCTTGTAGTCTCGTACAGAATACAGTAACAGCAACACTGAATATTTGTGAACCAAAACAGCTTACCAGGTCCAGAATCACTCCTCATAAAAGACAGTTTACTGTATGTGAGTGATTGCTTTGTTTTTTGTTGGAGAATTGTAATTTAAAAGCCTGTGACACAGAGGTCAAATTGATTTCTGGAGTAGCAGTGAAGGGCAAAGTGCCTTTCCATCTGCCAGTGTTTGAGACCCTTGAGGGACTGTTGTCTTGTATCCGGCAAGACTAACAACTTGAAACATACTGTTTTTCCTGCATGTAGTTTAACAGTGGCATTGCTCTAATCTGGCCTGCAGCAAAATGAACTCAAAGCTATGAAACATGCATGCAAAATGGTAAAATATTCACTTTTCGAGGTTCTGTGAAAATGTGATCTCTAGCTTCAGTTTTAGAGATCATATTTTACTGTTATCTTGTTATAGTATGATTACATTCACTATTGCAGGCCAGCAATCCAGCCAGTACACAATCAGCAGAAACAACATATGTGTAGCTCTTTGTTTGCTGAAATTGTTAGGGAAACAAAAGTAACAGAAAATAAAATGTTGAATAGATATATGTGTTCAGCTATTAGTACATTTTCAGTCCCTTTCCAGTGGCTTCTTCTAACTGGTTTTCCCTCCTCTATTTTTAACCCTCCTGTCATTTTCCCCCTCTTGGTCCATGAAGGTCTCTTGAAAGGAAAAGGTATGAAAGTAGAGGAAACAGCTGCTTTCTACAGACTTCCTACTCCCCAGTTAATACATTGTCTGCTCTGAGTTTTTGGTTTTAATCAATTACCATGTTGGTCAAAACAAACTTTAATATACAGTTTTGGAGCAAGCTGTTTGAGAAAAGTGAATTTCACTGAGATTCTTTACCATAACTCGTTGTCTGTTAGACCTCTGGTTTGACCCTAATGCATCAGCTAAATTAAATTATTTAACATCGTAAAATATAGTGAGATTGTTTTTCACCTTTTTTCACCTCAGAGGCTTTTAACCTTTGGCTGTAAGTTAACCCTGATACTCCTGAATAATTTTAGTGTTCATTTTTAATCTTCAAGCACGCAATCCATTATTGCATTGTCAACATATATATATATAAGGTTTTTGAATTACTCCTATAAAGTCTTATGTACAGTAAGATATTTATCTTGGAGCTTCATCAGTGTATCACTCATAATCGATTAAAACAAAAACTCAAGATAAGCAGTTTCAGGTTGGCCTGTTTCTCATTTTGATGGAGGCTAGACGATTGTGGTACAGTTACCAAACCAATATGGTTTAAATCTAGTTTAAATTAAGGAATTAATAAATTCACTTCAGGGGAATAATGAGAATAATATTCCCAATGCTTTTCCAACGATCTCTTAATCACAATGTCACCAGTACTGTTGTGGGTCTGAAACGAATGAGTTGTTAGAGCAAGGAACCATGTCTTCTAGCCTTATCATAATTTTCATAAGCAAAAAAATGACAATAAACGGTGTATCTAGGCAGTGCTTATCGCTTACGTGAAGTTCAGATTAAATGAATGCATTTTTAGTATGGAGGAATTAACAATATTATTGGTTCTCATAGAGGAAAAAAGTAACCTGAATTGTTTCCTGTAAATAAGTGCATGTCCCGCTGATATTCTACAAAATGAGAATAATCATTTACTCATTAAAAAAAATATATTGCAAATGCTTGGGTTAACATAAGCATTTGTTTTTTTTATATGCATCTTTTTTGGGCCCTTTGCTAAAGTATTACACTTCTTGCATGATTAGGCTTTCTCCTCACAAACAGCACCAGCATGCAATTAAAAGGACATATGTGTCCTAATTATTTACTCAATACTGCCTGAACCATGAAGAATCATTCTCTATAGACCACACAAGTAGTTCATAAATAAAGGGTCTACCCCACCAACTTCTCTGACCCCAACTTCCTTTGTTTACCTTGAAAGTTTTGAAATTTTTTATTTTTAAGATGTTTTAATTTCTCATTCATTTGCGCTGTTGTTTTTCTCCTGAACTACCGGTAAAAAATAGGGGTTTGTCTCTTTGCTATCTGGTGCAGATTGTCCTTTGTGCTTGAAAAATGTAAAGGTAACAAAGAGTATGGCAGCTTGAATAGTCCCATTCTGTGTACTCTTCACCTGTTGTCCTAGTTGCAGTAAGCGTAGGAATGGAAGGGTGCAATTCAGTGGGTACAATTCTGTTTACAGGCTTCATTCTTCTAGCTGCAACATTGCTTTGTGAGCATAAGAATAGATGTTCTGTGGAGTGTCAACTCTTCCGTTTACAGCACTTGTTATTCAAACTGAAATTCAATTTCATGAGGTTAGGATTTGGAAGAGGTGCAAAGTGGGATGTTAGCATAACCACTCATCTTTTTCTCCTACCTCAACAGCAGCGATGAGGACAACAAGCCTTTGCAGGGAAGTCAGACCTCTCTAGACGGCAATGTCAAGGAAAGTGACGACAGTCTAGTAGACTACGGAGAGGGAGGGGATGGCCAGTTCAATGAGGACGGCTCCTTCATAGGCCAGTACACGGTCAGGAAGGATAAGGAGGAGACGGAGGGCAATGAGAGCTCAGAGGCCACATCACCTGTCAATGCCATCTATTCTCTGGCGTAGATTGTTCTGGAATGAACAGAAGGCCAAATGCACACACAATTAATTCAATATATACATAGAGAGAAATCTGGAACCACATATACACACTTAACGTTGAGATGCACAGTCCCTATGAAGAAAGCAGGGGTGAGAAAACAAACCCCTGGTTGAGGAATTCAGAACTCAGACTTCAGTGTGCCTTTAGGGCAATGGGGCACAGGGAAGACAACGGCAACCTGAGACTTTCAAGCATTTTCTGTGGCTTATTTTTTATTTTTCAAAATCCTGAACCCACATTCACACTTCCTAATATCAGAGAAAAGCAGACACAGGCAGAAGTCCTGTGACATACCAGTAGTGGGCCGAATCAACAAAGGAACATCGGCAAATGCCAAAAATATGATAGATGCGTCAGTAACAGATGTATGAATGCTGTAATCAGTGCTGGCACAGCTTGTTGTACCATCGAAATCTATGCACTATGTATTACCATAATTTGCTTTTGGTTGAAATTGGGTGATCAAATTTCTTCTTTTCTTTCATAATGCAAAAAGCATTAAGTTACTGTTAAGTCACTGTTAAGTCACTGAAATGCTATACTTCCTGGCACCCGTGCCCTAGCAGTAGACATGTCTGCTGTAGTGTGATGCCTATTTTTGCAAGTATATTTTCATTGGCTGCATCTATAGCATTTCTAATTATCACCGCTGATGTTTATAGAGCTGAAGGCAAGCACCATCCTTTATCAAATTAAAAAAAAAAAAAAAAAACAACTAACCAAACAAGCAAGCAAACAAACAAACAAACAAAAAATGCATTATTTTGGAGCATGGTGATGTTTGTGCAAGAGACAATAGAGAGGTTGAAAAGAAAACTTTATCTCTGTTAGCTCAATAAAACACAATTGTATAATCATTTTTTTATAGTTGGCACTATATATTAAATAATGGGGATGATGATGATGATGATGATGATTAATCTGACATCCACTATTTTTTCTAGTATTTTGGGCTGTGGTCTTTGTTTTAGTAAGTTTGTTCTAGGGTGTTTAGGTGCAAAGTAGATGGATAGATGTGGAAGCAGTAATGCTAAATGGCTCGCATAGGAAAAGTCATTATTGAAAATTTCTAACATTAAAGCCATGCTTGATATTATCAACCATTTTTTATCTTCTATATTGCCCAGATCTTACAGAAACAAAAACGAAAAGTGGATCCAGACACATAGGGTCCAGTTTCGGTATTAAAACATTGCATGGTGAGAGGTTATATGAAAGGATTATTTAAATTGCTTAAATAGGGGACCATACAATTTAGCATGCTTTCTTTTCAGAGCTTGGTTTCAACACTGCCTAAAAAGCAACTTGAACTTTAGTGCCACTCACAGTGGTGGGCGTGGCCGCCTAGCCAATACAGCACCAATATAGTTACTTCAAGCAGAGGGCTCAGTGTATGTAGAATTAAATATTTATTTGTATTTAATTTATACAATTTATATAATTAATATATTGCTGATTAATTTAATGAACACCCAATTTTAACCGCTTTTCTCATGAGGTCACTGAATAGTTTCTCACCTAACATAAGGTACAGTACATATGTACTTTAAAAAAAACTATATTAGACCCATACTGTGTAATAATGGAAGGGTGGGATAAGGGCAGTGGATGTTTTATCCACTAATTAAATGTATGTATCCATTAAATGTATGTTTTATCTGTTAATAGTGCTGTTTCTTTTGTATTATTGTTATTGTATTACAGTTCCAATATGTTGATATATTTCAATTTATTTCTTGTCACTTTTACATGACACAGAAAAAAAGATGTTTGTTTATTTTAGTCAGACACAGTTTTGTGCTCTCTTTCATAAATGTAAATACTGATTTGCAGACGGGTGGCAAATTAAAGGGAAACCTGGTGGCTCTTTTATGTTGTGGAGGTCATTTTGCTTGCATGGTTTGAGTCCACTTGTTCCCTTAGAGGGAAGCGTTATAACTAATCAATATGAAGTTGTTCTGTCTGAACACCTTTATTCGGAGATTAAGCATTTCCATCCTGATGGGAGTGGTCTGTTCCAGGATGTACTCACCCCCATCCATAGTTCACAAGGACTCACTCAATAGTTTGATGAGGATGAAAATGATGAAAGCATATGCTGTGGCCTTCACAGTTACCAGATCTCAACTCAAATGAACACCTATGGGAGTTTTTGGAGTGGCATGTTAGACGGCGCTCTCCACCACCACCCTTAAAACACCACCACCCTTAAAACCCTTCCATTGGAAGAATTATATTCATTCCTCCAATACAGTTCCAGTAGAGCCTATGGCAGTGTCTATAGAAGCTGTTCTGGTGGCTTGTGGTGGCCAAAGAATGTATGTTGTTGTTGTTTTTTTTCTTTTACTTTGTCACCCATCTGTAGATTTTTGACTTGACACTTGCAAATTGAACACTAACAGTGTTTAAATTATGGGGGTCTTGGCAGTGCTGAGTCCTCCAAGGTAAAGCCAGAGGCCCCCTAGTTTTCACCAAAACCTGTCAGAGGGGATCCACATTGTTAATGTATTAGGCTGAATGTCATAAAGTCATATCATATATATCATAAACTTGTGTGTCTGTATATTAACTTTCTGACAAAAGTAGCGACATAATGAGCTGAAGAGTTGTCAGGAGGCATGTCCACATCCAGCTGAGCTAAAGATCAGCTGTAATAAATTGACAGTTGACAGTGACTGCAACATGGTTTTATTTTTATTAATCAAATTGCTGGTCAGCTTCTGCATACGGGTTTGCTTTGAAACTAGGTTAGGACTAATTCGTTGTTTTTCAGTTATTCTTACCTCAGTCCTGGTCTCGAGTATTGAATGAGGCCAACTTGTTTACCCTATTTTTCCTTTTCTTTTGTGCATATTTGACCTGTCTACAGCCAGTTACTTGCACAAACCTATGGGCAGAAATCTTGGTAGCTGTAAGGGTTTGCTATTGTAGCATTCTTCCCCCATCTACTGGGGGCTGAGCTTATCTTTCTCTTGGTGTACATGTTACTGTGTGAAGCAACATTTTCGTCACTTCAGTTTTCCCATCATCACTATACCTCAGTATCAGACTTGGGCTTGCTTCTTCATAATATCCTCCTCCTGGGACATCTACTCACCTACGCTGTGTTGTAATACTGCCTTTAACACACCCTCATCGACTTTCCCTCATGCATCACCAGTGGCCACATGCAGCAGTTGCAGTGGGCAGAGGATCTTTCTGTGGGCAGCAAGCACAATGTAATTAAAAAGATTTCTTTGACAGTTTAGCAGAGTAAAATAATGTTAGTTTCTAGTACTACTACATAATAAAACTCTGTTTTGTTGTATGTTTTTAAAAATATTTTATAGCTCTTGTTTATGCTTATGTACTCTGTTTGAATGTTTATTTTTTGGAACATTGAATTGCTCTTGTTTATGCTTATGAACAAATGTTTATATGCTTCATTTGCCATTTCTGGGAAGGGAATTGCGTCATCAGAACTCAGTACCTTCTTGGCAATTTGTGTCAGTCCATAGTTAACATAAGACTCAGTTCCTCTGTCCTCCAAGGGGTCTAACAGACTTCCGCTGAGGAAATAAAACATTGGAATAGACTTTAACATGCCAGTAGGGATTTCTGCAAAATGAAAATGGTGAGAGAAAGTCGTCTCAGGTATGTTGAAAATCAGTATTCCTGGACATCATCATTTCAGCTTTCTCCAATACCTTATATACCAAATATTCTGCCTGTTTTGTTTTCCTTACCATCAATGTCACCTGAATGAAGGGGCAGCCTGATGACTTGCATGCAATGACCAAACGAAAGCACATGACTTATGGTGGCAGTGACGTCTCTGAGAACCACAGATTAACCATTTAGAGTAATTGCATATTATGTAAATCTGAAAAGTCAGTGAACTCACAGTCTCCAACTTGGTGAGGGACTCTCCTGTACATGCAAATGAGCATTTAGTGTGTGTCTGTTTTCCCTATTTTGGACCTTGGACTCATATCTTAACAGACACTTTTACTGCTCTCGTAGACTCTTTTCCTCGTCCATGAAGAAGAGAGAACGAAATAGTGTACTGTCCAGGTTTATAACACTATATTATATGAATATTTCAATATTGCATATGCTTTTTCCATTTCTTTTGTACATTTTCAGTTTCTATGCGCGCTGGCAAAATATTCTGGCAAAATGCACACTATAGCCAGCATACTCTACTAAATCGAAAAAAAAGGTGTGTTTTAAATATTGAGTGTCAAAGAACTGAAAATATAGATATGTATATGTATTTTCAATCCAGTAATGTGTTTCAGCATTTAAACAAATATCTTTAATCTTAGATTTGTTTTGTCTGAAAAATCAGATTAATCCAAACCACCATCACATTTCATAGTTGTAAATTCTTCTTCTTCTTCTTCTTTTTCATTTATTCAGTAATTCATTTATCTTCAGTAACTACTTCATCTTGATCAGATTTGGATCAGGGGTGGATTCTGAGCCTGTCCTGGGGACATTGGGCACGAGTTGGGCATACATCCTGGATGGGACTCCTGTCCATTGCTGCTGCTATTATTATTATTATTATTATTATTATTATTATTATTATTATTATTATACATCACATCTTCTGAGTCATCTGGAACACCATTCATTGATATATTGCCTCTACATACAGGGTAATGATGTTTTATGTAAATGTAGTAAAAAGAAAAAGGACATATGACCATATTCACCATGTATGCGTGATTCACCATGTATGATGAGATGCTGCAACTTAATCTGCTAGAAAAAAATACTTTCTTTATAGTAAAGCTGTCATTTTCTCTACCTTTGGTGTCTATGCTAATGCTTAATTGTGTGAAACTAAGAATGGGGAATGGCATATCATTGCTTCAATATTATAAAGTACTATCTGGCATTTTTGTCAAAAATGTGTTAAGCACATAAACTTCATCACTGGGGGATTTCTTCTCCTGTAGTGTTTTTTTTTTATTATTATTATTTTACAAAGTTTTTGCTGTAATATTTGAAACGTTAAAAGTTATATCTGCAAAATCACAGATATCTAGTGTATAAACAGCAGGTAAAATACAGGTCTTGGTTTTATATTATATAAATATTCTGCCACACATGAAAGACTTCAGTGTAGTGGGAAGCTAGCATCAGATAAATTACAATAACTTTAAATATTACAGACATTGGACTACTACATGCAACATGCTTCATAAACTGAAATTTCCAGTGTTACCAGGGACTGAAGTTTAACTAGCATGACATGTAAGACATGTTTGTGTGGTTGAACAGAAACATACATTATATGTTCTAATGTATTTTAATATTGTTAATTTAATAATATTGTCTTGTTAAAAAAAAGAATTTTCAAGGTAAAAAAATAGGAATAGAAAAACCCTTATAAAACCAAGTATTATAATATCTAATATACTATATAATATATAATAATATAATATAATGATCTTATGGAATAATACGTTTCTATATATGTTTGTCTAGTGTATTTTGTAATTGTCTCAAAATTTCGAAAATGGACATTTGAAGTAATCTTAAAGTTGGGCTTGTTGAAGTGCAAATGCAAATTTCAGTACTTCAGAGTTTTGCTAGATTGACAGCCCATATCCCAAAATGGCTCTTCACCCAGATAGAACCTTGTAATATTAAGATCATGATATGTATATGCATATATATATATATATATATATATATATATACATACATACTTTGCATTAATACAAATGAACATTTATTTTTCAAACATATGAATTTCCCTTCTGTGATGGGTTGGCACCCCGTCCAGGGCATCCCCCTTCTTGTGCCCTGAGTCCCCTGGGATAGACTCCAGTGCATGCAAGCGGAATTTCCCTTATACATAAAATTTCTGAAAGAAAGGACACATTAGGTGAACCAAAGGCCATATACCTCCCTATTATACATACAATTATGTACATTTACATTTATAGCATTTGGCAGACGCCCTTATCCAGAGCAACTTACAATTATCTCATTTATTCAACTGAGCAGTTGAGGGTTAAGGGCCTTGCTCAAGGGCCCAGCAGTGGCAGCTTGGCGGTGCAGGGACTTGAACTCTCAACCTTCCTATCAGGAGTCCAATGTCTTAACCACTGAGCTACCACTTCCATGTACAGTTTATGTACAGTTATGAGCCATAGTCCTAGTCAGAAGACAATAAGGGAGGTATCTGTGTTTTCAAAGACATTATCAGAACTTGTCTTTAATCTTTGTATCATGATAGCTAGTGTCTTCTCCCCCTGTATCTCTCTATTGATTTATCTGATCATTAGTGCTTCAAAGAATATCCATTAAAGCACCCGGCTTGCATCCTCCTCTTTATAGACATGATGGTAGGCACAAAAAAAAAAACAGAGGTAAGATTAATAAAATCTCTGTGGCCATAAATCCATTCAAGTTTCGGCAGGCAGAGCAGTAGAGCCATATTTTATTAAAAAGACCAGAATACAGTCTTGCTTGACCCCTATAAGACTAGCAAATATGAATACCATACCCTGTCCTGCCTCTAAAATGAAAATGCACTTTACATATATCTTCTACAAACCAACAGCTTACATACCCTCCAGCTGGAGTTCAAGTCAAGTCAAGTTTGATTTTATTATACAAGTGAGAAATTAATTGGGGTTCTGGCACAAGAGAATATATGCATAGACAAAAGTACAAGAAAACACAAATTCAATGTATATACATTACAAAACTACAGTGTAAGCTTCATTTTCAGCTTATTACAGAGTTGAATAAGTCACTTCGGCTCAATTCCTATCTGACTGTTCTGGTTTGGGCATACACATTCCTAAACACATTAATCATCCCAAAAAAATCAACACAGTTTGTACAGTTAATGGGTTTTGTCATTTGCATTAAATCTATTTACTGTTGAACCTTAATAATGTTCTGCTACAATTTTTTGCCCCAAGATATTTGTATGTTTAGACTTGCTCTACTGGTTCACTGGTTCACTTGTACTGATGACATCCCATAATAAAATTGAACTTGTTGCCTGTGATTGACATTTCACATCATACTTCCATAAGTATTTTTGATCCATAGGTTCATAAATGAGACAGGATATAGTAATAAAAGCAGTGCTAAACACAAATAACAAAACATTCATCAGACACTGTGTCTGTTCTAATGGTTCATTATTGCTATTATTCAGGATACATCATGTCACATTTCATTATATTGTACATAATAGTTTATTTGTCTCTTTAAATCTTCTGTTCATTCCTACATTCCTTCATTCACAGTCAGTAAATGCCACTGTACTTTTACTCTAGTAATAATTCACTTGAGTAAAAGTAAAAGCAGTGAAAATTACTCAAGTAAAAGTAAATTTAAAAAGAATTTAAAACACTTATACCTATATTACATTATACCTCCTCCTTAACATACTGTACCTCTATATAAGATATTGTATTTATTTTAGGCTAGTTTAGCCTTATCTATTTTAGATACTAGTGCTGTCTGTATAGTATAGTATTACATATGCAGTCACCAAGACATACTTCTCAAATAATTCTGTTTCTTAGTGAATAATGGGAAAGAAAGGCATAACATTAAAACCTAAATGATTTAATTATGTCCCTTCATTATGACAATTGAAAAGTTTTTGTGCAGTTGGTTACTGGATGTGTGTTGCTTTTAAGCAGAACTTAGCTTTTGCTATTCAAAATGGTACACAGTCTCATTGTGGATTCTGTGCATATGCTTAAAATTTTGCATCACTATCAGTTTATGAAAGACAGCTAACATTTAGCGAATTGTTGGGAATAAACAAAATGGGAATATAGCTATGAACATATTCAGAGTGTAATGTACTATATGTACATATACAGTCAGGTCTGGAAGTATTTGGACAATGACAGAGATTTTTGTGATTTTGCCTTTATACACCACCACAATGAATTTGAAACAATCATCGACGTGATCGAAATGTAGACTTTCAGATTTATTTTAAGAGGTTCCACAAAAATATGGCATTTACCATTTAGGAATTACAGCCATTTTCAGCAAAGTACTTCCATTTTCAGGGGCTCAAAGGTATTTGGACAGTTGAAGTTAATTGACCAGATGCAGTCCCTTCCCTTGTTACTTCAAGTCAAATGAAGCACATAAAAGGTCTGGAGTTGATATCAGGTATTGAGTTGGCATTTGGAAGCTGTTCGACTGGAACTACCAATATGAAGGCCAAGGAGGTCTCATTGCAAGTGATGGAGGCCATCGCTAGACTGAAAAAACAGCATAAATCTATAAGAGAGATAGCAAAAACCTAGGTGTGGCCAAATCAACAGTTGGGTACATTCTTGAAAAGAAAGAAAGCACTGGTGAGCTCAACAACATCGAAAGGCCTGGAAGACCACGGAAGACAACTAAAGTGGATGATCGCAGAATCATTTTCTTGATGAAGAAACATCAACAGAAGTCAAGAATACTCTGGAAAAGGTAGGCGTATCATTGTCAAAATCTACAATCAAGAGACACCTTCATGAATGTAAATACAGAGGGTTTACAACAAGGTGCAAACCACTGGTAACATTCAAGAACAGGAAAGCCAGATTTGACTTTACCAGAAAACATCTAAATAAGCCTCCCATGGTCTGGAATAAGATTCTTTGGACTGATGATACCAAGATTAACTTGTACCAGAATGATGGGAAGAGAAAAGTATGGCGAAAGAAAGAAAGGCTCATGATCCAGAGTATACCACATCATGTGTCAAACATGGTGGAGGCAGTGTTATGGCGTGGGCATGTATGGCTGCCAATGGAACGCGCTCACTGGTGTTTATTGATGATGTGAATGCTGACAGAAGTAGCAAGATGAATTCTGAGGTGTATAGGGCTATACTCTCTGCTCACATTCAGCCAAATGCTACAAAACTGATAGGACGCCGCTTCACAGTGCAGGTGGATAATGACACTAAACATACTGCGAAAGCAACTCAAGACTTTTTGAAGGCAAAGAAATGGAATATCTCAACCCAATAGAGCATGCTTTTCACTTACTGAAGATAAGACTGAAGGCAGAAAGACCCACAAACAAGCAGCAACTGAAGGTGGCAAAGAACATGGGCTCCAGACTTCAGGCAGTCATTGACTGCAAAGGATTTTCATCCAAGTATTAAAATTATGATTATATTTACAATTATGTCACTTTGTCCAAATATCTCTGAGCTCCTGAAAATAGAGGTACTTTGCATAAAATGGCTGTAATTCCTAAATGGTAAATGCCATATTTTTGTGGAGCCTCTTAAAATAAAGCTGAAAGTCTACACTTCGATCACATCTTGGTTGTTTTATTTCAAATCCGTTGTGGTGATGTATAAAGGCAAAATCACAAAAACTCTGTCATTGTCCAAATACTTCTGAACCTAACTGTGTGTGTGTGTGTATATGTGTGTAAATATATATATATATATATATATATATATATATATATATATATATATATATATATATATATATATATATATATATATATATATATATATATATATATATATATATATATATATATATATATATATATACACGTACATACATACATATTTTATGTGTGTATATAAACATGCGCATACACTTTCAGGCTGAGTCACAGTCAAAGTGGCGATGAAGGGGAGGGTCCACTTTCTGATAAGTGCAGCAGGAAGACTCTGTTCTACTTGATTGCTACTCTGAACGAGTCCTTCAGGCCGGACTACGACTTCAGCCGCACCCGAGGACATGACTTCAGTAGAGAGCCCAGTGTCAACTGGGTAGGGAAATTTTCCCACATACAAATGTTGTTAAAACTATGCTGCATGCTTAAGAGCTGTTTAGATTATATTTCCTGACACCAGTATTAGAAAATGTAGAATATGCTATGAGGGGAGGCAAGCTCAGCAAAACTAAAATGATCTATTTCATGGTGGTGTCCTTTCAGGTGTTTAATGCTGTGAATAGTAGCTTGTCTGCTGCTGCTGGGGAGGCATACAGTCGCTTGCAGCCTCAGCTCTGGGAGGCCATTGACAATGAGATCAGTCTGACTGAGTGTGACATTTACAGGTACAACACATTTTAATGTAAAACATGAAGGCAACATTCTGAAGATATCCATGTTCAGGGATCATGATTAATCTAGATCAATTGATTTTACTTTGTGTTTTATGATTAAGATAATCATTTTCTACCATTTTCGATCGTAATTCCAGCTATAATCCAGACCTTGATTCTGACCCATATGGAGAAGAAGGCAACCTGTGGTCCTTCAACTATTTCTTTTACAATAAGAGGCTGAAAAGAATTGTGTTCTTCACATGCCGCTCTGTTAGGTAGGGTTTGCTATTTACATCACACCTCGATCTGGTACAGGCACCATGAATTTGTAACCTAAATATTTCACGTTGGAGTAAGTTGTGTTTGTAGTTGTGTAATATCTATTTACTTTGGGTTCTAGTCTTTTTATGACTCCACGAGACTCAGGCATTGGAACGGAGCTGGACCTGGACCTGGATGAAGGCAGCTTTGAGGAGGAGGAGAACATGGATGAGGAGAGGTGAGAACACACTTGAAGATAGAAAGATAATAGAACAAAATGTCCAAAAAAAATAAATAAAAAAGCTGACAGTGTAAGTAGGTCATGTTACAGATTTCCCCCAAACTTTAAATTTTAACTATTTGCATGTAACATAACTTTTAGGACATATACTTTGATTTATACTATATTTAAAAATAAGTAATTACAAAATATTTGAAAATAAATTATGTGATGAATGAAAAGTTTATTCACAGCCCTTTCCATCTCAGCTGTATACAATGTACAGTATAGAGTGAGATGAAATGATGTTTCTCGTGGACCCACAGTGCAACATACATGCATGACATAATGCTGACAGGACATAAAATGCAATAAGCATAAAAAAGCAGTATGCAGTGGAGGCAGTAAGAGCAAAAAAAACCTCCAAATTACTAAACATTTAACATTACAATGAAATACACTGATGTTACACAAAACACCTTTTATACAATCAAGTCATACAGAAGACATTTGGCAAATATTATAGGAAACACGTTTTGGTAGGAGACAAACATTGGATATTAAACATTTGAATGTCGATTTTTACATTAATTTGTACCAGCACAAGCAAATTGGGTTCTATAACAAAAATATCCATTGCAGGTATCGACCTTTATGTGCCCAGTGAAGATGTCATAAATCCCACTTCCTTGCTCCTGAATGCCTCTGAAAAACATTTACATGTCTCTTGTCTAATGTCTTTTTCCGTTTTATTTCAAGTGTTTGTTTTTGCTGTCACTATGATAGGATAAATGCTTTTATTAACAGAAACTTAATGAGATCCACACATTGATTTTAATTTTTTTTTAGTGTTTGTGTGACTTGTTTTACTTTTTGTCACTGACTCCTGAGAAATTCTGCGCACTGACATAGGATCACTTGATTTTCCTACGTTGTCAAAATTCCTGTTACATTATATAAAGTTAATAGTTGTATTTTACGCATCACAGTGTGTTGGATGAAGCACTTTATTCTTTACTCTTTATACCTTCCAGTCCTTATTACAACAGCATTTTCCAGACTTAATTTAAATGCTAATGCACACATCTGTTTGCAATCGCATTTCCTGTCTGTGCAAAATTTAATTCAAACTCAAGTGCAAAACATATATTTATAATTGCAATTTCATGAGAAACAATGCACAGTGGGTGCCGAAATTAAAATGCAAATGAAAGGTCCATTTGACATTCCAGTTTGTAAAGTGGTATGATTCTGTTATGTTGAAGAAGCTACACCAGTCCTTACATTTGCAGTTGCACTGTCTGATCCTCATGCTTCAACTCGGCCAAAAGTAAAACACAAACACCATCCCGTTTGTGTTTGCATTTTCACTGTCAACAAGGTAAATCCATCTGTCCGATACTATGGCTGGGACCTTTTGGTGTTTTGGAGGAAATTACAAAATCAGTTAAACCTTTTACTCCTGTTGACACCTGTTTTAGTTTTGGTCAGGTTGGAGCATGAGGATGAGTGCAGTTGCACGTTTAGGACTGCTGTAGCTTTCCATGTGGCAGAATCATCTTACTAGTTTAGACACTGAAATGTCAAATGGACTTTACAATTGCATTGTAATTTTGGCAGCCATTGTACATTGCTGCTCATGAAAATGCACTTGTAAATGTGTTTTGCAAGTGAATTTTAATCATGTCTTAAATTATACACACAAAAACAGGGAACAGAACTGCAAATGCACATTTGAATTAACATTTTGTTAGTGTTTGAATTTGAAAGAAAGTCTGGAATATGCTGCCTTTTTTGTACCATTTTCAAAAATACTGTCTTTTGCCACCAGGTGGTGTGTTCTGTCATGTCATTGTCACTGACATCAACCTTTTTTCTTTTTTTTCCCCCCATTAACCTTTAAGGAGAATCCCTGTTTGATATATCTAGTTATCAACTCTTGGTTGCTGTGATATTAAGGGACCAAACATGTGTTTGGTGTTTTATATTTTTCATGAAAAATTTCTGTGGCATATGCTGGGGTATGCTGGGGTATGCTGGGGTTGGCCACTGAGCGTTTTTTCTTCATTTCAGTATAATCACTTTGGGGCTGGTGGATATATGGGAAATGGGTGTTCTGCTTCTGTGCTCTTGCTGCACTTAAGTGCACAATCCAATTGAAGGAAGGGCACTTAGACCTGAAGTAGGGCCGGCCGACATGATGATATAATAACTCTGTTGCAGAATATCAACATCAGTATACACTTTTATGAGGTGTATGGGTAATGTCAGGTGTAAATTAGATTTAAACTTGTTTAGCATTATTTGTGGCTGGAGCTTAATTCTTCAGTTTGTGCCAGTTTGTACACATCTGGAAAACAAAGCTAACATGAGCCTGTGATTATTTGCTTTGCTTAAGTAGGATATCTGTTGAATATGCTACGTTGTTATTACATTACTTTTCTACTATGACATTATTGTTTATATTTTATTTCCCCCCCCCAGATGTCAGTTTAAATAACAGAAGCTGAATATGCTGTACCCTTTGATGAATTTCCATAGCTGAACGTTTTATTAGCATAATCCATGTTGAAATTCAGTTCAAATTCAGTGTTCAATATTGCTTAATATGTAGAATGTCCTCCTAACAATTTTTCAAGATAAATAAAGTTGTAAGCAGCTCAGTATTTTCTGTGTGATGGCAGCTACTCAAAAAGGCCCTGTGTAAAATATGGTGTCTAAAATACATACAACGGCATTGTTATGCATTATTGGTTTATTGATTCCACATGTTTGATGAATATGCAGTGTTTTTGTTTTTGGCATTTGTTTTATATTGGACAGTGACCCTGCTGTTCCTCATAGTGCACAGCACTAGTTAGTGGTAGCTTACTCAGACCCAAGTTACAGAGTACAGAGAATACAGTCACATGTTCTTGGATTTTAAATGTTATAAAATACATTTTTGTTACTCAGAATATTTGTGTGTGCAGATTATTCAGAAAGCAGCCAACAACCCCATAAAAAGAGCTATGGGAAACATAAAGATGAATTGATTTTATACTTCTGTATATTAAAGAAATATTTCATTTTGTTATGGAACAAAGAACAATTTTTAATGTGTATGGCCCAACTGAGAAGAACAGCTTTGCTGGCCTTGTGTGCTTTGGGCTCTGAAATGCTATGTTTAATAAATCTCCTAAGCTATTATGGGTTGAAGGTTTGTTTTTTGTTTTTTTTTAACTACCTAAATGGGTAATTTTATGTTGGAAGAGCTTATGAAGAGCTCCATCGTTTGAAACTAGTCAAACCCTGCCAACAATAGGAAGTAGAGCATTATTTCATATTCATGAAGAAAACAACAAACTTTCTTTTGTGCATTTGTTTATTTGTACTGGCAACAAATACTTACAAAACAAGTACAACAACCCCTTCAACTGAGAACAAAATGTAGTGTCCTTTTGTTGCCATGGTTAGAAAAAGATATTTACAAATTCACAAAATAGTTTGACAAACAGATGACCGTCAAAGCATTGTATGCAGGCATCATTACTGACAACTGTAATGCCTTTCTTTTTCTCAAATGTGTCACACATGCCACATACCACATTACTACTACATAGAAACGTGCTGTGGTGTAAATGAACTAACAGTCTGTATTCTTCAGGATCTATGGTCACCCACAGCACATACACATATCAGGCAGTACTCAAGCCTTAGGTCATGTTTTTACCTATGAACAAAAGACACCCTGCCAACAATGACATCAGGTTCCTCAGAACATTTTTAAAAGCCTGGCACTGAGGAAGCTTTAGCTTGAAGGGTTATACAGAACTGTAGCAGGACTTGTATAGCTTCTAGTCGTATGGCACTGCATTTATCCTTCCTGTTCTACCATGTTATCTGAGTGAATAAAGACCAAGGTGAGCCACAATACTATAGAAATGCCTCTAAGTGTTGTGAAACACCATACTTTTTTTTTTTTGAACCCTTCATATACAAGAAAGCAAAAGTGAGCACTTGAGCTAACCTATCAGAGATCCACACATTAAATGAGGTTGGGTGATGAAACTTAAATCTTTGGTAGGTTATGCAAAAAAAACTACTTATTATAAACTTATTTTCATAGTGAAAAGGCACTTTAAATTATTTAACTGTGTTTCACTGAAAATTATGTAAACAGTACATACTAAAAGGCACATACTGTGCATCAAGTATTCCAGGATTCAAGTCGGAGGTATCAGGTGATTCAAAGTCTTTCAACAACTTAAATGTACACTGTATGAAATATATACATGAATATCTCAACACTGCTGAAGTGAATGTATGAAGGAGCGGTGGGCTAAAGGTCCAGCTGTGCTTTGAATAGCAAATCTACTCCTAAAGTCATTTTTTATAGCCACCAATGCACAAGACTCTCAACCTTTTATAGCCCTTTTTATTTTTCTCTTAAACAGCATCCATCACCATAGGTATTTCCCAGATGTTGAAACAAACCAATAAAACCAGTGTTCTTAGGTCTATTTGCACAGACCACAAAGGCGAGAAGGTTGACTTACAAACAGCAGTCCAATTCTCTTTGTCTTGGAATTTTGAATCTGCTCAGCCTTCCCCGGTATGCAACCACTGCAAACAGTCAGAGATCCCTGATAGTCCAAGCAGATGAAAGTTCATGCTGGTGCTTCACCAGCTTCAGTAACTGTCTCCTTCATCGCTTTTCTCAAAGTCTGGCACCACTTGGTCAGTTGAGTGCCTAGAGTTGGGGTGCTGGCTGACAAAGGCATTTGTGCTACAGTGGAGCCATGGGTGCAGCAAAATATCTGGAGCCTCCAATCTCTCCACAGGTGACTTTCTGAGCATGCAGCACACTAGAGACTTGGCTCTGGGTGACAGAGTCTCTGGGATTGTGAAGGCACCCCTGCGGATTTTGCTGAACAGGGCAGCAGGCTCCACATCTTGAAAGGGGTAGCGACCCACCAGCATGGTGTAGAGTACCACTCCCAGGCTCCAAATGTCTGCTGCCTTGCCAGAGTATGAATGCCGTGAGTTCAAGATCTCCGGTCCCACATAGGCCGGGCAGCCATGTTTGTCTGTGAGAGAGTCGTCATCTCCATTCAGGAGACAGGAGTCTTCTAGGTTCTGCAAAACCAGCTTTGTTCTGTGGGCAAAGAAGAAAGTTCATTTAGATCACTTTCCACCATTAAATTTGGTCCCTGAGTTGCTAAACAGGAATCCAAACTCAAAAGGATATCTTTACATCACATACCTGTATAGTTATTACTATAAGCTTGTTTTCTGATAAGAAAAGGTTAAAAATAATAACTGACCTTTGTGCATCAGTAAAGACAAACTTGCGCAACTTGAGGTCTCTCAGTACAACGCCGTTTTCATGACAGTGCATGACTGCTGACGCCATCTGACTGAAGAGACGCACAGCTTCGTCCTCCTGGAGCCGCTTACAGGTGCGCACATATGAGTGCATGTCACCGTAGTTGCGCTCAAAGAAGATGTACACATTCTGCTCCCCCATGATTACCTCTGAAATCTTACAAATGTTATCGTGGGGCAGCAGACGGGTGTACGGAGCAATGAGCTCATGGTACTTCCTCATCGAAAATACCTAGCAAAGAAAAGACAAATTTGATTACAGACCAGCACAAAAAACTAGACTATGTATTTGTCCACACAGGTCACACAAAGAACGACAGAATGACCTCTTCATGTTATAGACTTTAAAAAGAGTCCCTACAGGGAAACACTTGTTACATATCGAGTTGTCCAGTCACTTTTAGCAACCAAGGACAAGTGGTACAGTATGAAAACAGGAAACCCCGGGACCATAGTGAAGGACACTGAACTTACCTTACAGGTATGCTCTTGCTCAGTGATGCGATGGACTGCTCGATATGTCTGAGTGCCCTCTGTGGCCTCCAGTAGAATATAGGGCCCAATGGAAGAGACACAGAGCTTCTCTGGGCCTGTGTGCTCTGTGCTCTGAGTTTGAGGCCGAAGGCAAGGGGCTAGACCAGGGGAGGGGGGCTGGCTCAGCTTACGGCGCTTGCATTTCAGTGCATGGGTGTTGTGGGGGTCTTCACAGTCTACTCGCTTCAGTCGCAATGGGGGCACAGGTGCTGAGAGGTTCACACTCATCTATTAAAAAGGGTGGGAAAGCAAGGGTTATGAATGAATAGTGTCATCTAGCAGAAGTAAGTCAAGGTGTCCTCGGAGGACAAAACATGAAAACGATCAAAATTTGATCGCTGGCCTTTGATATTATAACATGGTTGGCTTATGATCTGCATAGACAATACACAGGGTCATAATATAGTGATAGCACAACCAAGTGCGCCATATGCTGTGTGTTTCCTGCATATTAGTACAGTAGTTGTGCAATACGCACACACATACCAAATAAATTAAGTAAGTAGGTTACTTTAGACTCATCCCGTTGAATGAACAGTGAAGTCTGAGTAGGCTCGATTAGAAATAACAAGTGAGGTAAAGTGACAAAACCATCCGGGAGAAGGCAACGCTGAATCACATCCGCTGTTCCCTCAGACAGACTAAATGGGTGAATGTCTGTGTGATGAGCACAGCTGCTTGATGCAACCAGGCTCGTACTCAAGTTACTGTCGAAAGCATAGGCGCTGCCAGTGAGTCACACACCGACCTATTACACATTCAAGCGCGCGTCATGACGTGACGTAGCGCAGTCTCGTTTTTCCACTGCCCTATCTGAGAGTTTACACATAATGTAGTCTACTCATGTCTTTGTAAATAACCAAAATAAATTTTTTGGTTGAAATTCCAAAGAAGCTAAAAAAAAAAGAAGACTGAAAATCTCATTTATTTGAGAAAGGCGAAACAGTCTGTCGTGGTTGAGGGGTGGTTTGCGAAAGAGTTGCACCATCACTTTTTCCATCTAAAGTTTAACCCAGACTATTTCACAATTAGCTTTTTAAAGAAAGCGCACCTCTTCGAGGGTGGACGTACATGGCAACAATATTTTCTTTATTAGTGAGATAGCAGGCAAAACGAAACGGCTGCCACTCACCTCGCTGCTGAACAAAGGACTCGCTCCTCTTCAATAGCAGAACAATAGTACTTCAGAACTCCAGCGCCAGTTGTTGGAGCCAACTCAGCTATTTGTCTCCGTACATTTTTTTCCCCCAACTTGAGAAACAAACTTTAAAAGTAAAATGAAAGTAATGAACTTAAAACATGTACAGAGGGTAACGCAAGAACTCTTCCAGGCGAATTATTGGCACGAGCCAGTCTGGACGAGGTGCCTGCTCCTCAGCTGTAGCTGGCTGAGTTACGACTCCACAAAGTATCCAAGACGGTATTATTGAGGAAAATCAGCCGGTAACCGGATTCCGTTCGGACTTGGAGGTCTGTAGTTTCCTTTTGGAAAGTTGTTAGGTAAATAATGACGAGTCTTGAAGTGGAAATAGAATCCAGCGCTTCTTCTTGTTGACACTAATGTCTTTGTTCCTTAGTCCCGCTGAATGGAGGCTGATTCTCGCAGGAACAACGTCGATCTTCTCGAGTACCACAGTCCTTAAAGGAAAGCTGTTCGACGAACACACCAAATAAAAAAAAGTATGGCGTAAGAGTTAATTGTACGTTTTTAACGAACGGTTTAGATGGGGGGGGAAGTTGTCCAGAAAGTTAGCAAACGTGAGGGGTGGGGGAGGAAAACGTGTCCCGACACCAGAGGTCCTAGGCTGTTGCTAAAGCCTTCAAGCGGTACTTAAGATCGGTTAATGAATGAGCTTTCAAATCCGACGTCGCCCCTCCACCTGACCGTCCGACTTGTGGACTCTCAGTTTGGTCGGCGACTCCTATTATGCTTTTCTGCGTGACACCAGCTTCGCCTCGATGATGCTGTACTTAGCGCGATTGCAACATCTCGAGCTCCACCTCTCGCGTCTGACGACATCTGCTGCACATCGCCGCAATAGCGGGCAGCACAGAGCGCTTGCACGCGAGAGCAAACAAACAGCGGGGCACGAGAAGCAAACAGCCGATGCGCCGTGAAAGCAAATATGTCTGAATTGAAACAGAACGCTGAGCTGAAAGAGCGGAAGTCGACCTGGTGGGTTATTTTCGAAATATTAACGTGTGC
>CM040994.1:8070604-8094328 GCA_022985145.1 Pangasius djambal
TATATATATATATATATATATATATATATATATATATTTTTTTTTTTGTTAAACGGGGTTTAAAAAAATATTATCTTAACCATTTAGGAATTACAGCAATTTTTTACAGAGTCCCTCCATTTTCATAGGCTCAAAAGTAAGTGGGCAAACTAGCATAATCATATATATTAGGCTTATTTTTAATACTTGGATGCAAATACTTTCACAAAGCAGATGCTGCTCTTTGTCTGTTTCTATCTTTACTTCTCTCTCTTATTCTCTCGCTCCATTGGGTACAATTAAAATAAACATGGCCAGATGTTCCTGACACAAACTCCTGCCAGGTGCTGCATTACAACCTGCCCTGCTCTCTTTTAATCTAACAGAGTGCTCCTGCATCTCCTTCTGCATTCTAATCCACTCCTTAATTCATTTCCCTTCACCCTTCCAGCTAAAGGGACAGCATCCAGAGACAAGATAACTGCCAAAATTGTGCCCCTTGTTCCCCAGTAAATATGATTTATCACATGCATCCGGCCCCATTTCATTTTGCAAATGCAGTACACCGGCAAGTGACCTAAAGGTATTAGGAGAACAGAGTGGGCCAAGTGGTCACTGACACTAATAATGATAAAGCCTTTACAGGGATGTTTGTCTGGTCTCTGAAAGCCTTTTAGAGAACAATGTGACATGGTATTAGCATTTGTATTGTGAAAAACATCAATATTAGCTTTTAAGGATAGAACTATAGAATAGTTATCAAGGTTTATGACACTCTACCTATTTCTATATTGATTACTGTATGGCAGAGAAACATATTTCATATGCCACGGGTGTAATAATTCCCTCTGCTAACTGCAGACGACATCACTTGACCATTTTATGAGCATAATAAAAAAGGTCATAATTAAAAAATGCCAATGCAATCATTATCTGAGAGCATGTGGGATGAGTAGAACCACCAAACCTGTTCCATTAGCCACATTTCAGGTTAAGATTTATGGTGGTGACTTTCTTATAAAGCATACAAGTTAAAGTATACAAAATTATCTTAGAGTTTTATCTTATCACTTATGTAGCTCAAAACATGTAGTTACATCTAACTAAAAAAGTGTATTTTGCAATTTGTAAAGTGGTCATGTTAGCAAGTAGGCATGGCAGGGTGTTCAGGATTGGGATGAATATACAGCTCTGTGGCGCACCAGTGATGAAGATGATTATGGTTGAGGTGAGGTCAGCCATCCTGACAGACTGGGGTTTACCACTGAGGAAGTTTAGAGCCTAGTTATGTATGCAGTTGTGTAGGACATGGGCTCTGAGTTTGTTGACCAGTTTTATTGGAATAAGGGTGTTAGTCACCAAGCTGAAGCTGATGAATAACTTTGTCACATAAGCATTACTCCTATCAAGTTGTGTAAGTGCAAGGTGGGTGGCTGTGGAGATTTCTTCTTTTGTTCATCTTCTGTTGAGAGGTTTGTCCAATAGGCCAACCAAAGTGAATCACTGTTGTTTGGTTGCTGAGTTTCATGTGTACCATGACAAATCTCTCAAAGTACTTCATTATTATGGGAGTGAGTGCAAACGGGTGGTAGTCCTTCACACATTTGTTGGCAAATTGCGTTTGAACAGGTATAATTGTGGTTACCTTCCTCAGGCATCAAATCAAGTCATCTAAAAAGACTGGTCATCAGGGGATGTAATGATGCTACAGTGTGACTCTTAGTTATTGACTTCAAAGCATGCATAGAAAAAGCTCATTCTGCAAGGAGTCATCAGTGGTTCACAAGCAGTTCATTTTGCCTTTGAAGAAGAAGAAGAAGAAGACGTTTTATTTGTATAGCGCCTTTCCACAAGCTCAAGGACGCTTAACAGATTTACATCAATACAATACAATACAATTAATACAATACAATATATCAATATTGTACAATTAAACATGCGATACACTGAAAATACATTTCAAATAAATATGTTTTAAGCTGAGATTTGAAAGCAGGAAGAAAGGAAAATTACGAAGTGAGAGGGGTAGTGAATTCCAGAGCTTGGGAGCGACAACACAAAAGGATCGGCCACCAATAGTAGACATTCGGAATCTAGGAACTGACAATAAGCCAAGTTCAGATGATCTAAAAGACAGAGTGGGCAAGTATGGGTGAAGTAGGTCTGATAGATACAGTGGTGCAAGACCATTTAGAGCCTTAAATATTAGTAAAAGAACCTTAAACTGAATGCGTGATTCAACAGGTAACCAGTGTAGATTGTGCAGAATGGGAGTTATGTGGGCACTACGTCTGGTCGAGGTTAGCACCCTGGCAGCCGCATTTTGTACATACTGTAATATTTTGAGATACTTCTTTGGTAAGCCAATTAACAAGGCATTGCAGTAGTCCAAATGTGATGTTATAAGTGCATGGACCAAGGTTTCTGCATCAGTCAGAATGAGGGAGGAACTGAGACGTGCAATATTATGCAAGTGATAAAAGGAATTCTTAACAACAAAAGCAATATGAGAGACAAACGACAGAGATGAGTCTAACAATACACCAAGATTGCATACCTGGGACGAAGGTTTAACACGGACCCCATCCATATCATAGGACAGGTCCATTCTGCTGACAAATGTAGTTGGGCCAATCAATATTATTTCAGTTTTGCTTTCATTTAATTTAAGACAGTTCAGGGACATCCAATGTTTGATTTCCCTGATACATGCAGTAACTGAGTCAGGAAGAGAAGGTATATCAGAGGAGGTGGTAAAATAGATCTGGATGTCATCAGCATAACAGTGAAAACGGTGTCCATATTTACGTATTATATCACCAAGTGACTGTATATAGATGATAAAGAGTAACGGACAGATTAGAGATTCAGCAGATTAGAGATTCGCCTGTAATTGTTCATATTAATTGATCCAGGCCTGATTTCTTAAGGATGGGTGTGACCGCAGCAATTTTTATTTCTGTAGGGACAGTAGCAGATACTAAACTACAATTTACCAAATTGGTTATTTTTGTAATCTGTGATTGTTTGTTGACCTTGCCACATGTGGTATGGATTGTAGTTGTTAAAGTTTTCCTTAGTCTGCATTCTGTAGATGTTCTTGGCAGATTTTATGCCTTATTTTAGATTCTGTTTCTAGCTGCTTTGAGCTCATATCTACTTCCAGTTTTGAAATCTGCCTCCATGAGATTGTCCTGACCTCACTCTTCTTCCAGGGTTTCTGGGTTGGTGAAATCTTTTTTTCAGTCATGACATCATCAGCACATTTGCTAATGAATTCAGTGAGTGATGAAGCATACTCCTCAAGGTTAACATGACAGCTCTGTGCAGCTGCCACTTTGAACTTCTTCCAGTTACTACATTTATTGACACAGTGTATACAGTCCTGATGCGTTGATCCCTTGGTCCCTTGGAACTGTTTGTATGCAGGCAGCAAAAACAGGGAGATCTGATTATCCAAGGTAGAGGTGGAAAATTGTTTTGTGTGGCCCTGGGTATATTGCTGTAAATGTGGTCCAAGATCTTATTTGCTCTCATTGGATACTTCATGTGTTGGTGGTATTTGGGGAGAGCTGATGTGAGGTTTGTTTGATTTTCCCATTCCATTGTTGAAATTTTTTTTTTGATTTTCCATTTTCCCATTGTTGAAATTTCCCACAATAATAAAGACTCCCTCAGGGTGTGTTGATTCCTGTTTGCCTCATAGCAATACATGAAATGCATGAAAACAACAGGCTATATGAATACTGCTGTCTAATCATTATACTTCCATTGATATGGCATGGTTGCAGCATGGAGAGAAGTGAACATCAGACAAGGCTGTGGAGCCCTGTAGGAAGTAAACGTTAAGTTATCCTTTGCTGGACTGTCATGGCAGGAACAGCTTGGCTGCTCAGACCCCTAGACTGGGAAGAGGAAGCACCTGTACAATGTTGAAACGAAGAGTGATGGAGTTAGCAGCCGGCATGAGACAAAATCAAGACCTGTTACCAGCACTGCAACAGCAGCAAGTGCAGAACACTGAGGAGCTTAGTACAGCTGCCTCATACAGGGACAGACCCTGGTGTCCTTCTCAAAGGCTGCAATGGCAGATGCAGAAGGTTGATATCAGTGCTTTCAGTTACACCAATGATCTTCATAGTGGTAAATGCTGATGAACATAAATCTGTGTGGTATGCAGCTGAATATAAAGGGGCTGAAACCACAACTTGGTGCACAGTAGCTCCTGTCTTTAATGATGTAATGCATGTAATGGCAGGCACAATAAGTACAGAAAACCTACAGTGTGTGCGATCGAATTAAAGCTGTTCTAGTACTGCAACATTTTCAGGATTTCAGGGCTATAGTGTGATAGTTTTCAATCAACCACCAAATGGCAAGTGATGTTGAAGTTGGGCATGCAAGCTCTGGACAGACAGACAATTCACTGTCCAGTGTAGTTCGGGGACTGGGCAGAGATGAACGCTGTTGGCCAGGATGCATTGGAGCACGATTGTCCCAATCTACCTCTTACTACAGTTGATTTGCAAACCCTGTTGTACTCATTTTCATACCTAATTCCTCAATGCTGCTGTGGAAGACACTGCAGCACATTTGACAGCCTTTGTATTGATTGGCCAATTATGGTCAAAGAGACCCGTTACTGAGAGGATTTCTGTGCCTGCTCCCCATCTTTTGCAGCAGACCACACACCTTAAAAATTTTGGTTTGGATCAGAGTGGGTCTGGTGGGGCCTTGGTAGTTCCAAATAAAACCATCTGGAACAAAGGAACTGGAACAGAAGGAAGTAGAATAGATGGTTATGTATATAACTGTGAAGTGGAAGACCACCAGGACACCTAGGCCACTCTGGTTGACAAGAATGACCAGAGGACAAACATGATATAGCAGGAACATTTTTATAGGCTACCCATGTGGGATTATGATCATGGTCCCAAGGTGACAGTTTTGCTATTGGTGCAACCAAAGGAAACAAGAAAACTGGGAGTACTCCACTAGTATTAAAGGAAATCAGCTTGGCGTGCCTCCCCTCAGTTGTAAAACCATGGATAGATACATAACCCTCAAGTTTCAACCTGAACATAATGGGACAGAACTAAAATATAGTTGGTAAACATCTAAAATTTTCCAGTCTGTGGGTATCATGCTGTTTGGATCTGACTCTGAAAACTGCTAACTAGCACACACTTCTGCTAGGCCTACTAAGTTTGTATTCTTTAAGCTTATTGAAGATGTATTTTGGATGTATTTAGTGATTTGTGAAAGAGTAGCATCGTTTTACAATTGATTCTCTAACTAACTGGAAGCGAGAGTAAGACTCTGAGTGATCTCTAGTTTTGTTTATGGTTCTATCTGTGCTATTCTGAATGAGTTGTGGCTGATTTTTTTTGTGATTTTGTGAAGGCCATTTTATGAAGACCAGTGCAATTGTCCTCCTGGCTGGAGTTAAAGGGATAGATGAAATGAAAAAAGGCTGATTTAGTTATTGCTTTAACATGACTATTAAAGGTCATGCTAAGATATTTGGCCTATAGAGGTCTGAATGAACTACTGTTTTGCCTTTGTTTTGTTAAAAGAACAGTGTAGTTCATCCTATTGTTTATTTCCTTAATGCACTGACACAGAGAGTCTATGAGTGTGTAGTCTGTTGCTGAGATGGCTAAATATGGCTGTGTCTGCACAACTATAGTAAGCAAATACATTTTTCTGTAGGATTACTGAGACGGCCACCAAGTGGACAGGCTTTGCTAGGAGGACTTTTGTATTAACTAGCTGTATTAACTAGTTGCTACACTGTAGTTACAGTATACAATGGAACTTATATACTGTAACAATGCCCAGATGAATGTGTTACTGGTAATAACACATTACCATTCACAGCCTGCTGCCAATTTCCATTTTTTCCAATTACCTTTTAAGTTAAGTCAATGACCATTAATTATATATATCAAGTTTGTGAATCTTTCATTCAATCAGGCAAATATAGACAGGTGATAGCAACTACTCAAAAGATGTTACTGCTTAGAGAGGGGATGTGCTTGATGTGCTTATTTGTGTGTTTAGATAAAAACACTCCTTGTTCTCAACCCCGTCCCTCACTTCATTGACGTGCAGTATTGATCTGTCTAATATATCCGTGACAGCAAGCATCTGTGGATTTGTGTGTTTGCATGTGCGCCTTTGTTCGTGTGTGCCTGTGTGCTTGTTTGTCACCATACATTTGTTCCAGTCTCCATATTCTGTGTGTGAGAGGAAAGCTATAGGATGCAACACTCTCAAGTAAATTGTACATTAAACCACCTACGTTTATACGAGCAAAGATATGCATTTGATAAACTGTAAAAATGCCATTAGCACAACATTAAACAGATTATTGCATACTAATCAGTGTGTCCATGCACCTTTCAGGGTTTAATCGGGTCTGAGTGCCATTTGTCACACACTGTCCATTAATCAGAAGGAAAAAACAAAGAGTCCCAGTGTGTAATCATATTACCCTTCATTTGTCACAGGGGGTTGAACGTCAGGCATCACTTTGCCCTTAAAAGCTCCATCATCCATTGCTCAGTTGGCTCTCAATAATTAATGGGACTTAAGGTATTCTGACAAGCTCAGAGGCAACCAAAAATCCTACAGGGTACAAACAGCCCTGAGGCTCATGATTTCCTGTGTACTCACCACAACATGCATCCATCCCAGTCAGTTTTAACTCCAGATACCCCCTGGGCAAGTCCCCAAGGCCACATAAAAGTGGTTCTTAATAAAATATACCAGCTGGCACAATTGGCAAAAGCTTCTGAAGACCTGTTAGCTTACATGTCATAAATGGGCACACCCTTCCCTCACTCTCTTCTACACTGCCTTCCATCTATCTGTGAAATCGCAAAGCCATGAACCTGCAGTCTTAACATCTGACCTCAATAGGTGTGATTCACTCACCAATGATTTCACAGCAAGAGCTTCTGATGTTTTTTTAAAAATTTGAATTCCCTTAAAATGCATATTTAATCAGATATACTGTGTACAGTATATTTCATTAGGATTAACATTATCTGAGATTTTGTTTGTGGCTACAGAACATCATATTTAAATTTAGTGCAAATGTTTACATACTATTAAGACAAAATGAGGAAGAAAAAGAAATATAATTTATATCAACAAGTGTGCTGGGTTTCACAGATGTTCCTTCATTATCAGTTACAAAAAAGGGTATGTTTGTAAAATGTTAACTGCAAATATTTTGCACTCAAATGTATTTGTCTGAAACACTAGCCACATCAAAAAAAAATTAATTAACCAGTAATTAAAAGATGTTTTCTTTATTGACCACTTTAACACTATGAGAAATGGCAGAGAACTCAATTTTAAAAAAAATTGTCATTAACGCTGAAGACAATGTTAAACAGTTAATAAAAGACAGTTAATTGTTAACAATTAATTTCCATCTCTTCATCCTGACAAAGCTTCTCAGCTGGTGTGTGAACTCTAATCTGAACAGTAATTAATATTTTATCTCACTACTCTTTTAAGTCTATCTGCTAGAGTGTAGGGGACTGAGAGAGAAAGATAAGTAGACTAATAGAGAAAGAGAGGGAGCAATGCGTAGTCTTGTAGTCTTATCTCACTATCAGCTCCATGTCCTTTGACCCTGGACATGTTGGGGCTCTTCATATGGATGATGCAAGTCTGCCTTGTTGGCACATCTCTTTCATCTACGGCGCTCACAGCATGGCACCACACAGAAAAGAGCATCATCTTCCACCACAATTAAGCTTCTTCCTGTCAGTGGATGAGATCAGGTCCTGAGCATGTGGCCTGTTCTGGGTCAATGTTTACTTGAATAGCAGGGGGTTGAGTCAAGGGCACAGACAGCTGGAGACAAAGCAGTGTCAGAAAGCCACAAAGCAGTGTCACCTCTAAGCTTCTGATGCCCCCTGGAAATGTCAGCCTCTCCAGGAAGACTGGTGCAAGAGATTGTAGGCATCTTCCCCCTGTGTCTGGATGGATCAATGCTTCTTTCTCATGTTCGCTATATCTACATAATGGGGTTTAATGGATCTTGTCCCTTGGGGCCCATGCATTAAGATAAGAACAGGACTGAGTGGGGAGGGTTGAGGGATTGGGTGCCTCATCTGTTTTGGGTTTTCTTCCCTATCATTAAATAACTCCCCCTCTCTTTTTAATTTTACTGCATTTTAAATAGACAGGCCAAAATGGAAATATGAATCAGACATTACATATGCAGTCATATGCACACATCATGGAAAATATATTTGTTCTGCTGGCATGTTTAATGCAGTAGTGTACAAAAAGCATATTTTGACCACAGGGTATTTCACATAGGGATTACATTAATTTAGAATGTACTGCTTATTATTATTCAATCAAATTACATTACGATGAAGTCAGTTAGTCCAAATGGGGTTTGTAAAAGTATTTATTAACAAAGGCAGATGTTGGGCAAATTCTTAAGCAAACGTAAGTGTTAAACCACTATAATATATCTGGTTCAGCACATAGAGGGCTTTGAGTTAGTGTTTTACAATGTAGAACATTGATCAAAAAATTACCACCACATCAGATAGAATAAATGTCTGGATACCTGTGGTAAAATTTTATCTATGGTTATTATAATTGCTGAAAAATGTTACCACTTTTCAAGAGCTCAGCATGTCCTTCAAGCATTTATGTGGGTTTGCTCGCACCCTCCTTGCTGGCCCCTAGGGATGGGTGAGTTTGTGATGCCCTGAGATGGACTGCCTAGATATATATATTACATTTGTGTGAGATCAGGATCAACTTTGGATCAAGATAAACTGGTTACCAAAAATAAAATAAAATGATATAACAATAACAACAGCAACACTAATAATAATAATAATAATAATAATAATAATAATAATAATAATAATAATAATAATAATAGACCATACCACTTACAGCTCATTGTCTCACATGATCTTGAAAAATTGGGCTGGAGAACATGACAGCCCCATGACCCAGACAGTTCAGTCATTACTTATGCTGTTTGTTCTGGTTGGGTTAGCACAGGTGTGAAGCTGACTCCTTAACACCCATCATCTGCTCCTGGCTGGCAGCTCAGTGGTGGGCCATCACCTGATATCCCACAGGCAGATGGCTTTAGCACTGTATGTGTGCTTCTCTGGGCATTTTGCTCTGATGCTTTCTAAAGATAAATATGCTGAAATGCACCTGAGCTGCATTTTATTCTGAAATCTATTCTTTATTCCATCCCACATTTGTGTAAGCAATATTTTTTTGCTAAGATGTACTGAGACCACAGATCTCAGGTTTGAATGAGCTGTAGTAGTAATAGAATGATAACAGAACTGTAGCATAATCTTGACACATCCAAGGGAATACATCAGGTCAGTTGACTGGAAAAAATTCTTCATGATTATACTAATGGCAAAACTGATAAGGACCCATAAAAATAGATCTCTTCAAACAGAGAAGTTTGTGATTCTAAGCAATGATGATATGTAAGTGGTCTCTCTTTACCCACAAACCCTCGAGGGCACGTTTTAATGCCCTAGTCAAGGTAGTAAAGATTTTAATTTTTCCATCCTACAGAAACAAATCAATCTGACTCAATTTGACTTAGAATCAGCTTTCCTCTACAAATCAAATGACCACATTCAGTTTTTCTTTTGTAGACATCCATCAGCCAGTTTCTTTAAAAAAAAAAATAAATTGCTCAAGTCTAAGTTATATGTGTGGTACTCTGGGAATGATAAAATTTTCATATTTTCTATTATATGAAGTTCAGAAAATGAACTGTTTTACTGAACTGAAACAAGTTTCTTGCATATACAATATCTCAACCAGTAAAGTTATAACATTTTAAAGTCTGGTTCCCTCCAAAAGTGAAAAGGGAGAAAATTGCATTTAAAGATTCTGAACATAGATGTAAAGACCATTCCATTTGTGTTAAAAAAACACACACACACACACACACACACACACACACACACACACACACACACACACACACACAACACCAATATCCAAAAGCAGGTGCTATCTATTAATTATCTTCTTCTACAGTAACTGCTTTATCCTTGTCAGGGTAATGGCGATTCCTGAGAACACGAGAACGCTGGGTACAAGGCAGGAAGATACCCTGCAGTCAATAGCAGTCTTTTACACCATTCAGGTTATCATTCACAACATAGGGCAAATCAACATAGCCAGTCTACTTACTGGCATGCTTTTGGGAGGAAACTGAGGCAAGCATGGGGAGAACATGAGTCAGTAACCAGGGCTCAGGATTTGACTGGGGACCCTAAAGATGTAAGGCAGCAACGCTACCTGATTTCCCCACTGTGCTGTCCACTGTGTTTTATGTTGAATTAAATGAAATTTTAACATAGAGTGAGGTGTCTGACTACTGTATTATTCAATATGCTATAAATTGACTTTATAGCATATTGAATAATGACTTTATAGCATATTGAATAATACACTAGTCAGACACCCCATTCTATGTTTAATAATAATATCCTTCATTTTATATTAAAAGGCCAAACACCATTTATTGCTTATTAGAAAGAAATGTATTTACATACAGATCAAAAAGCTGACTAACAGCATGAGATGACCAAAAACTAAACCATAGTACACATAATACTCGTTAAACTCTTCCAGGTCTGAGCACACTATATTGTTGCTATATTGCTTTTTAGAAAGATTAACTTGGTCATCATTGCACCCATCAAACACACATACACAGGCAGTGCCAGGAGGGACATCGCGCATCTCAGAGAAAGGACAGGTCCCCTCTCGAGGCCTTTGCCCAGATGCCAGCCGTCAATTGTAAAGTGAATTCCTTCCTCTGTCATCCCACCCTCCCTGACTCTCATTATCCAGAGGAAGAGGTGTCTCAGAGATGGGCATGGACAGTGCCAGAAGCATCTACGAACAGTCTTCATCTAAATGCTAATTGTCCTACTGCCCCATAAAAGTGAAGGGAAACAGAATAAAAGAGGGCTCTGATGACCAGACAGCTTATGCATAAAAGTGCATTTAGAAATCAAAGTTTTGATATTTGGCCCTAGGTTATAGAGGCTAGAGCACATTCTTACTTCTATTTGCATTTGCATGAGCTCATTCTCCATTTTTCACTGGTCTAAGGTTTTTGTTTTTTTAATGTGTTTTCACATTAACATTGAACAAGCTATGATCTGAAATTTTGTGGTGCATAAAAATCTATCTGTTTTACATTAGATCCCTATAAATTGCAATAATTCTCTACCAGTGCCATGGATTTAACTTGATCTCCCTGCCATGGATTTGTAATGCTTCAGACCTTTTCTGTAATCAGCTTGTTCAACAGAGCTTACTATGAACATAACAGATAACAGTGACTGTGTGTGGGTGAACTGTGACTGCGGCTGAACTGAACTGGAGGGTCATCAGTAAGAAAAATGGCAGCGGGACCATGAATAAAGCACTCAGGTTACCCAGGGCTTTTAGACATCATTAAAAATCATCACTATTGATCCCATTCGTGCAACAGATGGAGCCTCCTTCAGGGAGACGGCCAGCACAGATACAGTAAGTGTAGTTTATGAAGCAGCCTGGGAGCATTACAGACTGACATTAGCATGGCCTTGTGGACAATTAATGCATTATAACAAATATAAACAATATACTTTGTAACCTGAATTTTTTTTTATTTTATTTTTTTTTTTTTCAACATCAGTCCTTAACAAAGCAAAACCAGATCTGATTTTTATCACAGGTCAGACCAAATGAAGAAATATAACTAAAAGGACAACTAGAGAAAACATTCAATAACAATTTAAACTCTAAATATTTACTCTGGTGAACAACTCTATATACTATATGCTATTTAATAGATTAAATACAATAATGGCAATAGAGGCAATACATGTGTTTTGCCATCTTATTATAAGAGAACCAGGATGTATTGTGTCTCACATGTCTTGCAAACACACACACACACGTTAAATATGCTAGCATCTGTCATGTAGATGCACCTCCCTGTACTGTGAGAGCACTAACAAGATATGTTGAGGATCGAATGGTTGAAATGAAAATTAATATGACATCAGGGAGGAGAACGGACAGTTAGTCAGATGCTCAGATTCCCGAGAACAGCGCAACCAGGGATTCTGTTGATCTCAGGGAAGGGGGATTTGAAAAAAACATCCCATCCTCCAGTCACATTGTCGGGGAAGTAAAGCAGGAACTTCCCAGAATCTTGCCAGTAAATTCAATTTAAAACACCGGTACTCAGAGCGTGTAACTAATATAACCTGAGTACCATTTAATAAATCTCCCCCATGACTTCATCCTGAGGCAGCAGGGTCAATTAGCAACATGCTTTTTCTTCATCAGTGCTAAGTACCTTTCAAGGTGTGTGTGTGTGTGTGTGTGTCTGTTTGTTGTTTTCCCTTTCTTGCTTTGTTGCTATTAGTGTAACAGAGGTTTCAGAGTGAACATATTATAAACTCACAAAAATGATTTCTGCCTGCAGTTTGAAGGTTATACATCAGCGTCATCATGAACGTTGAAGGTTAGTTAGAGTATCGAGTTCTTCCTTTGATTTTTTTTTCAGTCAGAGGGTTTTCAGACCAGTGCGTAATTGGATATTTTTTTCCATATACATTTATGGGCTTTTGTTAATTAGCCTTTGAAAAGTCGCCCTCAGAATATATCACTCTTTCAAATAAGAAAATATATTGTGCCTTCCATCCATCATTTGCTTCCCCGCACTCATTTGTAACTTCCAGCTTTCTGCCAGCATTTTTTTCCACCTACATTTCTGACATTGTTTCATATCCTCTTTCATGTCTTTTGTCCTCCTGCTACTCTATACAATATTATTATTATGTAGTTTTTGGCTGGTTGAGGTGCTAGGCCACTCTTTCAAATTAGCTTGAAATAAAGACTTGGTTTTACCTAACCTAGCAACCTCAGACCAATGAAAACAAAACAAAAAATGACACTGGCTGTTAAAATTTAATGAGGACAAAACCGCTAAGCTAATCTTATCTAAACATTTGCTTGTTTAGATAAAAGGTACATAGCCTGAAATAAAAGTAATCTTAAAATAACAAATCTTGGAGCAGATATGGGGAATTGCTAGGAAATACTTGCATTGTTTGGGTTCACTTGTGCCTTTATATTAAGGTTTACTGAAAATCATTACAAAGGTTTTCTGACTAATCACCTTTATGCTGTGATAAAACATTTATATCTTGATTGGAGTGATGATATTTTAGACAGCCAACTCTATCACCATCATCAAAACACCAACTGACACAATATCTTTTGGAAGAATGGTGTTCTGTCCTTCCATTACAATTACAGAGATGTGTAGAATCTATGCCAAAATGCGCTGAAGCTTTCTGGAGGCTCATGGTGACCCTGTGCTTTCCAAAGACATTTTTGTGTCTTTTTTCTTTTCATTTATCACCTGTCATATATAGGGACTTTTGATCAAATCTGCACAAAGGCATGTACAAAATATTATGTACCAAACATCGTCTCACACTTCATAACAATTTGCACAACTCAATTCATAATAAAATACAATAATGTTAAAGATAGGTTTAAGGTTATGGGTGGAGCTAGCTTTATATATATATATATATATATATATATATATATATATATATATATATATATATATATATATAAAATAAACTTATAGAAAAATTTATATTAAAAAACGTATATAATAAAAAGTAGAATGAATTAGATCTATTGCATAGTGTAAGTAACATAAGTACAAATGAAGTACTCTCATAATGTGTAATTTCATATTACATGTCCAGTGGCAATACAGTACTAATAAGGCAATACAGTGGTAATATGATTGAGTCATGTAAGTTCATGGGGGCTTGATGTCATTGTCCATACTACAATAGCTTGCAATGGCTTGCATCCAGATCCAGCCAGTGTGTTTGTTCTTCCAATCAAATGTGTGCAAATTTTCAATAGAGAAGTGTGAAATAGGGGGTTGGGAGAAGGTTGTACACTCCACCCCCACTGAAAGACCCCGAGACAATACGCAAAAGACAAAAGAGAGAGAAGAGAGAGAGAGAGAGTGAGAATTGAATTTTTAAATTGATGTTTATTATTGCTCAAATATAACCCCAATAAATAGATAAATAAATAATATTTCAATTAAAAAAAGAGGAACCCACATTATATTTTTAGGACAGGGTATATGCAAAATGAAATTCATCATCAAAAAGACAACACAGCGCTCCTCTATAGCACCAAATTGTTTCAAACGTTATCAGGTTTTCTGTCTTCTTATAAAAGAGAAAGTCAACTAAAATCCTGGACTTATCATCGCTGTAGTCACCAATATTAAATTATGGCTTCCTTTTTGTTCAACCTTATTTTTACTACTAATGTAAATGGCCATTTTGCTTGGCCTGGAATGAAGTTTAAAAGTTGACATTCAGCTTGCCGTCTACTTATATATTTTACACTCATGATAAAGGTTTGCACTGAGAATCTTTCGTTAAAGCAACAAAAAACTGCTGCAAGAAGGAAAAAAGAGCACTGCATAAAAGTATGAAAAATAGTCTTCCTCTGGAGGCAAAAAGGACACTCGGCCTGTCTCTGGACATAGAATGGAGATAAAAGCATTAATTGCAATAATTCCATGCAGGATTCTCCACTGTATATCTCCAGCTCTTTTACTTAGTGGTGCCTACAGTGCTCTCCATTGTGGTCACTCATCCTCGCTCAGCCCATGGACAGTGTGTGTCAGCTCTACCATGGAGCAATTTCTTATTAAAAACCTTCACACAAGCCTTATAAATGTTTTTACCAGAGACAATATGCGAGTTCATATTCGTATGTTTTTACACTCTAAAAAGTGACCAGTGCTTCTCAACATTTCTTTTTCCTTAGGTGAGAGGAGGGAGTCCCACTTTTGGAGTAGTTGTGCTACAATCCGTACAGATCTCAGTCCCAGATGTGCAGCTACTCTATCAGTGTTCTGAAGATTTGGCCCAGCCAGGTCCACCAGGTGTCTCAAATTGGTGAGACCAGACATGAGGACAGTTCTAGTGAACACACTGCCTACAATGTCCAAGCATGCTCCATGAATCAGGGGCTGTTTTAGCAGCCAGCATAATGAGTCTGTGGCTGTGGCCCATTGAACCTTAAAAAGTTTCCACACTTTAAAAAGATTGTGATAGAAAACAGGTAGTCTAGAGATGTTTAATCTTCTTGGATCCTCTCGGACTAGAGATTTGTCAAGTCTCAGGTCTCCAAAAGTTCTTAGAATAGTAATGGTCACAGGTTTTCAACTAAAAAACATTGAACTGGTTAAAATCTTTTTAAAAGGCAGTGCTTCTCCTCTGTAGGTGCACCAGGTCTTGGCCACCTTCTCTTTAGATAAATATAGCACACTGTGTGGCACCCAGTGCAGCTTGTCCCATAAAAATTCCAATAAATTGAATGACCTTTTGCTAAAAGTGTAACTGGTGGATCAATGCAGGCTATTTTGTGCCAAGGGGAGGATGCCACTAGATTATTAATAATTAGTGTACAGCCCCTATAGACATTTTGGGTACCAGCCATTTCCATTTGTCGAAGCGACCTTTTATTTTTTGCATGGTCCCTTCCCACTTCTTTTGCACAACGAGATCATCTCCCAGGTACACTCCTAGATATTTAAAACCTTATTTTTTCCATAACAGTCCTCTTGGGAGTTTTGGCGCATCTACTGACCACTGCCCAACTAACAGGGCTTCACTTTTTTCCAGGTAATTTTTCCTTAGGACTGTGAAGGTGGTTACATAGCCCGCACACAAAAACAACACGCTCTTTGCACAAATGCTGCCAAGGTGCTGAAAAGACAGAGCCACTTCAGCACCTCCATTGTTTTGGAGAGCAAAACAGCATGTGGCTGCAAGGAGGGGTAAAATCACACATGGCTGGTGAGGAATAATTGCAGCGGTGGCTCTCTACCCTCTTGCAGAAATGCCAAGAGTATAAAAGGGCAATACAGAGGCAGCCAAGTGAGCTATGTTCCCACCACTGATCCTGCTGATATTTTTTTCTTTCTCCCGCAGATGAAGAAATCGCTACCCTGGTGGAGGATGCAGGCACGAACACAGACCCAGCCCAACCTGTCCTAGTCATGGATCCCATGCAGAAACATCTCCTAGAAACTAATTGCCAGCAGCAGCCGGTGATCCAGCAAATCATCCATATAATGTAAACACAGATGAACTACTGGCACAGAGAAAGCTCACCACCCCTGCCGCCTACCCCCTTCCCGACCCCTGCTGAGACTCCCAATGCCTTCTCTCCATGCTAAGCCAAGAAGATGACGTCGAGAGCTACATGCTGGAATTTGAAAGGCTCACCTGCTATGAGTGCTGGGCAGAAGAAGAATGGGCACATATCCTCACATTCTTCCTCTCTGGAGAAGTACTGGCATCAGGATGCAAAGCCCCAAAGTCTGGTGTGGCTGGGGCTTTGCATCCTGACATCTTTCTGTTCTTCGAGCTCTAAGAAGCTCATAGAAACAGAAAGATGTTTCTTCATCTCAAAGAACAGAAAGATGTCAGGATGCAAAGCCCCAGCAACATCAGACAGATGCGAGAGACCCTGGAGCACGCCCTAGCCACCCTGGAACTCTGCAGTGAAGGGCGGCAAGAACTCAGCCCGGTGCCTCGACAAAGTCTCCCACCTCTCCCTGAATGGATGCAACACGGGGAGTGGAGGATGCCAAAGGCTACACCAGATATGGATAACTTCAGGACGAGGCAATGCCTACTGAACCACACCCGTTGCCCAACAAACCCTGGCTGGCTGGGTGCGCACTACGTTTACATTTATGGCATTTGGCAGATGCCCTTATCCAGAGCGACTTACAAAAGTGCTTTGAAGTCTCTATCAATAAATACATTCCGATACTGGTTCACTAGGTCACAAAGTAAGAATGCTATCAGTCCAAAAACTAACAATATAGTAACAAGTAATATAGTAAAAAGTGCTCAGACAAAAAGGTTTTTTTTTTGCTAATTTACGTACTTTAGGAAGAGGTAAGTCTTTAGATGTCGTTTGAAGACTGCCAGTGACTCAGCTCAACATCTAGGGGAAGTTCATTCCACCCCCTAGGTGCCAGAACAGAGAAGAGTCTCGATGCATGCCTTCCTTGTACCCTGAGCAATGGTGGGACCAGTCAAGTAGTGCTAGATGATCTGAGGGAGCGTGCTGCCATGCTTTAAGTCGGTGCTGGTCAATTTTTGGCTTTGTAGTCAAGCATCAGTGTTTTAAATCTGATGTGGGCAGCTACAGGAAGCCAGTACAGGGAGTGTAGCAATGGGGTGGTGTGGGAGAACTTAGGAAGGTTGAAAACCAGTCTGCATTCTGGATCAGATGCAGATTACGAATAGCACTCAGAGGCAGACCTGCCAGGAGTGAGTTACAGTAGTCCAGTCTCCAAAATGACAAGGGACTGAACAAACACCTGTGTGGCCTGTGTGGAAAGAAATGAACAAATCCTTCTGCTGTTATAAAGGGAAAATTGGCATGAGCATGTCAGATTAGTGATGTGATAGGAAAAGGACAGTTGATTGTCTATTGTTACCCCAAGGTTGTGTTCAGTAACCAAAGGCGAGATTAGAGAGTTGTCCAGGGAGATCGCAAGATCCTGACATGGGGATGAATCACCTGGGATAAATAGCAGTTCAGTTTTGCTGCTATTAAGTTTCAGCTGATGAGCTGTCATCCATGATGAGATGTCTGCCAGACATGCTGATATCCGAGCAGAAAGATGAGTGTCTGAGGGAGGGAAGGAACGGATGAGTTGAGTGTCATCCACATAGCAGTGGTATGAAAACCCATGTGAGGATATGACGTGAGGATATGAAAAAATTGAGTATAGAGGGAGAACAGAAGAGGGCCAAGTACTGAGCTTTGTGGGACACCAGTGGAGAGTCTGCAGGGAGCAGATGTGGATTCCCTCCATGTCACCTGATATGACCAACCTTCCAGGTAGGAAGCAAACCACTGCCATGCTGCACCACGAATTCCTAGACTCAGGAGGGCAGACAAGAGAGTCTTGTGGTTCACTGTGTCAAATGCTGCTGAAAGGTCAAGGAGGATGAGCACTGAAGACAATTTGGCTGATCTAGCAGCATGTAGCTTCTCAGTGACGGCCAAAAGGCCAGTCTCTGTGGAGTGTGCCAGTTTGAAGCCAGACTGTTTAGGATCTTGGAGGTTGTTCTGTGAGAGACAGAGAGACAGTTGATTGTAGATTGTTTGTTCAAGGGTTTTACAAAGAAAAGAAAGAAGTGATACTGGTCAGTAGTTGCTGATGTCAGAAGGATCCAGAGTGGGTTTCTTCAGGATGGGAATAACCCTTGCTCTCTTGAATGAGATTGGTACATGACCAGATGTTACGGAGCCATTCCTGATAGTGGTGATGAAGGGGAGGAGGTCTTGAGAGATGGTCTGGAGCATTGTGGAAGGGATTGGATCCAATAGGCAGGTGGTAGGACTGAAGGACAAGAAGACTTGCAGGGTTTCTTCTGTTGCTAATTTACAAAAATATGCCAGTGAAGGAGAATCCTCAGTGTGTAGTTTAGGAGTTGGAGTAGAAGTGAAGGTCTGGCAGACTTTTTTTAATCTTCTCATCATAAAAGGTGGCAAAGTCTTCAGTAGTAAGGGAGGACAGAGCAGGAGGAGCTGGTGGATTGTGTAGTGAAGACTACATACACTACATGTACTACACACAGGCAACACACCCAAAGCACCCACCTTGCTCATCAAAGTGAACATCCAACCCATCACAGCTATCCTAGACTCCGGCAGCACAATAACCCTGGCCCCCTGCTCCTAGGAAGAGACTGGCCAGGGTTCCCATCACCCACCCCACCCAAAGCCACCAGGTTTTCTAGTTGCTGGAGGACAACTCATACTTGGGAATGGGTCCAACATGCTTACACGGCCCAGGAGAAAGGGAACGCCACATTGGGCATGAAGAAAAAGAAGGTGACCATCTAAAACACTGCTGGCAACAGGTGCACCAAATCGAGGGGATCATCCAGGACCCAGAGCAGAGACTTCCAGCATCATATTTCCTGGTGCAGGGAGGCCTCCTGTACTTTCGCACTGAATGCCGTGGCCAAACCTGCGACCTCCTAGTGGTTCCCATACCCAAGACCCAGTTACTCATCCACATGGTCCATTCACACCCACTAGGCAGTCACCTGGGTGCACAAAAAAACCCTGGACAAACTGAAGGATCATTTCCTCTGGCCTGCCATGGACACAGAGGTCAGAGCTTTCTGCCCCCAGTGCCAGAAAACAGCACCCCAAAAGCTCCCACCCGAGCCCCTGATTACCCTCCCCATCATCAGTGTCACTTTTTGAATGGATAGGCAAGGACCTCGTAGGGCCGCTCCCGAAGTCCGCCCGGGGTCATGAATACATCATGCTCCTGTTCAGCCATGTGGGGATCCCTAAGGACGTCTTGACAGACCAAGGTACACCATTTGTATCAAAATTAATGGTTGATCTGTGTTGGCTGTTGCAGGTGAAGCACCTGAGGATGTTCATCTACTATTGACAGATGGATGGACTAGTAGAGTGGTTCAACAATGCTGAACCCTCAAGCGAATGCTGTGGCAGGTGGTAGACAAAGAGGGGAGGAACTGGGACCTCCTCCCGCCATATGTCCTCTTCACTGTTCGAGAGAGGCCCCAAGTGCCCACTGGGTTCACTCCCTTCGAACTCCTCTTTGGACAGCAACCTCGAGGACTGCCAGATGTTGCCCAGGAGGCCTGGGAGGAGCAACCCTCACCCTTCAGCTCCCTAGTCAATTTCATGCAAGATATGCAGGAGCGGATCGACAGAGTGGCCCTGATCTTCAGAGAACACACGGAGGCCACACAGAGGGAGCAACAAAGGGCGTACAACAGGCCAACACAGCCAAGACAGTTGCAGCCATGTGATCAGGTGCACCTCCTCTTCCTCCTACACTATGCCACTAGGCATGTTGCCAAGGCCCTCGAGAGGGTGGGCCTAGTCAACTACCTCTGGCAACAACCCAGTAAGCACGCAGATACAAAATTGTACCATGTAAAGTTATTAAAAAAGTGGGTCAAACCAGCTCTAGTTGTGTCTGCATTTTACCCTCTACACAGATCCCAGAGAACACACCTTGGTCCACCATGGAGAAGATCTCACCCCCACGCAGAACCAAGAGCTGACAGAGCTGGCGGACCAGTTTGCTGATGTGTTCTCCTCCACTGCCTTGATGACACATCTGGTCCATCATGAGATCATGACTCCTCTGGGAGTTGTGCTAAGACAGTGACCATGACGGCATTATCGAGTCCACCAGCACCTGGTCAAGCCCCATCGTGGTTGTGCTGAAGCCCGATGGCAGTATGCGGCTTTGTCATGACTTTTGGAAGGTAAATCAGGTGGCAGACTTCGACAGCTACCCCCTCCCCCGTGTGGACAACCTGGTGGAGTGGCTCAGGAGAGCCCGGTTTGTATTCATCCTCGACCTCACAAAGGGATATTGGCAGGTTGCATTAGCTCCAGACACAAAGCCAAAAACTGCATTCATCACTGCCAACAGCCACTGGCAGTACCAGGTTCTCCTATTCGGGCTACATGGAGCAGCTGCGACATTTCAATGATTGATGGATATTCTCCTGCAACCACATTGACAGTTCACAGCCGCATGCCTGGACAACATCAACATTCACTCCACCATCTGGTCAGACCACATACACCACCTCGGGGAGGTCCTGGGGGATCTGAGGGCTGACAGAAGCACAGTACTTGGGCTACCGCATCAGCCGGGGGTTATTGACACCACAAGAAGCAAAGATCAAGGCTGTCAAGGAATATTCCTGCCCCACATCAAAGAAACAAGTATGTGCCTTTTTGGAGTTGTGGGATACTATCACATTTTTGTGCCTAACTTCTCCTTAGTAGCTTTCCCCCTCTCAGATCTCACCAAGAAGGGACAGCCAGACTGGGTGTAATGGTCTGCCGTGGCGAAGCAGGTGTTTAACACCCTGCAGCGGGCACTGACTAGCTCCCCAGTCCTGTGCAACCCAGACTTCACCCTCCCCTTCACTGTCCACACCAACGCTTCAGAGACGGGGCTGCGTGCCATGCTCGCAGATCTTCTAAAGAAGAAAGAAAAGAAAGAAAGTGAAGTGACCCATGCTCGAAATTTGTGCTCTGCATTTAACCCATCCAAGTGCACACACCCACCCAGAGCAGTGGGCAGCCCTTTTTGCTGCAGCACCCGGGGGTTTGGTGCCTTACTCAAGGGTCTCACCGCAGTCATGGTATTGAGGGTGGAAGAGAGTACTGGTCATTCACTCCCCCCCCCCACCTACAAGCCCTGCCGGATCTGAGACTCAGACCCACGACCTTTGGGTTACAAGTCCGACTCTCTAACCATTAGGCCACGACTGCCTTTGCTATGGCAAAGAACACCCAGTCCTATACTTCAATAGCCACAGACTGACCCCTGCAGAAAAGAAGTACGCAGCTGTCGAGAGAGAAGCCCTTGCAATAAAGTGGGACATAGAAGACCTGCGTTACTACCTGGCAGGTCGGCACTTCACACTAGTGACCAACCACGCTCCTCTACAATGGATGGCCAAGGCGAAGGACACCAGGTACAGCACCAGGCAGGGGTCCAGAATGGAAATGCAGATGGCCTCTCCTGCAGAAACACCCAACAACCAGCGGCAGTAGGCTCGGAGCTGAGGGGTGTATGGTAAAGACAGGCGTGCAGCCCACGCCCAAAACAACACACTCCTCACACAACTGCTGCCGAGGTGCTGAAAGGACAGCTCCACTTCAATACCTCCATTGTTTTGGAGGGTAAAGCAGAGCTTGGCTGTAAGGTGGGGCAGCGAAATCACATATGGCTGGTGAGGAATAATTGCAGCAGCAGCTCTCTACCCTCTTGCAGAAACACAGAGAGTATGAAAGGGCAACACAGAGGCAGCTCCTGCTGATATTTTTTTTCTTTCTCAAGCAGATGAAGAAGACAGCTCAGTGGTCTACTCGCTCCTGGCTGCAGACTGCCATGTGCCTTCTCGGGGATGTCCATAATTGCTCCTGGGTCCCACCTCCATGTTGCACAGCCTGCCACAAGATACTGCACCTTATCAGCACCCTTTTCCCCCTGCCACTTTTTGTACATTTAAGAGCACTTTTCTCACATATTCCTGCCTCTGTGTGTCTGTGTTCAGCCCAACGCAGCCTTGAGTCACTACAGGACATAAGTTCAGTCTTTACAAACATTATGTAATGTGTCAACATCTCTCTGTTCATCAATCATAATCACAATGTGATCAGCATAAGCTGACAGACAGAAGGCATTTTGACAGTCAGGTATTGAGAACCCTTTTAATTTAGCTCTCAGTTTATTTACGAGAGGTTCTACTGCCAAGGCATAGAGCATACCATACAGAGAGCACCCTTGCCTTACTCCCCTACATACTTTAGAAGGAGCACACAAGCTGCCATTAAACTTCAGTACACTTTCAATGTCACTATATAAAACTCTTATTTTGTCAATGAAATCATGAAATCTGAAACCAAAAGCTTTAAGATTTTTCCAGATTATCTTGTTCCACCAGGTCAAAAGCTTTCTCCTGATCTATGGAGATCAATCTCATATTCAGACCAAATAATCTTGAGACATCAAGAATGTCTCGAACTAAGGAGAAGTTATCGAATATAGACCTCCCAGGTACGCAGTAGGTCTGATCAGTGTGAATAACTTCTTCCAGAACGCCTCGTAGCTAAAACCTTAGAGATCAGTTTATAGTCACTGCACACTGGACACAGGTCTCCAGTTTTTTATATCAGTGATGTTTCCTTTTTTTGGCAGAAGTGTTATAACTGCACTCCTACAACTCAAAGGTAGCAACCCTCTGGTTAAACTATTGTTAAGGACTTCCAGCAAATCCTCCCCAATGACAGCCCAGAAAGACTGGAAGTCCATCTATACCATGTGCTTTACCACAATCCATGCTCTGTAGGGCTTTTTGCAGCTCTTATATGGTTATTTCCCCACTGAAACAAACTGTTGTCTGAAAGGCCAACAGGGCTAATGAAACAGCTATTGATAATGTTTAAATGATGCTTAAAAACATAGAACCTGTCCAACCTTGCAAGAGATTGAAACCGTTGTGAACATGAGCCCATGTGTACTGTTTTTGAGCTTGATGAAAAGCTCTCCAAACGTCACCTAACTTGTGTTTTTCAACTATGTGGATGAGGCGTTTGCAACAAGGCATGTGGGGCTCCATGTGGTTACGATCATTGTTCTCCATTGTGCAAGTGAAATCTCCACGGACAAATAAATATTCTTCGTTATTACAAGTTTCTAGAGTTTTGCATAATCTAAAAATAGTAATCTAAAAAACCCAATCTTTCAACTAGTGAAGTTGGGGCATATACACAAAAACAAAAACATGTTTCTCAAATAGGGCTCCTCCATACTGTAGGAGACTGGAGTAAAATTCCATCCTCCCCAACGAAATGATGGTGCTGACGCCCAGAAACCTTCCTCTAGCACTCAGCAAAACTCGATGTGCTTATAAAGTAAATTATTAAATGCTCTATCAACAATATCTAGCTATATATAAATGTATAACAAAGATAGAAAAGATAGATGAGAGAAAGCGACAAACTCCCTCACACTCAACACGCTCCGCCCACTTACTCCCA
>CM040994.1:8094428-8115956 GCA_022985145.1 Pangasius djambal
AGAGGGGGGGGGGGGGGTGAGAGAGGGGAGAGAGAGAGAGAGAAAGAGAGGGAGGAGCTGATGCTCTAGAGATGAGAAGCTGGATTGGCGCAGGGAGAGGAAAGAAGGAGGGATAATGCTTTTAGAATATGAAAGGCAGAAACAGAGAGAGGGAGAAAGCATTATCGTCAAAGAGACACCTTAGCGCGTCAAGGCTGCCTAACAAACCTCTATCAGAAAATCCAGAGCCGATCTATTATACAGTCCTGATTATTTTATTATCGCAGGCCGGTAGATGCGCAGCGTCATCCTCCTGTTTGCGCAAATTACGCTGGACTGACCGGAGTCACAACAGCATCACCGAACAACGAGGGAAAAACTGCACCCTCATCCCGATTCCGAGCTGCTGATTAAGGTAAGACCACAATCCCTGCAAGAAATGAAACCGTATGATATAGCAGTTACTTCTTCACGTGCTCATTTGCTGCTCGGTCTGCGGCAGATGTTTCTTTCGGACGTGATGCGCTGATTTAATGGTCTGTTCTGTAAAATACAGAAGAGTCCCACATCCGTCTAAAGCATCTGATTGCGCAATCGGTTTGTGCATTTTAGATGTTTAGTCCTTGTGCTATAAAACATAACCAAACTAACTTAATCAGATAATCTAATTTCTCCTGGTTTATACAAAAGAGAAATGCCTGGCATGATATCTGGTGTATTTGGTGTACATGGGATCCTGTGACGCTTTGCTTCAGGTGTTCAGAAGAGCTGACATAGCATCTACAAGCACAGGTGCACTGGCTGCTAACTTCCTTTTACATGTTAAAAAATTGTCTGATCTAAACTCTAACAACATGTTTTGACAGTCAGGCTTGAAAATGAATCCTATGGGAATTAATCTAAGTCCTAATTAAAATGCCTGCTTCATTACCTCAGGAGTGGTGAAGCTTGGAGGCTGTTTAAAGAATCAATAATCATAATAATAATTAAGGAATCATACTGCTAATGAACCTTCTACTGGTGGATATATAACAACCTGGGCCCAGTTTCCCTAAAGCATTTTAACTGATAGACAATATTCAATGTGATGCTCACTCTGTCATCTACCAGTGATGTTTGTGCTGGGATGCTTTAGGAAACATCAACCCTGACATCATGAGAAATTGGTACAATTTTGAACAAGATTGTAACAGTTTCTCATGATGATGAGATCGGATTAAGTTAAGGATTAAGATTTAACATCAGTAAAGTTGTTTAAAAAGGTAGAAACACTGACCCTGTCCCTAAACCTAATCTTCCTATCTTTATTTATTTATTTATTTATTTATTTATTTACAAAATGAGTTATGCTAATAATTGTGAATTTGCAGGTGTGAGACCATGCTGCTGTGTGCAGGATGTTAAAGGCCAATGTATACACAGAAGTTCGCTCATTTCTTCAGTTAGAGCCTATATGACCACATGAAGCTGACACCTACAAGCACCCACATGCAATGTACAAGGTTTTGTTATATATACGATCATTAATGGGTTTGATTAAATTTTCCACAAATGTTTAAAGGCAGTTAGGTGATCTCAAAGAATCATAATTATTAGTTAAAAATAAGGTTCCAAGACTGATTATGAAATTCATACCAAAATCTAATTAATCCAAGCCTTCAGTAAGACCTTTCATTGCCCAAGTTCTGAGATAATCGAGATAATGGCTCAAAGATTCAGTCTTGACTGCTTTGTTCAGCTACCAGTGAATCAAAGATTGACTGCAGCTCTTCTGAGAGATTAGTATCTTCTCAGCGTTACTGATAATAATCAGATGATGAGAATGCCTTTCTTATGCTATAATAGATAGTCACCAGCTATAGTAACAATGGCTTGTTCATGATAAAATAATGACCCATTTGTTCAGAATTTGGTATAGACACTGAATGTTTATAGTGTCAGTTTAGTGTCAATCATAAGAAATATAGTCATTATAAGCAGGACATTTTAGTTTTAGTTTAATTCACCAATAATATATTGTCCCATTCATTAGTTCACTTGCTGCTTTCATTTTCCATTCCAGTATGATTGTTTTATGTATTATTCCAATATTGTATGTTTTTGAGCTTGCTACACTGCCATCACTTCCTCTATTACCTTATGCTCATGTCCTTCATAATCCCTGGAGTAGGTTGGGAAAAGGACCTCTTGTGTATTGTATATTCTTGTAAAGCTGCCTCAAACATCAAAACATTGGGGACAATGCGGATAACTCTAGTGAACATGACACAACATAGCTCTAATGTCGAGGCAAACATCGCTTCTCTGTTAATTAGTGGTGTGATAGTATACAACGATAATTGTACAACTTGACAATGAAATCTGAAATAGCACTAGTATTGCTATATGATAACTAAAGTATATAGACTTACATAATTTAAAATGCCTCTGTTGAAGCTTTGATAGCGTATACTACAATATATCCTAATTTACCTTATTGTTTTGAGCAATTGGAGAATTTTTTATATCATTCCACCTCAATTCTCAGAATCTAGTGAAAGAATGGTTGTTTGAGGTAGACAGCATGTTAAAACCTAGAAGCCACATTTCTCAGGAGAATATAAGTCCTGGGGCTGTTTGGGGAGTCGGAGGACAGTGGGGGCATTGAGAAAGAGCCTGGTAGTGGCGGCAAAAAGAAGTCTCAGCAGCAGCAATGGCAACTATCAAGTAAATTAAAGTTCAGTGAAGCAGCATTGGAAAGCACACATCAGAATGCTAATGCTGTTCTGCCTCTGGCCAGCCGTCATGACCAGCAGCGGGCCATGTGCTTAGGTGTTCAACCAGAACTGAAAATGAAGGGGGGGAAGAAGGGAGGAGGAGTGTGAGACAAAGAGACAGAACTACTGGGAAAAAATGTGCCCCTCCAAAATGGATTAACAAGATAATCAAGCAGTGATTGTGCCAGTTAATATAATCTGAATGTTTGGGAAAATGCTGTGTTGATGATTATTCAATCAAGATTTGGTTCACCCTGAGAATTGCCAGTGACCTGGAAATGTTTATAAAATATTCAATGTAAATATAACCTTTTAGTATGAAAATGAGGACATGCATCTGCCTTGGCTCATGAAACATTCAGTAAATTTTCTTGATTTCTGTCCTGATTGAGGTAGGAGGAGATTTTTTTTTTTATTGAAATTTCTAAGTAAATATGTACAGACTTCTCTTTGTCTTAAAGTGACTACTCCCCATATGGTGAATATTTCGAGGCAAGTTCGCATTGCATTTCTCTCAGTTATATACCATGTTTCTCCTGTAACTCTAAGGTCAAGTTGAATATTTGAAGGATAGGTTGGGTCAATGCATGTAGATCTGTAACAGAAAGGAAAATTGGCTTGTCAGTTATGTTTTTCATTTAAAAAAACCTATGCATATGTTAATGACTACTTTGAAACAAGTGCAAGTTTCAATCTCACCAATACACCTGTCTATTAGCATCCAAGAAGACATTATCTTTACTTATGTTGAGCACTGTTTATATGCTTCAAAAGAATAATAATTAAAATCAGTACTGTTGTGACCTCTCGGCACCTAGTCAGGCTCTTCGGTTTTATTGATTTCTCCTCTCTGTCCAACTCTGATTCTCTTATGGCTCTGCTTTGCCAAAACCAACAGATGCATGTGTATGAGAGAGAGAGAGAGCACCAATATAATGACTAAATGTGTCCATAGAGGCATTATATTGTGAGCACATCGTGGAGCTTGGTTTCATCTCCTGAGAGACCGAAAATGTGGTACACCAACTGCAATTTTAAAGTCTGCCACTTAATTGGGAGCCTCATTTTATAGCTCATTCCTTATTTCTACATTTGTACAAGGCAATATAGAAATAACAATAACAGTACAAGGCAATAAGGTCTGTCTGACCACAGAAGGCATGTTTTTGAGTCCATATGTGGAAAGGAGTATGTGTCTTTAAGACCATAGATGGTAATGTGGACATCATTGAGTATGTTTCTTCAAGTAGGAAAAAATAAGTATATATGTACATGCTTTTCCTTTTTTTCTTTCAGTTGTGTACCATGTTTTCCTGCCACTATAAGGTCAAGTTGAAGACTTGAAACATAGGATGGATTTGGATCAATAAAGTAAGGTCTGTGACAGAAAGGAAAAATTGTCTCGTCAGTCATGTATTTCATTAATGATTAATTAATTTAATAATTAATTTTTTAGCCAGTTAACTAACAAGAGTTAACCTGACAAGATTTCCAAGAGGATATTAGAAGAAGAAGTAGTAGTAGAAGAAGAAGAAGAAGAAGAAGAAGAAGCCTTTTGCATATTGTTAGGAATTTGGGGTCAGAGTGCAGGGTCAGCCGTGATATGGCACCCATTGAGCAGAGAGGATTAAGGGCCTTGCTCAAGGGCCCAACAATGGTAGCTTGGTGGTGCTGGGGCTAGATAAGGACATGTTAAGCTGGGACAATTTGCAAGGCTTGGGTGCTTGGTAAATGTGTTGCATGCCTAGCTAGGCAGGAGAGACCACTTTGTACTGCCTTAATCAAACATCAAAAGTTGAAGTTATATTCATAAATATCTGTATGATATTTTATGATATAATATTTTACTGCAACTGTCAGTCATCTAGCTAACATGAACTAACCCGACAAGATTTTAAGAGGATTTTTAAGTAATATTTCTAAATGTTAATAAATGTTATAAATGTCACTGCTAGCACTAACAAACTATCTATCATGAGTTAAACTGACAGGATTTCTGAGATGTCTAGATAACAATTGCGAATGTTGTGAATTAATTTGTAAATGTTATCATTTTTACTGTTAATGCTAACATAACCTAACATGATATGTTAGAAGAACGTTGAGTGCAATCGTGCTTATTCAGAAATGTTTGAAGGGTGTGTTTTGAATCTAAGCTCAAAGACACAATCATTTGTACCACTCAGAGACACGCCCACTCCTCTGCGGTCTTCGCACAGACTTTTTTTTACTCAAGGACATAACCTTATTATCTTCTTAGTTTGTATAATGGTTGGAGTGAGAATAAGCTACAGCTTAAAAGAACTGCAGTGATGTGGAACTGAATTAGATTAGGGTTGCTGGGAGTACATTCTATCTAGCTGCTGAGAAATGACCCTGTCTCGATCCCCTAAACCTATAACCCCAGACAGGACTGCTGAGTCATTTACAATACTAAATTATTCAGACACAGATGTTAATATAATGTTCAGCCTAAGACAGTGGACTTATTTAACCTTGACTGAAATCCATCCGATTCGCCAGAGCGGCTGGGTTCACCATTCACACAGTTTCTAAATGTGAAGGATCACTAATAAATATGTTTGACCATATTTATTAGCAGGTCACATCAGGGAAGAAGGCAGGGTTTTCAGAGGTCACAAGTCCAAAAATGTCTGTGTACATCAGCTATGTGACATAGCTCCAGCTGAGATCTGAGTCCAGAGGTAAATGATGAGGAGAGGGAGAGTTGGAAGTGGCTGGAGGTTCCTTTATCTTTACTGTGAAGTACTTCAGGACAGATGAGGCTTTGTTTACATCTGGCGGGAAGAATCAAGCAGGAAAACAGAGCATCATTGTCTTCCAGGCCGACACAGTTGCTGTGATTGTCACTGAGAACATACACTGATCATGCTTATCGCTGCCTCGCTGGGTGCAGCTGTCCACAGCTCCAGTGTCATTGTGCACTCGACTGATCTCAACACACTGGATTTGTAAAGGAAACAAAGGAGTAGCCTCCTGCTTATTTGGAGAAGAAGTGTTTTGATGGTAGAAGGTATAGAACAAGTGTGTGGTTTCTGATTCCCCGCCATAATGCTTTGGAAGTCAGATTTATTTTACAGCAGGGTTTTGATTTGTCAAACATACTGTCAGCAGAGGTATGATAGCGTGTACTTTCTGATGTGGAATTTGAGCTACTTCAGTTATCAAGGAGTCAGGCATAAGAATGAATGAAAATAAGAAGTTCTGCTATTAAGAATGAGCAAAACTGTCCCAAAACCATAATAACGAAGGAAAGAAAAATAGTTAAGAAGTAAAAATATAGTTAGTAAAAGCAAGTCTGTTCATTTTGCTATGACAGACCAACAGCATCTGCAGACTGTAATATGATTCAGTTGCATGCTGACAAACTACAGCAAGTCTTAAATCTTCTGCACTTAAGAATTTTCTTGCCCAACTTTCAAAACATTACATGGGGGCCGGTTCCAGAGGCCAGACACAAACCATCTTGAGCACCATATGCATGACAAGTGGGAGAAACCAATTATGTGCATAATTCAAGTCAGGACAATCAGAGCAAGTGGCACACAGCTGGTGAGATGATAAACACTGTGTCCTCTCTGTCTTAATAAAATCCATGCAAATAGAATTTTAATGGTACTGTACTGTACAAAATACTTAGAACCCCAAACCTTTGCTAGAAATGTTGACATAGATATTTCTTATTCATCTTCTGGATTAGTGTCTCAGTAAAATAAGAGCAAATTTTAGATATCCGAATGTTCATTAAAAAAAGACAATTTACAGAGCGAAATTAGAGTTATTACAGAAATGGTCATGGACACCATCTGACCATCATTTTACCTGCAGAGACAGAAACAGTGAGAGCCAATGTGTCCAGAAGAACGGTGACAAGTTCTCCAAGATGCTTGAAATAACCAGTTAATTTTCTTGTAAAATAGTCTGATGCGTGTTTAAAGCCAAAATCAAGTAAAATGTTTATTGCTCTTTAAATTTTTGGTATTTGAAAGCTTCAATTTTATTATTTTTTTCAAGGCATATAGACAAATATAAAAAACACTATTGCACCACTGATTATACTCAAATTTACCTTTTATGCCGCCCCAATTACTAATAAAGTACAGCCTGGAGTGCTTCCACTGTGCTGCTGCAGTGTAAGCTTCTAATTACTTTTGCTTGATTACAAGAAGCAAGTAAGCTCTATAAGATTTGGATTTTACAATCTCAGCTCCATTTGGTGAATCACTGGAAACCTATGAAAAGCAAAACTGAAGGAAAAGAATCTGCAGTTACTGTGAAATCCAATACATTTGAACTTCAGTAGTTGACTAGGTTCTGTTTTCCAAGAAGTCAGCTCAAAATGGTTGCACTGTCATCTGCATTATGTTTAATCTGCTGCTTCGCTCCTTTCTACCTGGTGACTTAGGCTTCTTTACAGCTTAATAACAGCTCCATAACAACTCTTTCTTCCGAAATTCTCCTGTATAGAGAAGATAAGGCATCCGCTGTCTGGGCTGCTTAATTGTATTGTTTGAGATGTTGTCTATTAATTTGTCTGCGTATCAAGTTATTCTGCCTCCATGTACTAGCCTAATAGTGCCCCTTTTCCCTATGGAGACAGTGAAAGAAGAATCTACTGGGGAGAATGAATGCAGATGTGTTACATTACCCAAGACCTCCTGAGTAATGGTCACAATCTTTGACAACAGTTTAAATTAGACAGGATATGACATGGCTTCCTGCTGGAATATGGAGCAAAATGGTGGTTAGCTGAGTCCTACTCTGAGGTTAAGACAGGTGCAGAATTTAACAGACAAGCTCTTCTGAAAGTGTCAGTAAGAGTCATTGTGTACATATATTTTTGTTTACTAGACACTGTCAGTTAATGTTCATGTTACGCCAGAATATCAGAATAATAACAATCTGGATCTACACCGTTCATCACAGTCTAGTCTTTAAATGTCAGGGATGCGTTGTGCTCCTGCTTCAATATAATGGCGTAATGAAATAAATTTAGCTTAACTAAATAAGCTGTAATGAAGACACAGGTTTGCAGATGTGATTTATGGTATAATTTGATTAATGTTTATGAAAATGGCACATTTTCAAACAAATGTTCCAATAGCCAGTAGGGATTACTCATAGCTGTGCACAAACACACAGAACCCCTCCCTTTACAGCACACAATGGAGCATGGTATGAATACTCAGAAACCAATATCTACATTGTCATAACCAAAAACAGATGATTATGTGGGTTTATAAAACCTGGAGACATGAGTAGTTTTTTTAAGGAGCTGCTGAAAAAAAGGATGCCGCTTATTATAAGCAAAATCACCTTATGACTGAAGAAATATACAAAGAATCTGCAGGCTACATGATGCAATATATGAGAATTAAATATCCTAATGTTTTGCAATATCATTCAAAAATAATTTTAATCTCAGATGTATTTTCCCAAAAGTCCAAATATGTGATATTAAATGTGTAAAAAAAAAAAACAACAACAAATAAATAAATAAATAAATAAAAATAAAAGTACGGATGTCCTTTACCTGCCTAGATCATCATTATAATTCTGCTCACATCTGCTCCAGTAACTCTAACACATAGATTTCAGAGTTATCTGTAACAGGGGTTGCATATTTATACAGGGACTAGAGTATAGCGAAGACTGTTAAGCTATGTTTTTTTTTAATGCCATGTTGGGATTTCTAAAAAGCTGTTTTGGTGTTCACTTTAGATATCTATCCTGCAAAGGACCTTTTCCTCCATGACAAAATCCCTTACTGGTTCTATACTCTTCCTGATACTCATTGATTAGTCTTATGGCACTCATGACATTTTTGGGATTTTTGATAAAGATGGGGTGAAGGATCAGTGGACCAGCAGAAACTGTAGCCTTGTTGCTAGATCTAAAGCGCCTTAGATGTTGTTTACATTTCCATGCAGGGAGTCATGAAAAAAGTAAAATAGAAAGTTGGAAATAACTCTATACTATTGCTCTATAGTTTTAATTGCAGTAATGAAAGCCTTGTGATTCTTATTACAAACCTAAACCTCTGAAGGCATCTACTACTGTCAGAAATGGCTGTAACATAACCCAACATAAGCTAGTCCATGAAATCAAGACTAATCCACATCAGTCAGTACACAACATCAATCCATTCATGGATTCAAATCTGTTGTGCTGCCAGGTAGAGGGTGGTTAAAACTATTGCAATGTCTGTGACTAGACACTACCATAACAAGCCCTTGAGACTTGACATACTGAGGCAGCAAACAGCCATGTCTAGCTGTAATTCAGGAATCTCTGTGATAACGCCCTTACCTTTTTTCACATCAGCCTCAGCAAATGACTGCTAGGAGTCTTTGTAGCACCATTTCTGTGAAGACCACAGCACTGATAGTGCATGTGCTATAGAGAATTATGCAGTTATGTGTTTACACGGTCTCACCTGACCTCCAAGGGTCCACAGCGCAGCAGTCTGTGCTGAAAATGAGTGTTTTTTTTAGACCAGGACAGACAACAATTTGAAGTCTTGGAGAAGGTTAAGCAGGAGGGACAGTTATGACTCATTTTGGTGATTGTGTTCCTTCAATTTTTTGAATGTGATTTGACCTTTGTTTAATTTTGTTTTGCCCAGAAACACTGAGCAGACTACAATGAAGACAGGAACCAGCATTCATGGTTTTATTATTATACTCTTACTATTGCTTTGTTTATATGACAATTTAATGGCTAAGAAAGAATTTTCAATTAGGTCTCACAGACCACATTTACAATTCAGTTCAGGTCACATGGGTCACACAGAAATACAAACTTTAAAAAAGTGGCAACATTGTATGTTTTTGCATTTAGTATTGCTATGCTAAAAAAATGTTTTGGGTCAAACATGAAAGAAATGACTGCTATCTTTATCCTTTACCCAACCATCAAGACTCTTTTGTGTTCTTGTGACCAATGCTGTCTTCAAATACAGACTGAGGGCTCATTTCTTTAATAATGATGAATAATGATGACTTCTTTAATAATAAAAAAAAGCCTTGTATATCAGTAGTGACAGTTTCTGGCAGTGCATTAGCTTAATGGTATCTTTAGATTCTTGTCAGTCTGCTCTAGCACAAGGATAGAATTTGGAATTAGTCAGTCACACACTTCTGTAAGGTGCTCTCAAGAAGAGTATGTGCTAAATGCTGTAAATGTAAATGTCAAATGTAAGTGCCCTTTCAGTTGTGAACTATTATCATAATAGTAGCACAACACATTCACATTTACTTTGACAGCTGGCTGTGTAAGAGTAAGATAACAAAATAGGGAAGTACAAGCTTAACTCTTTCTGGTTTTGGCTTTCGGGTTAATTTTCTTTACTTGTGCTCTATAATTCTATTCAGCTCAATCTCACAGTACTGCTGTCAATACATGAAAATTTCAAGCTACTCATGACAACAGTGACAGGGAATCAAAGAACTGCAAAGCACAGTGAAAAAGACATAACTGAAATAAAAAGAGGCAACTTGGCCTTGGTGGTTACTCTAAAAATACTAAACAAAATTTCATAGGTACAAAGCTGAAACTATTTAACTCCTTTGTTTCATCCCATTACTTTCATGTCAGAATAATATGAATGTAACATCTGAAATAACTTACTGATACTGTTTTTAAAAGTACTGTTTAATATTCATTACAGAAGTTGAGCCAATGTTTAATACATACAGAGTTTAATGTAGAAAAATAGAAGTAAAAGATGAACATGAGGCACTGGACTATGATTCATTTTGCCCACCTCTTCCCCCACCCCCCAAAAAAATTATTTCTGGAGCTGCTTGCTCACAGGGCATCATGCATGAGACTTTCACTATCCGTTTTCATCCAGACAATTTGGCTTTTTAACAAACCAAGGTCTTTCCTCATTAGATATGTATGTTCTGTATCACTTAAGTCACTTTTTTTGATTAGCGTCACTTTTTTATGTTGATGTTCAAGGAGCCATCTCTCACCTGGGTGTGGTCACATAAGGATGAGGATCCTATTGTTTCTGCTAGCGCTCTGCTCACTGGCTTTGAGCTACACTGTGGGTAAGTACACCTCTCACTGTCCTCTTTGACCCCCCCCCCCCCCCCCCCCCCCCCCCCCCCCCCCCCCCCCCCCCCCCCCCCCCCCCCCCCCCCCCAACCCCCCGCCACTCCCCACCCCCTCCTTTTCTAAAACCATCACGCCTATCTTCCTTGCAACATTCACTTTGTACATTTTTGGCTGCCTCCTGCCACGCAGCTTTCAAGCCCTATCTCAAATGTACAATGTCAGGTTGATGACAAGGAATGTGATTTGATATGTGATTTTAGGAGTGGACTTGCTCTGAGAAAGGCCAGCCTTTAGATTAATTATTGATTGTGTTATTTTAGGTCAGTGAGCAGAAATGATTTGATTTTCTCGAGAGATGTTTCTTATCTAAGGGTTGAAATAATTTAAGCATTAAATGTTAATGAAAATGGGGTGTTGGCTTTACCACAAATAAACTTGCAATCCCAACAGTAGGGGAACCTGAATGAACAATCATGCAAGCATTGCCTCAATAAATACAACTGTATGAGCTTGTGTCTATATTTAGCATAAATTGGATTTGGTAGTGCTACTGTAAATACACACCAGTGATGAGTCACTGTCTTTTACTCATTTCATCTGTTGTGTGTATAATGTCCATTAGTGCAGTCTAACCACTGAGTTAACGTAGTGGGGCTGCAGCAGCCTGTCACCGACATGTGTGGATGTGAGGGCAGGTTTCTTGTGGAATTCCATTAGCTGTAGCTGTAAACACAGCACTGAGCTTGAGTGTTATTTCCCAGCAGAGACCTGCACAGGAAACAAACTGAATAGGAACATTCCCCTCCTCTCTTCTACCTCCTTCTCCTCATCCTCTCATCCACCCCACACCTCTACATCTCTCACTGTCCCAGATTCCAAGTGCGCCTTACAAATGTACACTACCAGTCAAAAGTTTGAGGTCACTTAGATTTTCCCTGGTTTTGAAAGAAAAACACACTTTTTTTCAATTAAAATAACATTAAATTGATCAAAAATACAGACTAGATATTGTTAATGTTGTAAATGAATATTGTAGCTGGAAACTGATGATTTTTAATGGAATATGTACAAAGGCGTAAAGAGGGTTTTTTTCAGCAACCATCACTCCTGTGTTCCAATAGCACATTGTGATAGCTAATCCAGGTTTCTCATGTTAAAAGGCCAATTGATCATTAGAAAACCCTTTTGCAACTATGGTAGCACAGCTGAAAACTGTTGTGCTGGTTAAAGAAGGAATAAAAGTGGTCTTCTTTAAGCTAGTTAAGTATCTGGAGCATTAGCATTTATGGGTTTTACTGTAGATTCAAAATGGCCAGAAAAAAAAAAAAAACTCCTGAAACTCCTCAGTTTATTCTTGTTCTAAGAAAGGAAGGTGATTCCATGCAACAAATTGCCAAGAAACTGCAGATTTCATACAATGGTGATCAATTTAATGTTATTTTAATTGAAAGAAAGTGTACTTTTCTTTCAAAACAAAGGAAATTTCAAAGTGACTCCTTTGAGAACAGCACAAACTGGCTCTAACCAGGATAGAAAGAGAGGTGGGAGGTGCACAACTGAGCAAGAAGACAAATAAATCAGAGTCTCTAGATAGAGAAATAGACAACTCACAGGTCTTCAACTGGCAGCTTCATTGAATGATACCCGAAAAACCCCACTCTCAGCGTCAACAGTCAAAAGGCGCCTCCAGGATGCTGGCCTTCTAGGCAGAGTTGCAAAGAAAAAGCCATATCTGAGACTTGCCAATTAAAGGAAGTGATTAAGATGGGACAAAGATCTCACCAGATCGCAACCTTACTGAGCTGTTGTGGGAGGATCTTGACCGTATGATTTGTAAAAAAAGTGTTCAAGAAGCATGGGGTGAAATTTCCTCAGATTACCTCAACAAATTGACAGCTAGGATGCCAAATGTCTGCAAGGCTGTAATTGCTGCAAAGGGAGGATTCTTTGATGAAAGCAAAATTTGAAGGAGAGAATCCTTATTTCAAAATCTTGCAATCTTCAAAATTTCTAACCGTGACAATTTCTATTTCAATTTACTACATTTTCAGTTCATTTTACAGCTCATAAAAGTATGAAATTTCATGGAAAATGTGAAATTTTCTGGGTAACCCCAAACTTTTGACAGGTAGTGTATATCTTTGCATGCATGCAAAACACACATGAGCACCCATACATGCACACACGCGCACATACAGGTGCACACACACACACACACACACACACACACACACACACACACACACACACACACACACACACATATACTCCCACACACCAATCCCACAGTCATAAAATTAGATTCCCAAGACTCTCCAAGCTACATAGTAACAATCATATGCATGTTAGAAAATGTATCAAATTTTAAATTCTCTAACAACAGATTGTAATTGTAGTCAGACATCCACAGCGAAGCAAACCTGTACTTTATACTTCCTCCTATATTTACTCCCTTTTGTAGTTATTACTTCTAACCAATTCAAAGTGAAAGGTATTTGCAGCTAGATTAAAAAAAAACATACTCTGTATCTGTTCACCTGGTTCTTCTCTCATTATAAAAAATGCAGTTAGATATGATGACATGTGTCCCCAACTGAATATGCCCAGGAGGAGAACTGCCCCACCCTATGTGTAGATTCAGTGGGTGAGGGGAGCCCCTCTGTTTCAGCCTTGGCATCCACTCGATGTAATGCAGTAACTAGATTTCATCAGACAAGATAGTGGCACAGAATTGTGGAGATTACTTAGGGCCAGACTGATGCAGACTGATAAATCAGGTCACATTTTATGAGTTAAACATGCTGTCTGTGTGAGTTTAATGGATTACTTTTAGTTATGCCACAATGCCACATTGTATAAAAGATAAGTAGTTTAAAATATACTCAAGTAATATATTAAATCTCTCTCTCTCTCTCTCTCTCTCTCTCTCTGTCTCTCTATACAGTATATATACACAGTACATGTGTGTGTGCCTCCATCGTAGAGCCTAATGCACACACACATACACACACTTCACGCACACACTGATTCACACCTAAGATGAATGAATGAACAGAAACAGAACTAAGATGTTCTACATGGAACAAGAGCAACAACTGAAAACTATTATCCAAGAGGTCAATCTATACATAAAGGCAAGGTTACAGAGAAACAACTTCACAATTGTGTATGCGTGTGCTTCATACACACACTGATTCATACCTAAGGGCAATAGTTGTTTTTAAACATGTGTAAGTCTATAGTTAATTTTAGGGTTGCATACCAATGTGCAATACATATCTTGTTAACTCCTAACAATTCATAGCATTAAATTGTAAATTTGTTTCTCTGTAACCTTGCCTTTATGTATAGACTGACCTCTTGGATAATAGCTTTCAGTTGTTGCTCTTTTCCATGTACAACACCTTAGTTCTGTTTCTGTTCATTCATTCATCTTCATCTTCTGACTTTATCCTTGTCAGGATTGCATTGGATCCAGGAACACTGGGTCTGAAGTGGGAATACATCTTGGATGGGATGCCAGTCCATCTCAAGGCTTAATGCACACAAACATTCATACCTAGGGGCAATTTAGCCAATCCACTTACTGAGATATTTTTGGAGGTGGGAAGAAACCTGGACAAACTCCACACAAGGAGCACATGCACTAAAACTCCACACAGAAAATATCCTAAGCTCAGGATCAAACCCAAGGACCCTGGAGCAGCAACCCTACACACTGCACCAGAGTGCCACCCTGTATTTCTTTTACAAATTTAAATCACCAATGCTAAATTATGCCTAGAATGCTCACTGGAGAGCAATGTAGATATAATACAATGTTTAGATTGGAGACCAGTTTATTTTTTCAACACCCACAGTGACTCTCTGAGCAGTCATTAAGGCTGAAATAGATGAAACAGTTTGCTTTTGCTTTGTGTATGTGCTCATATTAGGTGGGGACGTGTGTGTTTCGGGTCATGACAGTGGGCCAGTGTTTGAAGAGCAGCCATCCAGTTTGATTTACCCAGAGGGGTTGCCTGAGGGCAAAGTGACACTGAATTGCCAGGCGAGAGCCAGTCCTGCAGCCTCCTACAAGTAACATAACTTTCATTTACTACCTAGCTCCATCTAAAATATCAAATCACAGATATAGCTATATTAATCTACCATTGAAACAATGTCATTTTTTAAAAAACTTTTTTATGCTCTTGTTTGTGGTTCTGCTTAGGTGGCGTGTTAATGGGACAGATGTGTTAATAGGAGAAGACTCTCACTACACTCTGGTGGCAGGAAACCTGGTGATCAATAACCCCCAACATGGCCGTGATGCTGGCTCATACCAGTGCCTTGCTATCAACCGCTGTGGCACTATCATTAGCCAGGCAGCTAACCTCAAATTTGGCTGTGAGTTTGGATCAGACCTCTTATCCTTAAAGGCTCTTTGGTTGTCTCTCTGACAGAACCCTAAAGTTTCTATGTAGAACCCTACAACAGACTGTTTCCCTATCTGAGAGACTTTTAAGTAGACCTCTTTTAGAAGCTAAAAATCCTTAGTTAAACCAATGAACCTTTAGAACCCATTTTCCTAAGAGTGTATTAGTCTCATATGAAATTATGAAAGCCATGGTAAAATCTTAATCCTCCAGTTCTGTTCATTACTTAAAAATGGATTTGATATTTTAATTTTCCATTTCAATATAATTCTATCCAATGCCAATACAATACAATTGTAAAAAAAAAAAAAAAACACCCAATATATTATTTTAAACCAACAAACCCCACAGACCCATCTGCGTATCCAGACGAGAATTTCTCTGTCCCATAACTACATACCTTTTCCTATTTGTTTTACTGTAGTTATTAAATACTTAATAGTGAATAACATAGTTACAGATGAGTAATTTATTAGCTACATAAAAATATTTAAGGAAATAGACATAATTCACCTCCTTGGAGATCCCCGTTATGGTAAGTATACAAATCAGAACATGATTTGCACTAAATCATAACTAAAATCACCCCCTTGTTTTAAAAATTCAAAGACTGGTCATTTTGAACACCCTGATACTTCCAAAGAATCAAATAAATTGATAATCAGCAAAATTATCCTCATTATAGAAGCCAAACACATCTGAAAACATTACTGTTATTTCAGTTTTAGTAAAAATATAAATAGTACTGTTTTGAACTGCAGGATTATGCAAGAATATTAATGAAACTTTACTTACTGCAACATTAAGTCTATCGTCTTGTACTTGATGACCCAACAAGTTGGCAGCCTAATGTTGGCGCAGACTTATTTGTTGTATCTTTTAGATCTCCACGATTTCCCCTCAGAAAGCAGGAGTCCTCAGACTGTTTATGAGGGAGCTGGGACTTTTCTGGCTTGCCAGCCTCCAGCTCACTACCCAGGTAAGTTGCAGAAACAAAACACGAATTTGGCCATTCCCAAAGGTGAAGAGAATTAAGTGAAAATGGCATTTTGCCTCTTTTTCTTTCTCTCTAGCTCTCTCCTACCGTTGGATCCTCAATGACTTCCCTAGCTTCGTCCAGCCAGATGGGGGAAGGTGGTTTGTGTCCCAGGTTACAGGCAACTTGTACCTGGCTAACTCCAAATCCAATGACACAGGCAACTACTTCTGTCTCACCACCATTAACATGGACATCACCACTAAGAGCACATTCAGCAAAGCCATTCAGCTCACAGTGCAGTCTGATGGTCAGCACTACTTCTCTGCTTTAACAGCACAAGTGTCTGTAGTGATATTAGATTATACTCTAACCATACTATACTCTAACCATGTTAAGGTTAAAACAGATTAAAACCGAATTTCTTTAAAAACATTTTCATGTAGTTTGTATGCTAGTTGTTCCATAACCTGATATTTGAGTTTAATGGTTAACGCAACATTTCTTCAAACATAAAAGTAGACCCACTACAGTAGATGCAGTTGCGTTCCCTTCTATGCAGTCATATTTGAAAAAAATAATTCTTGTTAAAATAAAAGTAAATAGTTTTTACATTTTTTTTCTACTATTTGAGTGAAAACTTAGTTAAAATTGAAAGTGAAAATTACAATAATTGCAATAGTTTTTTTTTTTTATTATTATTATTTTCCTCCAGGGTGCCACTAATTCTGGTTGACTGTAGATAAGTGCTCGTCTATGACCAGCCTCATTTCAGTCCTCTAATGGTCATCCAACTAATGCGCTGTGCAACTAGCTCTTTTAGCATTTTTGTTGTTGTTTTCTTTTCTCCAGGCTCCAACATTTGGAGGAGAGATGCTTTTAAAAGTGTTTTACTATGATATGAACTGGCTTCCTCCCATTCATTCATTCATTCATTCAAATTTTTAGCTAACCCCAGGAAGTCAGCCCCCAACATCCGTGTGCGTTTTCCCTCTGAGACATACGCCTTGGCAGGTCACACCACACAACTGGAGTGCTTTGCCTTTGGCAAGTAAGTAGCGTTGGCCCACATACAGTACATCTCTGAGTGATTCACTATTGCTGTATATGCTGTAAACATTACGCTTATAAGTCAAATTTTAAACCGCATTATAAATACCATCCTCTTTTTCTGCCATTTTGTCTATTTATTTATCTACCTCTCTCTAAGCCCTACACCTAAGTTGCGCTGGAGGAAAGTGGATGGGGTTTTACCCTTCAAGGTTGGAGCGAGTGCAGATAGCCCCATCCTGACCATTCCTGACCTAAGCTTTGATGATGAGGGCATGTATGAATGTGAGGCTTACAGCTCAGAGGGACGGGATACGCACCAGGGTCGCATCTCAGTCCAAGGTAAACTCTGAGTACTTCAAACTTAAATGATCCTACACTTTGTTATTTGCATGTAATGTTGCTGCTAGCAATAAATAAATAATAAAACCTTTATGCAGAGTAGTTTTAAGCCCAACTAAACAATTGAAGAATGTGTTGAAAATTATCTTAATTAATAAGACTAACTATTTATTGTTAAGAAAATGGTATTAGTATTATAGAGTTGCAGGACAAATCACTTGTTCTTTTTAACCCCTAAAACTTTCTTTCCCTACTCTCATTACTATTAAGCTTTTCCTATTGGTTTCATTATAGTTGTCATACAATTCACAGTAGTTACAGAATAATATGTTAGTAAGATGCATAACAAGTTAGGAGTTTAGCTGGTTAATTAATATTAGTACCATTCACGTGTTATAATAGGAGTAAGTCTTTATACAGAAAATGGAGTTCATACAGTAGAGGTGCGTAATTATATGAATCTGTGTATGCAGCCCAACCAGAGTGGCTCCAGGTGATGAGCGATTCTGAAGTGGAAATCAGCTCAGAGCTACACTGGAGTTGTGTGGCTGCAGGAAAACCAAGACCATTAATACGCTGGCTTCGCAATGGACTACCTCTTAGCACACAGGTTAGTTACAATGGAAAATATATCTGCACGTTAACTTGACCTTTGCTATTAACTCCTAGATACATTTAAGTAGAACTATTTAATTCTTTTACTCATACATGTGGAGTGGTGATGTACTTACAGTGGCGATGTGCTTTATCTTGATTACAAATTGTTCAAAATGTGTCAGCTAGGTTGTTAACAGGGTCTAGGAAGAGGGATCACATTTTCCCTGTACTGGCATCTCTTCACTGCCTTCCTGTTAAATTTAGGGTTGATTTTAAAATTCCTCTTTTTGTATAAAGTTGTATAAACCATTGTCTGGTCTTGCACCAAAATACAATAGTGGCCTCCTTCACCCTTACCCTCCATCCAGATCGCTCAGATCTTCCAATTACGTTTATCTGTCCCCCATTGTTGATGTAAATCCAAGGGCGATCAGGGTTTTTCTGTGGCCGGAAAAAACCCTCTGTCACCTGTGTCTATCAAAGCTTACACAGATACTGATGCAGTCAAAATGATGTATTTAGAGGAATTATCATGCCTGGAAAGCACTGAGGATTGACACTAGAGAGCCAGTTTGCTGTGTGTGGTGCACACTGATGATCAGCTACACATCTCCCTACAATGATAATAGTATAGATTTGTTTGAATGTCCTACTGTGAATTATTGAGTATATGAATGCCTTGTCAAAACAAAAATTATTTGATTTCCTGCCTGTGTGCAGGATCGTGTGGAAGTGAACAGTGGTCATTTAAAAATCAGCAACTTGGCACTGGAGGATTCTGGGATGTACCAGTGTGTGGCTGAGAACAAACATGGCACCATCTACTTTAATGCAGAACTCCGAGTTCAAGGTGAGCAGAAGATCTGCATCAGGGTTGCCAGGACTGTCTTGACAAAAGCTACCTTAAAACTAGGACAGTGGTCACTGAAACCAAGCCAGTTCCAAACCTCAAAATCTGCCTATGCCAATCCCAGTATTAAACTCCAAAATCATGACATTGCTAAATATTGTGGATTATTTATAAATTGTTAATTTTAATGAAGCAGTATTAAGCTCATGCAGATTTCATGAACAGTCAAAGTCTTGTTTAATTACATACTTTATATTGTCATAAATAAAGAATATGTGTGATTTTAATCTCATATGCATTTACCATAGTTACAAGTTAATATAGTTAACATAGCTAAATGATTTATATTGATACACCATTCCATTTAATTCACTAAATTTTTATTATAACCACTTGACTTGGCGAACCTGGTCTGCATATCTTCACTCAGAACCCACACAGTATAAAGTCATCTCACAATATTAAAGAATGTGATAAACATTAATCTGCTTGTATTCTCTGATCCCTTGCTGTATCTATTACAAATCCTGTGTTACCCATCCAATCATACCACTACCCGGGTCATAGTTCTATTTGTGGATAAATTTTCCTAGGACATTTCTCCTCCCTTTTCTCATACTGTGTGATTCCTCTCCCTCTCCTCTCATCTCCTCTCCTTCGTCCCTCTTTTGTTCTGTCCTGTTCACCTGTCCTGGTTCTCAGTCCAGGCTCCAGATTTTAGGCTGAACCCAGTGAGAAAGCTGGTCCCTGCTGCTCGTGGAGGCCAGGTGAAGATGGAGTGTAAACCACGTGCTGCTCCTAAACCCACGCTTTTCTGGAGCCGCGGCACCGAGCTCCTCACCAACAGCAGCAGGTAACCTGTGCCATAATCCCCCTCAGGAAGGTGTGAGTAGATAAACACCATTTCAAGAAATAACTTCAAGAAGGCTCCCATGTTAGAATTACATTTGATTTCATCATATTTGGCAGCATTTTTTTTTTCACGAAAGGGCCAAATGGGCTTTACGCTTTCACAGTTCAGTGAAATAAAATGAAATGTTGAAATAATGATTGTAGTAGCTAATAGGTTATGAAGCCTCAGCTCCAAGCTGTGTAGGTGAAAGCATAGATGAGTAACATGATGAAACTGCATGCAGGGTTACGGTGACACCAGATGGGGTTCTGTGGATCTATAACATCAGCCGTGCGGATGAAGGAAAGTACACTTGCTTTGCTGAGAATTACTTGGGCAAAGCCAACAGCACTGGCCATCTGTCAGTCAGAGGTACACCACCTTCATTAACCTGTATGTCCTGATCTGTTCAACAAGACCCATTTAAATTGATTTTACTAAACATGTAGTAATCACTAAAAATAAAGAAAAAACATGCAACCTTAAAATGCTTGGGTCAGTTTCTCTGTTTCCACACACACACACACACACACACACACACACACACACACACACACACACATATCTCATCAGGAAGATTCCTAAGCAAATAAAGGGACTTGTATCTAGTTCCACATAATATTGCTAATCAGAGAGATAAAGCTAAGATCTGTTGAGTAGCTTTCAAATAAATTTCACAATTTCATAATTGCATTTGCAGACATCCCTTTGTATTCACATGTCTCAAGTTTAGATTCTGCTATGATGATTCTGGACTCACTTCTCTATTAATTCTAGACGTTTTATTCCTTTACAAACAGATGCAACCAAAATTACACTGGCACCTTCCAATGCTGACATCAACCAGGGGGATAATGTCACCCTACAGTGTCATGCATCACATGATCCAACCATGGACCTCACCTTCACCTGGTCCCTCAATGGGGTTCTGCTAGACCTGGATCAACCAAACGGACACTACCACCGTATGGATGGGGTAACTGCTTTAAAAATGTGCTCACTTTTACCATGATCATGAAAACCAAATCAGGATAGACTACAAAATATTTAATGTTTTTTTTTTTCTTCTAATTTACTCCTAATGCTCTTGGTTTGATGACAGTGCAGTCAGCAAATCTGCTGTCATTTTCTCAGTAATTACGTGATTCTGGCTTTTGTTGTGAATTTAAGCAAAACCATGTTGCAGTGAGCTTGTGATGTTTATTATGATTTGATCGGGATTAGCTTTAGTATTCACACATCTCAGCGACCTTCAAAATGTCTTTTAATGGGATAGGCTTCAAAGTGAAATTGGTTTTCACATAACCATTTTCTGCTCTGCCAGTTTTATGTGTTTATGCTTAGTATTCTTACTGTGAAACATCCTTGAATTAACAAAATAATGCACTGCAATAATAATCCTTGGGAAAAGCCAGACTCTGTTTCCCTTGCTCATATAATACAATACGCTCTGCAGAAAGAAACCATCGGTGACCTGGTCATCATGAACGCCCAGTTGAGCCAAGCAGGCATCTACACATGTTCAGCGCAGACGGTTGTAGACAGTGCAGTGGCATCTGCCAGGCTGGTCGTTAGGGGTGAGTGTG
>CM040994.1:8117705-8141462 GCA_022985145.1 Pangasius djambal
TGCAATAATAATCCTTGGGAAAAGCCAGACTCTGTTTCCCTTGCTCATATAATACAATACGCTCTGCAGAAAGAAACCATCGGTGACCTGGTCATCATGAACGCCCAGTTGAGCCAAGCAGGCATCTACACATGTTCAGCGCAGACGGTTGTAGACAGTGCAGTGGCATCTGCCAGGCTGGTCGTTAGGGGTGAGTGTGTGTGTGTGTGTGTGTGTGTGTGTGTGTTTAGCAGACCTAAGGCAATGGCTGTTCTACCCTTAAATCCTTTTTTCCATACTGTTTTATCTTAAGATATTTTATTATTTATTTATCTTAAGATATAGCTTAAGATATTTATTTACTGTAGTTAAGTGTTATACTGTAAATACCATCCGTGTTACATAGAGCCAAAAGAACATGAATAAACGCATATGCTTCTGTTAAAGAAAACACCATAAAGCTCATGGAATTTGAAGCTCTCAGAAATATCTCTTGTACTCACCCTGTGAATATGTGTTGGATCTAATGGGAGAAAAACTGTACTCTGAAAGTACATGGTGCCAGTAATTCTTCTGCTGTTTTTTTTTTTCTTTTTTCTTTTTCTACTTTTCCTTTCAAACATAGAAGAGTATTTGTAAAGTAAGTAAAACAATAGTGGGAACTTTGTTTTTTTAAGTCATGGGTTATTTGTGGTGGTCGGGATGGTGTTCCCTCCACAGGAGGGTGTACCGCCTCTCTTGCTCCATCATGGCTTCAGGTGTGTACCTGAGCCCAGCGTGATGGTGGAGGATGTACTGGTAGTGGTGGGGGATCAGATTGCTTAGGAAAAGATTTGTTTGGCTTCGTGGATGAATAAAGCCATGATGATTTTTTTGTAAAAGAGAAAAATCTTGCTGATCGCCTAATAAGTGGTGTTCATGTTTTTTGTCTCACCGCTTGTAACTCCTGACTAAAGTTATTGTTTCCAATGTACCACCATTCATCAAAAATGAAGAAATTGAGAGGAGATTCGCATGCTTTAAAAAGTTTTGCAAATGCAATCAAAATGATTCCACCTGGGTGTAAAAACTTGGCTTTAAAGCACATGATGTCTTTTAGAAGACAGGCTCTGATGTTTCTGAATGAACCTGAGTTAGATGTGTCTTTTCGTATGTGGCATGAAAGGAAGCCATACGTGATTTACACCAGCTTTGAATGTGGGCTTGATTGCCCCCATAAAGCTGGTCATAGTGGAGTTATGGGTACTCAAGTGCAGTTTCTGAAATTAATCGATGTAATCTCGATGAAGAACAATCTCAGGTGACAAAAAATAGTGGTGAATATGACATAGAGCTGAGTGATGATAGTATGAGGAATGAAGAAATAATTATTGAAGGAAATGTACATGCTGCTGAAAATAAGTAGGAACAGTAAGAACAGATGGAATTGGAAATGAGGAAGTGGTTGACCAAATAAATGAAAAAGAAGTTGAACAGGTTAATGTGGAACAAACACAGTTGTCGTCAAATTGTTCTGAAGTGGGCAGTGATGAAGATGTGAGAGAGGATGGTGCGTTTTCTGATGTCTCTGAAGTTGGACCTCAAGTTGATGATTTGTATACAGTGCAGGAGATTAATGATTTTCTGGATGAAACATTTGGGAAGACCGTAGAAGTGAAAGACTTTTTCCCAGATGTAGAAAAATTTATGGCCTCAGTGGTAGTGTTACAGCGTACAGCAATTTACAAGGCTTTAAGTAAAAAAAAAAAAAAAAAGGTTTAGACTGAGGAAAATGTTAATGAAATTGCGGAGAAAGTAAACTCCTATTTCAAAAAAATGAATAAATTATACTGGGTGACTTTTTTTTACTGTGTTCTCTTCTGCTGGATTTACTCATTATTCTTTTTTTTCCCTCTATGGAGTGCCTGAGAGTAGGCTTTCTAAATATAAATGGGGGTAGAGACAGGATAAAAATAGCAATAATCTCAGAGTTTTTAAAAATAAATAAGATGAATGTTATGTTCTTACAAGAAACAGACAGACAGGGAAAATGAGATGGAGTGGGGCAAGTGGTGGGAAGGAAAACTTGTATGTAGTCATGGATCAAACACCAGTGCAGGTGTAGCCATTTTATTCTCTAAAAGTATGAATGTAAATTTTTTGGCTACTTAGGAGATTGAAAAAAGCAACATTTTGTTAACAAAGATTGAGTATGGAGGTGTGGTTTTTGTATTTGTACATGTTTACGCTTTAAGTAGGGGGCCAGAAAGAGTGGAAGTTTTTATGAAACTGAAAACTGCTCTTCAAAACTTCAGTGAAAATGGATGTGTAGTTTTAGGGGGGACTGGAACTGTACTGCAGATTTTGTAGTTGATAGGAATAGAGAGGAGCCTCATGGCCAATCTAGTGTGGTTCTCTCCAAAATGGTTATATATGGAGAGAGAGAAATATAGGAGTAAGACAATATACATGGCTTAAAATAGTGGATAATAAGCTTAGTGGGGCCAGATTAGATAAATTATATATGGACAGAGCATGGAACAATAGAGTAATAAATGCTTCTATTTTTCCAAATGGATTTTCAGATCATCATATGGTCACCATTCATTTTAATAAGAAACATATGTTACAGCCCAGGCACTTTTGGCATTTTAGCATGAAATTGTTGCAGGATGTTTTATTTTGTAATAGTTTTAATGTGGGAAAATTGGAAAAAGAAAAAAAAAAGGCTTTTGAAAATCGTAGTCAGTGGTGGGGTGTAGGCGAAGTACAAATTAAAAGGTTATTTAAGTTTGTTGATTCGGAAGGATCAGAATATTTTTTAATAGGTGATGTTATTGATTTTGGTCGTTAATGATTCTAACATGCGTGTTCTTTCAATAGACCAAGAGAAACCATTCGACAGGGTTGATCACAATTATCTTTTTAATGTGTTGGAAGGTTTTGGCTTTGGCGATAATTTTTTATCTTTTATTAGATTGCTGTATAATGAAGTATCTGTAATTGTCAAAGTGGGTGGAAGACTAAGTGTTCCAATACGTGTTTCAAGAGGATTAGGCAGGGTTGTTTTCTGTCAGGACAGCTGTATAGTTTGGCTATTGAACCATTTTTGTGTAAGTTTTGGAGAGAACTTAATGGCATCTCAATGTCAGGTGTAGAATTTTTTTTTAAAGTGTATCTATCAGCACACACTGATGATATAACAGTTTTTATTTCTGAACAGAATGATATTGCAATTTTAAATGCAAGTATTAAGCAGCATGAAAAAGCTTCCACAGCCAAAGTTAAAAAAGCGAAGGTTTTATTATTGGGCAATGGAATGGAATCGGCCCTCCACAGTTTCCCAGTGGTGGTGAATAATCTGGCTGCTTCTATTTCATGGCACAAGGTAATTGTCATGTCATTGTCAAGGTAATCTTATGAACTGATTTGTAAAGTACAGAGAACAACTGTAGATTTTTTTTTTTGGAGTTGACAACATTGGATACAGGCTTTAACACTTTCTCTACCAATTCAAGAAGGAGGTCAATGCCTTGTGGATATCAAAAGCCGCATCTAAGACTTTAGATTACAAGCGGTACAGAGACCGCTCTATCATAAAGATTTGGCATGGACACAAACTGCATGTTTAATCCTGAACAGGTGACCTTGGACTTGACAGGCATATATTTTTCCTAAACAGTAATGAGGTGAGCCTGTCTGAGCTCACACCATTTTATAGGTCGATGGTACAAGCCTGGAAGATCATTTTAAAAGTGGAAAGGACTGTAAACCAGTAAGGGTATTGGGCTTTTAAAGAACCCATGCTGTTTAATCCGATTATTCAAACTAGACTGTTGTCTTCAGTAAGTATACGAGCATGTCTTTTAAGGAAGGGCATCACAAAACTGGGGCATCTCTTAGATAAGAATGGATGGACATCTGAGGAGGCCCTTAAAGTGGTGACAGGATTCCGCTCAACACGTCTTATTTCAAAGTTGAAGGATGAAAGTTTTGCTTTGTTACCAAGTAGCTACAGGAACGTATTTGTAAGAGGACATCTACATCTGTGATTGCTCCAGCTATTAGTGAGGAACAGAAAGAAGAAGGTGCTTGTTCAATTTTATCTTTCAGAACCCCTCAAACGGGAGACTTTGAGTATACATCAAAGAAGGCACTGTACTACATTATGCTGAAAGTTGCGCATTTGAATTCACTGAGACAGCAAAGAGCATCGAAGTGGCCAGATTTGTTAGGACTTTCTTGTGAAGTAGAGGCGGAGAGCCCCGTATAAGCCTCCCACAGAAAAGCGGATGGCTGATCTACAGTGGAGGCTTATTCACGGGGCAACCTGAGTACAGCAGTGGGGTGGGGAGTGTGAAGGTTTTGGCAACAAGATGAAGATTTGGAGCATTTGTTCTTAAAATGTCCAAGACTAATTGGTCTTTTTAATCTGCTTAATTCCTTGAGGAGGAGATTTGAGGAGGAGTTTTCTGATAAATTATTCATTGGGGGAGTTAAGTATAGCTACTCAAGTAAATGGAAAGCTTTTTGTTGAATTACTTGATAGGAACAACAAAGTTAGCAATTTGGAAAACACAGCAGAATAAAGGTCTACAGCTTGCCTCCACAGATTCTGAGGGGATGTTAAAGAGTTTAGTGGCTGCAAGGGTTAAAAATTTAGTTTTTATATTACAAACATAAATAATATGGAGTGTTTTTCTGAGATGGTGTATTAATCAAGTTCTATGTGAGATTTATGAAGATGAGTTGGTGTTTAATTTTTAAAAAGAAGTGTGTGTGTGTGTGTGTGTGTGTGTGTGTGTGTATTTCATGTTTAAAGAATCTCCCTCTCTATTTTACTCCAGGCCCTCCGGGGCCCCCTGGAGGTTTGGTGGTTAAGAATGTGAATGAAACATCACTAGAGCTAAGGTGGAGTCGTGGCTATGACAACCACAGCCCCATTGGGAAATATGTCATCATGGGCCGCTCCGAGCACTCACATGACTGGAGGAGAATGAGGACAGGTAAAACAAACCACCTGTAATTAATTTGGGTTTTAAGTAAGTTAATTTTGACTTGCAATGCATTTGGTTCTCAGTTTAATTCTAGTGAACATTAAGAAAACACTTTTGTGATCATAATGCAAAAATGAGGCATAAAATATGCAACATTTGGATACACAGTATGGTTGTGGACATAGTTTGGTATTTTTGGGACCAACTTACACTTTTTTTGGATGCTCACTCATGTGTGAGCATTTCTACTTGCAAAATCCCATCTGATGGAAATAAATCAAGTAGCTAATTAATTTTATTGATTTTATTACTTACAGGATGTACTCTGTTTAATGACTACTGTGCAAGTATTGTGATTCCATTACAACTGAGTTGTTTGTTCTTGTTTGTTAAGGATAACCTAATCTAATCAGTTATATGTAATTAGTATTTGGGTAAAGTAGTCTGTTGAAGTGGGGTGAAATAAATAGTGTACGTCCAGAAAAACAGATTGTTAGAAATGGAACTGGGTTAGGGTTAGGGTTTTTCGCTTCGCCTCTGTCCAGCGTAACATTATCTAAGTTAAGTGTGGACTAAAGTTGGATCCAAAAATCTGCTCTAACAGATTTAATGTCACACATACTGTGCCATCCATGTCCGTGCAAGAGCATTCATCACGGGCCATGAATATATTAACTAGACAAAAACAGAAAAAAAAAACTGGCTTACTCTTTATCAGATCAGCAACATGGCTACAATCTAATACTAAGTTAAAGTTGTGCCTGCACAAACATAAAGACCAGAGTATTTAATACCACGTCCTGTTGGTCCCAGTTAGTGGTTTTTAATTTACACTAATAGTAACCAGATGGCTTTTTCTCACATATGGTCCATCAAGAGCCCACTAATATCGAGGGCAATGCCGAATCTGCACGCGTGATTGACTTACGACCCTGGATGGACTACCAGTTCCAGGTCATTGCCAGCAACATTCTGGGTAGTGGGGAACCAAGCATGCCTTCACAGACCATTCGCACCAAACAGGCAGGTCAGAGAAACTCTCTAAATCCAAACATAGGTTTTGTTCTGTCTGTGTCTATATATTGTTTATATTGCTATTTAGCCAAATATATATTTATATATAATTAGAAGGGACGGCATGAGGTCAATAGGAAATCTAATGTTGATTAGTGAGCAGTACATGACTGTTAAAGTAAGCTCTTTCTGTGTGTGGTTGTGTCTCAGCACCAACAGTGGCACCTAGTGGTCTGGGTGGAGGAGGAGGAGACCGCAGTGAGCTCATCATCACGTGGACAGTAAGTGGACAATTTTCTTACATACTTTCTTTTATGGGTTGTATTCATTTGTTTCATGCATATATATGTACTAATCTTAGCAAAAAAATTGCATAACTTTTTGCATACAGCAACTGTATGATTTTTCTCCCATCAATGTGACATATAGCCCATGGCCAGGGAATATCAGAATGGTGATGGCTTTGGCTATATCTTGGCATTTAAGACGTTGGAGGGATTGGCATGGATGGTGGTGCGTGTTCCTAATGTGGAGTCTTCACGTTACGTCTACAGTAACCAGAGTCTCACGCCATACTGCCCCTTTGAGGTTAAAATCAAAGCCTACAACAGGAAAGGCGAAGGCCCTTTCAGTCAGATAGCCGTGGTGCACTCAGCTGAAGAGGGTAAGACATGTGTAAGACAAGAATGTGGCTGTAAAAGAAAGTCAATTTTGAGAAGGGTAATACACTGAATTATTGTCCAAAGCTTTTCCATATATCATTATATTTTACATGACTAGTTGATGCCACAATCACTTACGCCCTTAACTTAGAAGGGCTTAATATTTAACACTGAAAAGTGTCTTATCTAAAGAAATTTAAGGTCATTTAACAGAAGACTTTTATCTCCTTCAGAGCCCACAGTGTCTCCCCGCAAGATCAATGCCTCAGCATTAACAGCCTTTGAGATCCAAGTCTCTTGGGAACCCATCCAGCATTTAAGCAGCAATGGAGTACTGCGTGGCTATGAGGTTTTACTTCCTTATACTTCATATTCAATCATTAGTGTCTAATAAAAACCAACCATATCATTATCAGATAACTGTAGACGTAATGGGGAAACCAGCATTCTTCATATGATAAAATATAGGATTTCTTTATTGATTTGGAAATTAAGAAGAAGAAGTAAAAACTCCTACATGACCAGTATCTTGGATTGAGACATAAGCTCCTTTTAATTACATTAAAACAGCATAATTGATTCTGAAAAAATGATTATTGCCAAACCCGAAATCTACATACAGCATGTTCCTGTGTTTAATACCTGTTGAGTCAGCACTACACTCCTGATGTGTCATCTCTTTGAAGATCCGGTACTGGCGGCAGCATGAGAGGGAAGCTGCAGCAGACCGTGTGCGAACAGCTGGCCTGGAGAATACAGCGCGGGTGACTGGATTAAGACCCAACACACTTTATCACGTCACTGTTCTGGCCTATAACAGCGCTGGCACTGGGCCGCCCTCTCCACGGACCACTGTCATCACCAAGAAACCACGTAAGAGTTTTTAGAATTATTGACATTACTGGGGGCCTGGGTTGAAAGTGGAAGAGGATTCTGGGATGTTGATGCTTATTTGGGGTGGGCGATATCACAAAAATATCATATCACAATACTTGCAGACATTACAATACTACAATACACAATATGTATCACAATATACAGTTCTCTCCACTAATATGGGCACCCTTGGTAAATATGAGCAAAGAAGGCTGTGAAAAGTTGTATTTCTTGTTTAACCTTTTGATCTTTTGTTTAAAAAAAAAAGTCACAAAAATACTCAAACAATTGCAAACACATGACAGGTTTGTCCAAAAATAAAAAACTTTGTTAAAAATATGTGTGGCACAATTATTGCCACCCCTATGAATTCATATGAGAAAAATATATCTGAAGTACATTCATATTGATATTTTACCTTTTTTAGTACACCTTGGTGACTATGAACAGGAAATTGTTCAACTTGGCAAAGGGAGGTAGCACAAAATATTGACTAAAAGGGTGCCAATAATTGTGCCACAGATATATTTAACAAAGTTTTTTTTGGATAAACCTATGTTGTATTTGCAATTGTTTGATATCCATGAGAGTATTGTTGTGAATTGTTTGAGCAAAAGATCAAAAGGTTAAACAATAAAGACAATTTTTCGCAGTCTACTTTGCTCATGTTTACCAAGGGTGCCAATATTAGTGGAGGGCACTGTATATGTTTGCTAAGCAGCTCAAAGGCAAAACATTAGTGTTACAAAAAAAAAAAATGAAAGAAAGAAAGATTTTATGTCTGCAATGTCTATAAAAATAAGTTTAAAATTTATTTAAAATATTCTAATAGTATTAATAAATTCTAGTACCAATAAATAAATACATACATTTTGCAGTTTTAAAGGTTCAGTGTAAAATTTCAAATCACCTGCTTTCAATCAGAGTTTGTCATTGCTGTTTAAATGTTAGATAAAGATATCACAATACCTGTGACAGAATCAGAAAAGTGTGACATTGTGACATAATTTATCACAATATTGATATTATGTCATCATATAATAAAATAGTAAAATGGAGCTACAGCATCTGTGTTGTCTAACCTACCTGAATTAAAACTAATATATTATTGGATAATTGAAAATTCATGTGAATTGGAGGTTCCAGTACCATTCATTTTAAATGTAGGCATGTTTTTCATAGAAATTTGCACTTGTTAATTTGACAGACAATTTAATACAAAGTAAGAATGTGAGTGCTACGAGACTGATTAGTTCATTTGCATGTCTTCTCATTTTCAGCCCCTAACCGTCCACCAGGGAATGTTTCGTGGAAGACGGATGGTTCGTGGGTAACTGTGAGGTGGGATCATGTTAAATCTATGGACAATGAGTCTACAGTACAGGGCTACAAAGTAAGTGGCACACAGGGGTATGTACTTTTTGAACTGGTTTCCCAGACATGATATAAATTAAAACAGAATTAGACCTTAATGCAGTATAGTTAATCAATGCTTTAAAATTGTCTTTGTTAAATGAACTTAAGTTGCTTCCAGACTATGATGTCCTGAACTAAATTAAAGTAGATTCGATTTAAACCAGCTGTGCTAGTGTGGATTTATGAGATGAGTGCATGTTGCCTCTAAAACAGGGAATAGATCAAGAAAGAGAAAGAAACATTCTGTAGAACTGAAAATTATTATTATTATTATTATTATTATTATTATTATTATTATTATTATGTAAAAATGCTTTTAAGCAAATCATTTCAAGGCACCCCTTCATTGAAGAAAAACAGCACACATCAACCATATAAGTTGGACAAACCTGGACATAAGTTTCTAAGTGATCTCATGATAATGAGCACATATAAAAGAAAAACACAACAATTTAAGAACCTTCATCTTTATTTCTCTTCCATGCCTCTGAGGTTAAATTTAAAGGTTAAATTTAGCTTTATTTCTGGAGTAATGTTCATTTTTGACTTGGGAGTTGGATCATTTAAACCTATATTATGCTACGTCCTAATGACTAGATTCCTGTTCCATCTAGTATATCTAGTAAAAAAAAAAAAAGTCAAACAGATTATTAACGGGGTGCTTATATGCAGTGGGTTATAACTAGGAGGGGTGTAGGGATTGGATGACTTGGGTCTATGCACTGATTTAAATGGCAACGATTGGAATTAACAATTGGCCTACCCCAGATTCTGAAGTTGGTCAAATATCAATCAGAGGCTATTAAATCGAATCATACTGCATTGTAGCGGATTCAGTGGTATCATCAAATATTGAATTGTTGCCTTTTGAATCAAAATCATATTGTAATGTGTGGAAGCCTGAGGTTTACACCCCTGATGACTGGCACCTGATGCTCCATAGTGTTTCAATCTTCAATCTCTGCACAGAGTATTGTACAGAGTCAGTTTTGACTTGTAATATCAGGAGAGTGGTCTGTCTCCACTTAATTTACTGTTGTTTACCACTGTGCTGCAGTTTGTCCAGTGAACTTACATTAACACCAGAGGCTACCTGCTCCCAAACTCTCTTAACCTGGCGGTAATTTAAAATATTTCACATAGGATGCTCAAGTACTTCTGGTTTTTCTTTCCTAAAAACTCTTGTTTCTATCTTAAGATATTTTCTTTAGCAATTGCACTTAGACCAGCTGGTTAAAAGGTACAGGACATATAATAGGCTGTTAAAATACCAATTAATCTACCTATTTATATTCCCCTTGTATTTATAGGTCCTATATAAGCATGAGGGGCAGTCAGCTCTAAAGGTGTTAGACAAAGGCAAGACATCAGTCAGTCTTCCACTACCCAAAGATAATGGCTATGTGGTCCTGGAAATCCGATCTTGGGGAGAGGGAGGTGATGGGGCAGCTCACGAGATCATAGTGTCTCGAGATTCAGGTATGTTGCCTATCATTACAGAATAACAGAGTGGACATGCTCAATAGTCTTAAAGCAGCAAATCTTTAAAAGGATGCAATATTTAATCAAACTTTCTGGATTTCTCAAGAAGAATATTTGTTTAAATGAGAGATAAGAAGACCTAATTATGTTTTTGTTTGTTCTATAGGAACTGGGATGATGGTTCAGAAAAACAGTGTGGGAATCCCCAGATCCTTCAGCACATTATTTTTGCTCTGGCATGCTGTGGTTCTCATTTTGACCAGCTTATTGGTGCTGTAATCAGCCAGTGTAAAGGTCCTTTCTCAGTAATACCCCACAGATATTGGCTGGGTACTCCCCAGGTGGGGTGCGACTTTAGGCATGGGGTCTTTGATTAGGGAGGTTGGGGAGGGTGAGTGCTTGGGGTTTTAGTAATAAATATGACAAAAAGCATTTGTTTTACTCTTTTGTATAAAAAATGATTTTTAACAAGAACAACTTGTGTTGTAAACCTTGCCTTGTGGGGAAAAACCAATACATAGGACATTGATTACTTGCAATTGGTCAGCAGTCAGCATTTCAGCTGGTACTGGGTTTTCGATTTTAGTCATCATTATACATAAATGTTAACAGGCACATAGATTTCAACAGGTCATGATCAATATGATGTACATACAGTGGGCCTCATTTATCAATTTTTTAGTAAAGTTGTGTGTAAATATTTTCATAAGTCAGACTGAACTGAGTGTCATAGGAAGCCCGATGATGAGACATACCAGATCAGTCATCTATTGGGCCCTGAGTACTGGCACTAATAAACTAATGCATAGCACTGAAAGTAGATGCTGTGGAAAATGGAACCGACATATACATCAAGTTTTTGCAGCCCATCCTCGGCATTCTTAATTGACTGACTGGGTTCATTTGTCTTAATGATATTTTCTTGCTTTTTTAATTTTTTTCATAATCAATATTTGTTTAGTTGATGCCTTTAATATGAAACGACTGGGTTTCACAAAATTAATTCACAAATTACATTTGTGTGTAATTGAAATACAAAATCTATTTAAACTTGACAGCATAATCTGTAAATAAAAGTGCAGTAACTCATCGCGATTTATATGATTTGAAGCCAGTCAAATGTGGTATACATTAGTTAGTCTTCTTATGTGTAAATTTACACACATTCACGAGCATGAGAGGGATACAAAGATTTTTTTTGGAAATTATGGGATTTTCAGGAATACCAAATGTATTGTGTAAATGCTCCTGCAAATGATTTACAAAGAAATACATTCCTATCCAGCTTGATAAATGAGGCTCAATGTTGGGATATGTTCATCATGGTATTCTGACACCATCTGAATCACCATGTAGAAAAAAGCTCTTTTTTTTATATGTCGTTGCCAGTGTTTGGCAGCATGAGGATTGTATCTAAATGAGGATTGGAATGAAAGTTTACTTTTTATTTGTATACAGTGTTTAGTGTCTGTGTTCAATTCTGAAGCGTTGCAGAGCCAATACAAACTCAACAGCATCACCTTATTCTTACAATGTGCACCCAAGTGTGTGAGTGTGTATGTGTGTGTGCCTGTTTTAGGATAATGGTTGCAGTGGACACAGTGGTTAAACAAAATAATGTCTGATACTAAAGGCAGTATGGCTTCTGAAGTTATCTTCATATATCAGGGTTATTTAGTTATCAAAGCCGTTATTATGATTGTTTATCAAGTGTTACGTAAAAGAATAATCAATTTGAGTGTTTGCCAGAAATCCAGTAAAAAGTCCATGGAGGCAGATGTTGTACAGTGGGTTAGAGTGCACTCTGGTTAATCATCTTACTGTGGTAATATTTATGGCAGTATTTTTCCCCTTATGTATGTACAGTATAGATTTGTACGTGCATGACCTCGTTGTGATGAAAGATTTGAAAGACAAAGGGGCAAAATCTTTGCTATTTACCAATATTTGTATCAGGACTACACCCAGTATAATGTTACCAGAGCAGGATTTGTATTATCCAAGTGTGTAATTCTTATCTGCACCTTCCACATCATAGATACAGTACTTTAATTTTACAGTCATGCTTTTCCAAACATAACAAAGACAATCTTTGCCTTTTTAAGTTTTCTATATTATTACATTTACTAAGGATATGAACTATAGATACACTTATACAGGGTCAATTTACAATTAAACATAGTAGCAAAGCCTAATATAGCCATGTTCCTGTCCCTGCATTTATACTGCTTTTTTTTATTCAATCTATTTAATTCTGTTTTTTGCAAACTTGAATGATCAGGGCAGTCATGATCCATACACATGCACACAGTGTAAAATGTTTAACTTGAAAAAGTATGTCTATATTACTATAGACATACTATAGTACTATATTCATCTTCTGTGTCAGGTTTACCAGAACTACTTTGTCTAGTCAAACTCACTCAAACACACATTTGCATCAGATCTTCCTCTTGGTTTAAACTTTACTTTCATTCAATGTTTTCAAAGAATGTTAGCCACAAATAAATGGATGCATTGCAGAAGAACATTGTCAGAAAGTCTGTAGCGCTATAGGATTCCATCAAACACAGGGATGCATTCTTCATACTGCTCACCACTTGTAGTTATCCACATTTTTTCAAGTAGTGTTTTATTTATTCTGATATTCCACTTTTTGAAAAATGGCTCATTACTCAATGCTGCAAAAAATATTCTTGTTTTGTGCTCCATTTGTGAGACAGCAGGGACCAAGTACTAAAACCATCAGAGCTTAGATAAAATATAATCTTGTATTTGAGAAAATCCAAAAACATCCTTGAGAACATTCCAAAACAATTTTAATTAAATGTGCAGTAGTCCTCATGTGTTTCATGTATTTCTTATTGCCATGGTGTTTCACAGAGTTTTCTTTTTTTCTTGTTAACCTGAAATCAGCTCACTGTATCTACAAAACATCCATTACATAAAATTACATCTGTTACAGCTCAATAAAAGGAGTTAACTTCCACGTTTGGTGCCACTTGAGGTTAGATCGGGTTACCTTTCTAAACTACTGTATAGTGTAAATGTCTGGTTGACCCTGTCCAATGTGAATTGAATGAGCCTTTCATTAAATGGAACTTGTAAATATTCTTCAATAAACACCCTCTGATTGTATTTAATGCAAGTGTGTCTGGTATTTCACCACGTTGTACTCATTCAAGTCTACAACTAAAGTACTTGATGGCCATTTACAGTAAATAATTTCTGTTCAGCATATAAGTACAGTTAACATGCAGGGTCATATTTTATAACCCCAAGAGAGGTGGAGGAATCCATTTACATCTATGGCATTTGGCTCATAATGTTCAGTGATTCAAAACTGTTGCAAAATTGTTGGAAATGTTCTGTTTGAGTCATATTATATGGCCTCATAAAAATGGTTATCTTTCTAACAGGTTACTGACTGAACTTAAGTAAGCTGTTAAATCATAGTAACGAGAGGGCTGTAGTCCATTTCTGGAACAGCTTAAAATGTAGACAGAGAAGCACTCTCTCTTACAAATAAAATAAATGCACAGCAGGTGTCACAGCCTCGAATTACAGCAGTGATCATACATGGAATTCACCTAACCCATTGGATCTCTAGCTTAATTGCTGCCTTTGAAAATGTTCTTTTAGGTTTACACCACTTTATACCTGGTTACTGGCCCCTATGGTCAATCAGACTAGTTAAAGCTTACAGCTAAGAAAGTAAACAAATCAGATTTGCTTATCAATGCTGTAAGCCCCATATGAACATAATGTGAAATGAATTTGCAGTAATTGTTCAGTTATTTGCACTAATTCACATATGATTCAAAATTGACTATCAATATCCTGTATTATATTATTTGAGCAAAGAAAGACATTTTGAATGAGATTTCTGTGCTCTGTTTTTCAGGCTGAAACACACACAGAGGTCAGCAAATTCTCTACAAGAAGTCGATGATATGAGTTTATGCTATTTACAGGCCCAGGCATTCAGGTGGCTCAGTGGTAATAAATAAATGCAGAAATGATCATTTAAGCAAGCTTACTGTAAAATGTGGTAAATTAGTGTACCATAAATCAAGGAATTATCAGTTCATTTCCTTCTTCCTGATTAGACTTTTAAACACTTATCACCTGCACTTTGGTACCCATTAATAAGACCTAAGTATAAATGAGCTTGAACATGTTCAACTTACTTCAGAGGATTCTCTGGGAATGTGGCAGGTAAATATATTAATAATGACTAATAATTAATTACATGTTTTAGATTTAGAGAAGGATTTTGCGTTAGTTGTTCACAAACACGCATGTGTATTTGTCAGTTTAAATGACTGTAGTCAGGAATGCAATTAATGGCTTTTTCTGGTTAAACATATACCATGAGCATATAAAAGTGGGTACGATATATCAGTAGGTTTGTCTTAATTTTACTAAACTGTAACTGCATACCGAAAAGGAAAATTATCTACTTTAATGTTGATTTTATCCTGATAGTTTTACTCGTACAAATTGTTTTATTTTGTTAACATCTAGACATTTGTATTATTATATATACTGATTGTTCATGTCTCTAGGTGGATTTCTAAAATAATCTGAATTGATTCAGCACCACTATGTTCAAATTAACTCTCATAGCAGGTATATAATTATGACATCTAAATATAATTCTTAAATACTAATGAAATATCTTTAGACTAGCTGTTCTGTCTTACCACATTTTACTCACATGTTAACATGTTAACTCTCTTCTTTTACACAGGACTGCTGCTTTCTCTTCAACTTGGTAATTATCTCTAAGTATTTATGTTCAATTTTTCTAATTTCATTTCAAATTTCATTGGTATTGGTTAAAGTTAACACTGGCATTTATTCATCAAAGTTGTGTAGAAATGAGCACAGATTTATGGTATGAACAGATCTATGTCTTACACAACAAAATGAGAACAAATAATGAATCAGTGTTATCTGTGTAGAATCATGCCCCCGCCTACAAATCCCTACACGCCCCAGTTTATACGCATATATCTAATGCATGAAACACACCCTAATTTATAAGGTGGTGTGACAGTTAGCCAATAAAAAGAAAGCATTTGGCAGGAGGAGAAAGTTGTTACAGGTGCTTTTGTCCAGGGTTGCTATAGATAAAAAGACAATTATGGACGCGTGCTCTGTTTTTCTAAAGCAACCCATGTGAATTCCATTTATAACTAGGTTTTTGTTGATTTTATTAATAATTCAGATTTAATCAGTCAGTTTTAATGAAAGCTTTATTTATAAAACATAGGTGAGCCAAGTTTCCTTCCAGAACAAACAAACAAATCCTTATTTCATATAAATAAAATAATAAAATACATGAATTAAACACAAATTAATTAACAGGGGTGGAAAATACTTGAATAATTGTACTTCATTACTTAAGTAGGCCTACTATTTGTGTTTGTAAGATTTTTACTTTACTTAATTATTGAAACCGAATGTATTTTTACTAAATTTACTTTATAAATTTACTTATATTTTCATTTTGACCCCTATTTTTTTCTTCTCACATTAAACATTATTAAACATTTATTAAACATCAGCTAACCAGCAGGCTAAATTCTAAAGCCCATTTCCTATATTTTAATATGAGGTTCCTGCATGTTCCTGCAGTTATCCATATTATATTTGCTTATTAATAATAATAATGTTCTATTTACTATACTTACTATTATTATGTGTGTTTATAACATAATATATTATAATATAGTTTTTGATTATTTAACTGCAAATCAAGCATTTTTCAGATTGTTAAATTTGTACATTCAAATTTACACACACTCCAACTGGACGTGACTTTGGTTGTACTGATAGGCCAGAGAGGCCAGAGATGAAACTGATGAATAAGGAAATTGTCATTGGAGTTTGCATACAGTCCTCTCATGATCAGATTTATCCATATGCAACCAATGAATATGGGCCATTAAATCTGTGCATTCATGTGTGAATAAGATTTCTTAGACGTTTTGCTTAATGCGTTCTTGATCTGATTTAAGTTTACATAGACTGTTACAGAAAATAACTGTTCCTCTCACAGCCTATTCTACAAAGCTGGTGTGCTACTTCAGTAACTGGTCCCAGTACAGGCCGAGCAGTGGCCGTTTCACTCCTGAGAATGTTGATCCCTTCCTCTGCACACATGTCATCTATGCACTGGCAACCATCAGCCCAGACAATCAGCTTACTACTATTGAATGGAATGATCAGGACATGTACAAGAAACTGAACAGCCTGAAAAATGTGTAAGTGAGACTAAACATTGTAGTACAGTCATTTTTAATATTTCTTTAATTGGCTAATCATAATTGCAATTAATCAGATTGTATGCTTTATGCAACAGAGAACAATGACATAACAAAACTGCTGGTATATATTATTAATGTAATACATTTGTTATTTGCTATATCTTTCCTTTGCAGAAACCCTTATTTGAAGACACTGCTGTCAGTTGGAGGCTTGTACAATGTTATCAACCCGTAAGTACCCTAGTGAAATGACAATCAGCCAGCACTCACAATTTTTCATCCATGCTGTAATTATGAAACTGAACATGTTAAACATGTTACTTTGTCAACATGAACCTTTCGTAAGCAAGGGCTTCTCAAGCTTGATCTATTAGTCTCATTAAAATATCAAAATGTTGGGACTCCCAAATGGCTCAAGAGAAAAGCAATCATCAAGCAGTTGCAAGTTCGTATCCTGAAGATGCCACAATCATCCATGTCCGGGCCTGTGCTCTGGGATGGCATAATCCCTTTCCCCTGTCAATCACAGCAAAACTAGCTAATTGTGGGGGTCTGTGAGCTTGTGTATGCAGAGAAGGGTTGATAACACAGCATGAACAGCAGGTTGGCTTCTCGTGTCTTGGAAGAAGCATGTGTATGCCTTCACCCTTCCCAGTTGCTTACTGTCATATGATAGGGAAGAGATGGCTGGTGGTTGGGAATTGCCAGGTCACCAAATTGGGGGAAAAAATTCAACAAAAAATGTGTTAACATGCTTAAACAAATGGAACAGTCTTTGGACAGTCACAATAATTTTTAAGAAATAAACAGAGATCAATTGTTCTGACGCAGGTATATTAATATGGTGGCCACTCCAGAAAATCGTAGTATCTTCATCCGTTCTGCTCTGGTTTTCCTCCGGGCTCATGATTTTGATGGCCTAGATCTGGCCTGGGAGTTCCCTGGACAGAATGGTAGTACTGCTGAGGACAAGCAGAGGTTTGCTGCACTGATAAAGGTGAGCAGACTATATATGGAGCTGAATGATTACTGATAGATCTAATATACAGCACATGCAATTGTCAGTTTCATGTGCTTGCCATGATTTGATGCCATTTGTATTGTTAAACCTTGCATTCTGCAGGAGCTGAAGCAAGCCATTAAACAGGAAGCCATAGACACCAGGAAGACCCAGCTGCTGCTTTCAATCAAAGCAGGAGCCCTTAGGCCCACAGTTGATGCAGCTTATGAAGTCCTTGAAATAACAAGGTACTCCAGAGATACCTGAGACCTCTTCAGTGGCTCAGGAAAACATAGGTTGCTTATTATAAAAGGTTGTTCATTATATTTTTTGTTCTTGCAGTGAAGTAGATTTTCTCAGCATCATGACTTATGACTACCATGGTTCATGGGAGAAGGTTACAGGTCACAACAGTCCTCTTTTCAAGAGTTCTCTAGATCACGGAACCCACACCGAACACAATATTGTAAGAGCAAATCTTATGATCCACTTTTAAGGTAAAAAATAAAACAATTAAAATATGACTTCTTGTTTTGTGTCTCTACTCACTTTGTTCAGAATGCTACTGTGTCTTACTGGATGAGCAAAGGGGCTCCAGCTGAAAAGCTGCTTCTGGGTTTCCCCACATATGGACGCACTTTCCGCCTTGCCACCTCCTCAACAGGCCTCGGTGCACCAACCAATGGCCCAGCTGATGGTGGCCCTTACACACGTGATCCTGGCTTCTGGTCTTATTATGAGGTGACTGAGTATGGGTTCTTTATTTAAGCCTAACTCTATTTTTAAAGTAATTCAGTGATGAAAAATCTATAAGCATATTGTGGAAATTATAAAAAAAATAATGGTGAAAGGTTTTTGATCCATAGATCTGTACTTTTGCACCGCCGGCCAAGGTAGAATGGATCACTGAGCAGAGCGTTCCATATGCCACTAATGGAATAGCATGGGTGGGCTATGACAACCAAGAAAGCTTTACTGCCAAGGTAAATGAAACTATTTGAAACAAAAAAAATCCACAAATTACTTTCCATAATTTGTATTTGTTATATACTCTCTTTGTTTAATTATTATCTTTTAGGTTCAATATCTCACATCCATGAACCTAGGTGGGGCATCAGTATGGACCCTTGACCTGGATGACTTTGGAGGATATTTCTGCTCACAGGGAGACTACCCTCTTGTTAACCACCTACGCAACTCTCTGGGTAAAATGCTAGCTCAGTATGCAGGTTTCATAGCAAAGTTTAATTTGACTATATGTTTTTAGTTTATCGACTAAAGTCAATCAGTTTAAGAAGTGTTTTTGCCATTCTTAATCTGTTACATAACAATGTAAAACTTACAGGTTTCCCTCCAAAGCCAACCACCACTCAGCCTCCAACCACTACCCCAGATCCTATTGCCTCCTTTTGCTCTGGAAAACCTGATGGTTTGTACCCAAACCCTGCTGATGCCAACACCTATTTCCAGTGCTTCCGTGGAAACACCTACTTGCACCGGTGCCAACCAGGCCTGGTCTATGTTGATGCCTGCAAATGCTGCAATTGGCCATAAGAAGCCAAAATATTCAATAAAATCAAAACCATACTTCTCCACACAATATTTACCATGTCTTTCAGTTTATATACTGTACATTTGATCAGTTGTTAACACTGTTGACTATCACTTATCAGTGTTAAGATGAAACCTTTGTGTGGGCAGTCACAAATACAAACTACAGAACTCTTGTTTCTGGTTTAATATCACATGCTATAGACAGAATGTCAGTCTCTAGTTTAATTGCATTTGTTTAATTTCACAAGCAAGTTGTAAATTTTGTCAAATAAAAGAATAGAGAAATAATTAAAAATGCTTTTTTTTAAATAAAATAACTGAAAAATATTATTTGTACTGATTTGTCCTGCGTGAGGTATGACCTTTTGTGACATTACTTATATAAAATGTCACAAATAAATAAAATGTTATTTTTTAAAGCAACATTCTTTTATGTAGCTGCTTTTCACAGCTTAAAACAGCAAAAGGCAACATCATATAAAACAATTAAAAGTAATACCAATATGAAAAAAGAAAAATGACATAAGAAAACACAGAAAAGAAAAAAATAGCATATACAAATGTATGCATCTATATAAGTTCTAATATTTATCATACATTATATACCATATACTGTATACAGTATATACAGCCAGGTCCATAAGTATTTGGACAGTGAAACAGTTTTTGTAATTCTGCCTCTGTACACCAACATAGTGGATTTGAAATAAAGCAATCAATATGTGATTGAAGTGTAGACTTTCAGCTTTAATTCAAGGGGTTTAACAAAAATATTGCATGAACTGTTTAGGAATTACAGCCTTTATCAGGCACTGAAAACTAGAACATATAGTGGTGCTAACAAGCCATAAAGAGACACAGGTGAGAGTGATTAGTGAGGCATGTGACTTGGTCATGTGATATGCTGAGGCTGATGGATAGCAGTGGCCGTTCTAGGTGAAATCAAACATGACACCCCCACCAATCCCCCAAGAGGAAAATCAGGATGCAACAACATTACATATTTTGACATCCTTTTATTGCAGAACTATATACTAATGTAGGGAGTGAAATTTAAGGTTAAAAATAATGTTCTATAACTTTAAATAAGATCTAGAGGTAATATCGCGAGAATAGACACCCGCGATTAGGATCGAATGGAGAGAATGGTTTGCGTGCAGTGGTGAGAGCATAGAGAGAGAGAGAGAGAGAGAGAGAGAGAGAGAGAGATGATGCGCACTGTGTAATCGGATGTGGCTTTTTCATGATGTTCACCTCATGTTTAATAAATCAAATGTTATGATCTCCCGAGCTACCTGTCGGTGTCCTCCTTGCAACAAAGACAAGCTTGCATATAGAAACTACACTGGTGGCAGCGCAGGTTGGCTTGTTTTTGTTGGAACACTTGTTTTTTTTCGTATTGAACGATGTGGATATCGCCACTTTAACCTGCAAAGACGTTGATACTGTTTTTGTATTGTTTTTCACGTGCTCTTTTTGCAAGTTCAGATTACATTCGTTCTCTCTCACACAAAATGGCGGACGACAAGCATGAAGCAGCTGCAGTGCAGAGAGACAGACATGTTGCAGATGCAGCAAACCCACATCTGCCATTCAAAATTGACCTCCCTAATCCTTTTTCTGGAGAAGGTACAGAGCCTTTTAGTGCATGGATACAGAGATTTGAAGTTGCACTTAACGTCTCAGCTGTATCCCTGGATAAGGCCAAACTTCTCCCTGTGAAGCTTACTGGTCCACCATTTGCATATTGGCAGTCTCTCTCACCTGAAGTGAAAGGTGATTATGAGTTAACTAAAGCCAGTTTGACCACTGTTTTTGGCCGTACAACATTTTGGGCCAGATTTCAGACATTTGTGAATGCACGTCCACGTAAACCACAGGAACCTCTTGAAGTCTATGCTGCTGAGCTCACGAATTTAGTGACTGAAACGTTTCCTCAATATGATGCAGCAGCATGGAATTGCGAAATTTTTCGTAGATTTGTGACCGGTTTAGACCCATCGCTTCAACTGAAAATCCATGAGCATGGCGCTGTGACTTTGGACAATGCTTTGAAAGTGGCCACTCAATGTGAACGTGCTCAGTTGGCCATCAGTGTTGCTAACCCTTCAGCTGTTATTCCTGTGATGATGAATCAACAACCATCGGCTAACACAGTGACAACAACCCACATCACTGAACTGGCATCAGCCGTAGCTGAACTCCGAACTGACTTGCATGCCTTACGCCAGTCTCATCTACGACAGATGGATGAACGTGTGGACCAGCTTTCGCAGCGGATTTCCAGTCTTCAGGATGAGGTGACATCTTCCACACATTCTCCACATCAGACCTGTGCAGCCGTGGACTACGACATCGCAGCACGTCATCGCCAGCCTGGCTGGGATGATCATCATTGCCAATCGAGACTGCTGCTGTACTGCACAACACACACAGAGAGGTCGAAGACAACACCCTTGGGATGACTGCTGTTCTCCACGACACCACCATGGCCACTCCGAACATGATCAGCCACCCCCAAATGATGACTTCTCCTGCCAAAGACATTGTGGTTACTCTAATTCTTCCTGTAGTCATGAGTCACACACTCCTCACACCACACAATCTGACCATTACACCCCCCACAGACATCATTATGGAAACTCCAGGTCTGGCCGCTTGCCTTCAAGGGAGTGCCAGCCTGATCTGGAGCCCATTATGCTCACTCACCCTCACCCAGTCCACAGTACAGACATTCCAGTTATCGCAGACATAGCTCTCCGTTGCCACCCCCCCATTCCTATAGTTCACCAAGGTATTACACCTCCCCCACACGACATGTACACTTCTCTCAGTCTCACAGAGGGAAGGCCCCTTTCTCGCCACATCGGGGAAACAAGTAGAAGCTGTCATTGGGGACCAAATGCCAGTTTCATCCCGAATAATGGTCCCCTCTGATCCAGTTGGTTTTAACTCTATTACACCCACGCCTTTTATTCGAATTGCACTGGCCAGTACTGAACTCCATGCCTTGGTGGATACGGGGTCAGGCCTATCTCTCATTACAGATGACTGTCGTAGATGCATTCCAGCTTTGTCTACTCAGTCTATCAGCAAGTCGTTTGTGTTAGCGTCATCAGTTACTGGACAGCTATTGGACATACTTGGCTCTGTGACAGCTCCCATACATATTGGAGATGTCACATTCCTCCATGTATTCCATGTAGTATGCACCGCTACACATCCTGTTCTCATAGGATGGGATTTCCTAATTGAGCACAACGTTACCGTTGACATACCACATACACGTTTACAACTATATAACACTTCAGTGCCGCTTTCACCACCCCAGTCATTGATTCCAGTACAAAGTTTGGCAGTCAGTGCCGCTCAGGTGACTGTCCCGCCTATGTCAGAGATGGTAATCCCAATTTCTGTCAAAGATAATGGCGTAGCTAATCCTTTCCCCTGACACGTATGTGGGTATACTGGAACCACAGCCTCCTCCAGTTGTGACCTTAGGTGTCACTCGAACACTGACCTCAGTTCAAAAAGGGAGGGGCATGGTTCAAGTTGTTAACCCGACTAACGAACAAGTCTCTCTTGATGCTGGATGCCCATTAGGTCAGCTTTTCTCAGTCACTGGCAATACACATGATGAGTATGCATTAGTCTCCACCATGACTACTTCTACAGAAGCTGTCCATCCAATGCCTGAAGTACATTTGGAGGAGACACAGTTAAATGCTGAAGAACAGGCACAGCTCAAGAGCCTGCTGACAGAGTTCGCTGACAATTTTAGCTTTCATTCTCATGACTATGGCAAAACTAATTTGATCACACATAGTATTAACACTGGTGACGCTGCTCTGATAAGACTGCGCCCATATAGAACATCACCAGCTACTCAGGCTGTACTGCAACAAGAGATGTCAAAACTATTGGATCACAACATCATTGAGGAGTCTCATAGTCCATGGTCAGCTCCGGTTGTGCCTGTTCGGAAAAAGGATGGCACACACCAATTCTGTGTCGATTACAGACGCCTCAATGATGTTACAATTAAAGATTCACACCCTCTTCCTCGGGTGGATGATACCCTCGATAGGCTTTCTGGAGCCAGAGTGTTTAGCACTATTGATTTGACTGCTGGTTATTGGCAAATACCACTCAACCCGAATGACAAAGAAAAGACTGCTTTCTCCACTGGTACTGGGCTATTTCAATTCCGTATGATGCCAATGGGCATCTCCAACTCACCGCCCAGTTTCCAGAGCTTAATGGAACTTGTGCTTCGGGGTCTGCACTGGAGCGTTTGTTCGATCTACTTAGACGATATTAGTGCCGATTTCCCACAGCACCTACAGCACTTATGTTTACATTTACATTTATGGCATTTGGCAGACGCCCTTATCCAGAGCGACTTACAATAGTGCTTTGAAGTCTATCAAAAATACATCCTGATACCGGCTTACTAGGTCACAAACTAGGAATACCATCAGCCCAAGACTCTGTTGGGTTTTTTTTTTTTTTTTTTTTTTTTT
>CM040994.1:8148580-8160250 GCA_022985145.1 Pangasius djambal
AGAGGTAGACCTGCCAGGAGTGAGTTGCAGTAGTCTAGTCTTGAAATGACAAGGGACTGGACAAGCATCTGTGTAGCCTGTGTGGAAAGAAATGGACGAATTCTTCTGATGTTATAGAGGAGAAAGCGACATGAGCGTGTTAGATTAGCAATGTGAGAGGAGAAGGACAGTTGATTGTCCATGGTTACCCCAAGGTTGCCCCAAGGTTGCGTGCAGTAACTGAAGGCGAGATCAGAGAATTATGTGAAGTTTTCCAGTGATTTCATATGGCTGGTCTAAAACTTAAGCCATCCAAGTGCCATCTAGCAATGTACATACCACAACACATTTACATTTAACATTTATAGAATTTGGCAGACACCCTTATCCAGAGCAACTTACATTTATCTTATTCATACAACTGAGCAGTTGAGGATTAAGGGCCTTGCTCAAGGGCCCACAAGTGGCAGCTTGGCAGTGTTAAGGATCGAACTCACGACCTTCCGATCAGTAGCCCAACGTCCTAACCACTGAGCTACCACTGCCACATGCCTCTGTTACTTTTCTGGGCCACCGTGTCTAACATAGATCATCATCTATGTTAGACATCAACATCAGCCACACAGGTCAGGGCTTTTCTGGGTCTGTGTTCTTATTATCGTCGATTCATTAGACACTTTGAACCTTTGTACCATCTTACACACAAGGGAGTATCATTCTCTTGGTCAGGAGAAGCAAATGAAGCTTTCAATGTACTGAAACAGGCACTGACTTCATCGCCAATTATGGCTTTTCCAAATCTTTCAGCTCCTTTCCTCCTTTACACAGATGCCTCCCTTCATTCTGTGGGCTCTGTTCTTTCACAACAGGTGGAAGGAAAAGAGCATGTCATTGCATACGCCAGTCATGTGCTGTCTGCTTCAGAAAAAAAATGGTCTACTTTCAATCGAGAATTGTATGCTATTGTGTGGTCGGTTCGCCACTTCCGACACTACCTTGCTTGTCACCCGTTCACTATAATTACAGATCACAAGCCTCCGGTTGGTCTTAAGAAACTTCCTTTAGATCATGACCCTACGGGTAGACGAGCTCGTTGGGCCATAGAATTGGACCTTTATGATTGGCATGTCATTCATCGTGATGGAGCTAAACACCTTAATGTAGACGCCATGTCTAGATGGCCAGACATCCTGCCCATCGCCACAACAAACTGTATCCACGTTGGGAGGGCCCATATGAGGTTTTGCAACCAATATGCCCCTATGGTAGTTCCACCCCTGTTAATTTTGAAGTTCGGGATGTATCTAGACCTCATGTGAAAGCAAAAATCATTCATTACAATCACATGAAACCGTACATCACTGACCCAAAGAACACCCATACCCTTACCTTCCCTTCCTCCCCTGTTCAGCCAAACACTCTGAACACTTTGTCTGGACTCCTCCCACCCCACATTACACCTGTGCCACCGGGACTCCCCACACCTCAGGTTCTGTTGGAACCACCACCATTGACTCAGTTGCAACCTCACCCCCAATTGCAACCGCCTGGATCCCTACAACCCTCCTGCCCAGGGCTCGGACTCTGGACTGTTGCTTCCAACACTGGGCACACCTGAAGCTGGACTGTCAACAGGTGTTTATGAATCACCTGATAATCAAGTGTCCACTCGGGATGTGCTTCCCAGGACATGTCGATTGCCTTATCATTTGAAGGATTTTGCACTTTACTGATTTGCTAAGTGTTCTCTGTACATGTTTCTCTGTTTATGTACAGGGTTAATACATGTAACAATAGGAATCTTGATGCAGAGTCTTTTTGATATACTGATTCCTTATGGGCCTATTTGATTTATGTTTCATTATTGTTAAACATGTTTTTGTTAGTTTTGGCCCTTTTGATACTGATTTTGGGATAACATTGTTTTGAATGTTATAGATGTATATGTGTTGTTTTGTGCCATATAAGTATATGGATTCTGTTATAGAAATGAGGACATTTCTTGTTGCATAAGGGAGTATTATGTAGGGAGTGAAATTTAAGGTTAAAATTAATGTTCTATAACTTTAAATATGATCTAGAGGTAATATCACGAGAACAGACACCTGCGATTAGGATCGCGGGAGAGAATGGTTTGTGCTCAGTGGTGAGAGCGTAGAGAGAGAGAGAGATGACGCGCACTGTGTAATCGGATGTGGCTAATTCATGATGTTCACCTCCTTATGTTTAATAAATCAAGCGTTATGATCTCCCGAGCTCCCTGTCAGTGTCCTCCTTGCAACAAAGCCAAGCTCGCATATAGAAACTATGTGCGTTACACTAAAAATATATATACTATATACTTAAATAAAGAAAGAATAAATGAAAATACAAATACAATAAATACTGAATCTTGAATCTAAAATTTAGCCCTCCTGGTTTTCAGTGATGCAATGTCATCAATGACTGCATCATACAATACTTGTCCAGCAACCACATGGTTGATACTAATGATTGCAAGACCACTGAGCCGATCCTGTGCCATGGTGGACCTCAGGTATATCTGGATGAGCTTAACCTTAGAAGCACTCCTCTCTGCTCCAGCTACTGTTACTGGAAGGGTGGCAGCAACTCTAAGGGCAGTCCATAAGTTTGGATAAATTTCTGAGAGCTCCATATCATGAATGAATTCCAGTAGCTCAAGTGCTATCACACTTTTAGATGGCAAATCAGGCATGTTCTTTAACACCTGTGCAAGCTCTCTTCCATCTATCTCTGATACCTTTATCTTTGTCCCGTTTCTCATCGTCCTCCTTTCTCTTTTTGTGAACTTGAAATCCTGATGGCTTTGATTTCTCTTTGGCTATTCATTCTCAGATGCATTTATTCTCATTCACAGTTTCTCTTTTCATCGTGTCACACACATGCTTGTAAACTTCACCCATCCCATTCTGCCCCCATCAATCAACAGTCAAGACTAAACCATTCCACATTTGTGGTGTACAACATGTTAGTCTCTCATTGTTATTTATAAATGTTTTACAGGGGGGGAGGCTGTGAGCCGTAATGGTCCAGCAGAGGGGTAGACATCTTCAGGCAAGCAACAAGGCGGGGTGATGTCTACAGTGGGGCAGGGAGGGTGGCTGATGGTTCCAGCCTTGTCTGGCTCCCCCTTCTCAAAATATTTCCTAAGAGACGCATAGCTTTGAGCCATTCCAGCATGGCTCTGACCCAATCTCCTTTACCCTGTTGCTCCCACTTCAGGCGGTACCTCTCCAGGAGTTCTTGTTGGCCGTTGAAAAAAATCTGTTGCATCTATGGTACACTTTCTGTCATGGAGTAGAGATGAAGGTGGATGCAAGTGCAGATAATTTATTGTGTAAAGTATAACCAAAACAAAAGAAACTGTGAAAACAAGAACCATAAACATGAACTGTGGATACAAAGCAAGCAATTATAAGCGTTAATGAAGCACACACAACAACTACAACAAAAGCTTGACAGTGAGACACTGAAAACTAGAACTTAAATAGTGGTGCTAACAAGGCATAAGGAGACAGAGGTGAGAGTGATTAGTGAGGCAAGTGACTTGGTCATGTGATGTGCTGGGGCTGATCGGTAGTGTATTTCTGTGCCCTTTGGTGCTACCATGAATAGAATAGAATAGAATAGATTTTTTATTGTCATTGTTTTGAACAATGAAAGACTGTTTAGCAGCTCACAAGGTTTTGGCATAATAGACAAATACATATAAAAAATAAAATAGACGAAGAGAGGTATTCCAAAGGGTAATATATACAATGTTAGTGCAAAATATTGTAGTGTACACTGGAGCAAATTAAACCAGAAAACAGTGCAGAATACAGTATACATAGTGTTGTTGTATACTCTATGAATGTATATCAGGATATATGAATAATAAACATAAGTGTAACAGTATAAGATTTGTGTAAACATATGAGAGGTGTTTACCGATTAGTGCAAATATGCAGTGTGTTGTAGTGAAAATATGCAGTGTGGTGTGTGCGTGTGTATTATTGCACTTCAATAATGTTCAATAATGCTTGGGAGGAGAAGGAGGGAAGGAGGAGGATTTATGCATTTGACTGCCTGTGGGAAGAAACTGTTCTTTAATCTGTTAGTCCTCGTTTTGATTGTTCTGTATCTCTTCCCAGAGGGCAGAGGGGAAAACATGTGATGTCCAGGGTGAGTGGGGTCCATTATGATACAACTGGCTTTCTTTCTGAGACGGCCAGTGTAAATGTCTTTGAGGGGAGGTAGTGTTGTGCCAATGATGCGCCCTGCCACCCTCACCACCCGCTGCAGGTCTTTTTTATTCTCTTCTGTGCAGCTGCTGAACCACACTGTGATGCAGTAGGTCAGAAGGCTCTCTATTGTTGACTGATAGAAATTGGTCAGCAGGTGATGAGGGAGGTGCGCCGGTTTCAGTTTCCTGAGGAAGTGCAGTCTTTGCTGTGCCTTCCCCACCTGATGGGAGATGTGTGCGGACCAGGTGAGGTCGGCTGAGATATGCACACCAAGGAACTTAAAGCTCTCTCCCCTCTTGACCTCCAGGGGGCAGAGTGCTCAGTACGCCTTGATCTTCTGAAGTCAATTATTAGTTCCCTGGTTTTGGAGATGTTTAAGTCCAGATTATTGACGGAACACCATTTTGTCAGATGCTGAACCTCCTCCTTGTAGACTATTTCATTATTATCTGTAATCAGTCCCACTATGGTGGTGTTATCAGCAAATTTGACAATGGTGTTGGTGGAATGGATAGGGGAGCAGTCGTGAGTAGAGGAGGGGGCTGAGGACACACCCCTGTGCTGTGCCAGTGTTCAGGATGAGAGTTGATGATGTGTGACCTCCCATCCTGACATTCTGAGGTCTGTTGCGCAGGAAGTCCAGTATCCATGTGCACAGTGAACTGCCTAGGCCCAAGTTGCTCAGTTTTTGAACGAGTTTGTGGGGTATGACATAGCTTAATTTTCACTGACACAAATAAGGAAGGAGATAGTTCATCCAAAATGGCTCGCTTTTTAATATATATACAAAAATGTGTAAATGTGTAAAAGCCATTATTTAGGGACATAAATATAAGAAGTAGAAAAAAGCCTTTATTGTCACATAATACAGTACAGTGAAATAATTTTACAGTACAAAGATTTCAAATTGTGTGTGTATATAAGCAGAGGATTGTTTTTTTTGTTTGTTTTTTTGTTTTTTTTAATGAATGTATGTCAGGCATGTATGTAATTCCACGTTGCACTGAATTTCACTTTCAACAGTAGCAGTACTGCCACACTGAAATGCAACAACTGTCTACTCAGGGAGATGGTTGTTATTTTCTTTTCATTCCTATTGCATTAAAGCCTTAATTATCATACTTTTCAAAATAAAAAAAAGAAGTTATATTAGCAGATTTCATAGACTTACTTCCAGCATTGACCTTCAGACATAAAAAAGTGGGCATTTGTTTAATGTGGATGCATTAATTAAAAATAAAATTAAACCTCTGGTTAACTAGGCATGGCTGTTCAGCTCTTCTCTCTTTATTCCAGGCTTGGTAAGTAACACTAGTTACTTAGAGTAATAACACTACCAACTGTATATTTTAGCACATGAAGAGTAGGGTCAAAATTTTTCAATGAAATTCCTGCTGTGTTTTTGGTTAGCATTTTGCTTTTGGGGGGTTTAACAATGTACAATTTAAATCTGGTGGAAATTGTAGTTCGGTTTGTCTTACACAAACATTTACATACAACTTTACTAAATATTGATAAATGAAGCCCATTGAATCCATAAAGGGTGTTCCTTCATATGGACAGCAGTGCCTCCTGGAAAACCCCCTTCTCGTCTTCTCTGGTCACAAACATTCTGTTTATGAACAAACATGGCTTAGGGCAGTGAGTGGACAGTTAATACATTTCAGTGTGGCATTACTGCAATGCACCGATGAAAGTGAAATGCAGTGCAATGAAGAACTACATTACATTCTTACATTACATTACATTACATTAAATTCCTAAAAGGCAATACCATGCTATTTTCTCTGAAGAGATCAAGAAACATAAGAGCAATACAGTGAAGGTTTTGCTTTTCAGTGTATAATACTGTCCTCATGATATCACAAATGAAATACAATACCATCTGTACATTGCTTTTCACATTTTCCTCCAGTAAAATTGCTGTTCTTTCTGACACATAATCTTCTCCATACAGAACAAGCACACATTTGAGCGTAGCCCGTTTTTTTAGAGGGCAAAATAGGTTACTTCCTGTTTATTTTATTATTTTTTTTTACTTCAGTTTATTTAAATTTCATTTAAATTAGAACATGGTTTAAAAATGTTTAATTTTACTAAATTATATAAATAAACTATGAAATAACCATTGTTTCTACCTGTTAGCTGTATTTTACTGTTGCCTTGTCAGAACACAATTTTTTGATGGTAAAAATATTTGGTTTATGATGTCCCAAATAGTTGGCCACGTTATTTCAGGAGTTCCAGCAGGCTGTAACCAAGTCAGTTATTGAGAGTTTCACAACAAAGAGACAGAGAAAGCTCAACTTTCCTATGCGGATATACAATTTATTACTTTTAACCATGACATGCAGCTTGTGTTGATATTGTCGCTATTTTCTTTGTACGAAAGCTATTTTTGCACAGTAGTCAGATTGTACATGCCAGGATCTACACCACTAGGGGGCCTGAACAAACAGGCTACAAGCAGTAGGTGAACTTTGTTGCAATGGGCCCCTGTGCAAGCATTACTTTTGGATCCAAAAGTAGGTTGCCTTTCCAAATAAAGCATTGGCATGGGCATGCTCATGCCTCCAGCCAAATCACAGCCATGACGTTAGGCTAGTATGCAATGTACAAGTGTAGTCCACACCTTCATCCTGTCTGTTAGTGAAGTGAGCTTCTTTGGCTGGCACTGGAAACTGAACAGTTTGCTAAGGGTAAGTGATTAGCAAAGATGAAAATTCCAGTTGTGGCTGGTATCACTATAGCTATACTGTGGGAGTCTCACACCAGACAACCCCATACACCCACAACAAATTTTGAGACCACAGACCTACCGATCTACTGTAATATATACTCACTAGCCAGTTCATTAGTAGCCCCTGTACATCTGTTCATTCTTGCAGTTATCTAATCACCCTATCATGAAGCAGGAGCTCAGTGCATAAAACCATGTAGGCACAGATCTTCAAACATTAGAATAGGGGATAAAAGTAATCTCAGTGAGTTTGACTGTGGCATGGTTGTTGGTACCAGACAGGCTGATTTGAGTATTTCAGAAACCTCTGAACTCCTGGGAATTTCACATCAACAGTCTCAAAAGAATGGTGTGAAAAACAAAAAATACCCAGTGAGCAGTAGTTCTGTGACTGGAAATACCTTGTTAACGAGAGAGGTCAGAAGAGAATGGACAGACTGGTTCGAGCTGACACGAAGGCTATCTATGGTAACTAAAATAACCACTCTTTACAACAGTTGTGAGTATAAAACCATCTGTCTGATAAGTGGTACATTTGTTCATTTTGTGTGCAGTTCTAACAGGAACTACTATTCTCTTTTTAATTAATCTGAGCTCCCATAGTCTATCTAATCTATAACATCAGTACTGCAGTTTACAGTAACCACATCAACATGCAAGTAAGGTCTTAAGCTACAATACTGAATCAAATCATGAAATTTCTTTAATGCAAGATAACTATCTTCGTCTATTATACTAATTTTTTTTTTTCCTGTTTTCCATGTACCTGTAATTTCACTCCCTGTTCTTGGCTGATCGTTAAGTGAACATTGTGGTGATGTATAAAGGCAAAATCACAAAAACTCTGTCATTGTCCAAATACTTCCGGACCTGACTGTATATATGTGCTGCCGATGTAGGTTACCTTAGGCAACAGGCCATAGCTCATGCACTTCCTCTGAAAATTTGAAATCAAATTCAGAATAAGTGCAGAGTAACAGCAGCTCCTAAATTAAACTGTTGGCAACCTGGGAAGTTTTTATCAGTTATTAGGTCCTTTGTTCATAATTCAGCTGTGATTCTTATTATACTTCACAAAAGTGTCAGTGCTTGTGCAACAATAAATACAGACTTATTTGGTTTTATAGAATTATGTTTTCCAAATTTGTCATAAAAAATTTGTATCAATTTCAAACCCTATAGGGGAAAGTGGACTCATAAGAGTTCGCCCTCAGGAACTTGAGCTGCGTCGAAACGCTTTGGGAACGCCCCTGGCGAGACCACGTTCTGAAGCACGTGTGAAATCAATCCAAGGGGATCGCAAGTGGATTTAGCGGAAGAATCCGAGACAGGCTTGTCCTTATCTCGGTCCTCACCCGCTAGATTAAAAAAAAAATTTAAAAAGAAAAAAAGGCATTTTATGTCTTCCTCCGAGGAGGCTGATGTGATGAGCGTCGACATGAAGGAGACTGTGGGCTCGCCCTCACGTATGAGGAGCTCGTGGAGGTTGTGACAAGCTCAATATCGACTGGCCGGCCGAGAAACAGGACGCTCATCCCAAAAGCAAGCTGGACGAGCGCTTCCTAGGTGCTAGATTACAGCCTTCACGATGGGGCCTTCCGACTCTTCAGCCCTACAGTTTCAAAGTACTCAAACATCACAGGGATGAATGAGAACAGATACGGGGTGATGCCGGCAGTGGAGCAGACACTCGCTAGCTATCTCACCCTCGTCTTCAGCATCGTCCCTGAAGGCCCCAAGGCTTCCCACCAGGCTGGTAAGACTGACGTCCGGCCTGGTTGGAAAAGCTTATATGGCGGCAGGTCAGGCCAGTGCGTGTCTGCACAACATGGCGGTGTTGCAAGTGTACCAGGCCAACCTGCTAAAAGACCTGGGCGAAGAAGCAGGTGGCATTCCAGCGCTTCCTCCCTCGCCGTTCCCAGGTCTTTGGGGCTGCTGAGCGGGAGCAGCCCCAGCCGTCTGGCTCCTCATATCGCCAGACCCCCTGACGCCAGAGTTACACTGACACCCCTGCCACCTCCGGTGCTTCAGGGTTCAGTGAGCTCCAACGGGCTAATTTCCCAGCTGCCGCCTGGCAACGGTAAGGCACGGAAAGCTCGTTCCCTCAAGTGAGGGCGCTAGAGTGGATAAATCGGTCACTTCCTGCCGGTCATCCGTTTCAGGACACCGAATTAGAATCTCTAGTAGATGCCAGTCCCGAGGGGCTGGCGTCCTTAGGCCGGCTGACACCCCTGCCACCCTCGGTGCTTCAGGGTTCAGTGGGCTCCAATGAGCAGAATTCCCGACTGCCGCCCAGCGGCGGTATGGCACGGGAAAGCTCGTTCCCTCAAGTGAGGGCACTAGAGCAGTCAGGTCAGTTGTTCCCTGCCGGTCATCCACTTCAGGGCACCGAAGTGGCTCCTCTAGCTGTGCCAGAGGCCAGTCTTGAGAGGCTGGTTCCCTTAGTAGACTTCTGGCAGCATGGAATCTTCTGCCAAATGTCTCACAATGGGTCCTGCAGACTGTAGAAGGAGGTTACAGAATCCAGTTTGGTTCTAGTCCACATCCCTTCAACGTGGTAGTTCCCACACTAGTGGGCCCCAAGCAGGCTCTGGTATTGGAACAAGAAGTAGACATTCTCTTGAGGACGGAGGCTGTAGAACGTGTTCCTCCTCTCTCGAGAGAGTCTGGGTGCTACAGCCGCTACTTCATCATTCTGAAGAAGGATAGGGGGCCGCACACTGTCAAACAGATCGTGTCTCAGATCAGGTCTGAGGACTGGTTTGTTACAATAGATCTCAAGGACGCGTACTTCCACGTATCCATCTTTCCTCAACACAGGAAATTCCTGAGGTTTGCTTTCGGGGGAGAAGCATAACAGTATCTGGTTCTTCCATTTGGCCTGTCACTCTCACCCCGCATTTTCACCAAGTGTGTGGATGCTGCCCTGGCTCCGTTGCAACTCCAGGGCATCCGCATACTGAATTACATCAACGATTGGCTGATTCTAGCTCAGTCAGAGCAGATGGAGGCACAGCATCAGATGTCGTCCTCGCAAAGAAAAAAAAACATATGAAAGAGCTGGGGTTACAGCTAACGCCAAGAAAAGTGTGCTTTCTCCACTACAGAGGACCACTTATATGGGCGTGGTGTGGGATTCAACAACGATGCAGGCACAGCTGTCTCCTGCTCGTATTGAAGCGATTCTCACAGCCGTGAGGGGAGTGAGAGAAGGTATGGCGGCCTCCAAGGCCTTGTCAGTAGGCGTGGCCTTTTGGGACATTTGTGCTGCGTCAGGCTGGTCCTCTCTGCACACATTTGTCAGTTTATACGATTTGGACCTGACATCTACCCCATGGTCCCGAGTTCTCTCGTCTTGATGTGCTCGCCAGATACACATAGACAGGGACTTGCTCGTATGGCGCAGTGGGTATTATCGTTCCCAAAGCGTTTCGACGCAGCTCGAGTTCCTGAAGGGGAACGTCTCTAGGTTACCATGGTTCCCCGAAGGGAACGAGACGCTGCGTCTCTCTGCCATACTCCCTGCATCCCTGCAGGCGCTCGCTTCAGCAGACACTAACACGTGCGTTTGCGGGATGCGCTTTATGCTTCCTGGTTGCTCACGTCACCCCGCTCGTGACATCTCGCTTCTCCATTGGATTGATTTCACATGTGCTTCAGAACGTGGTCTCGTCAGGGGCGTTCCCAAAGCGTTTCGACGCAGCGCCTCATTCCCTTCAGGAAACCATGGTTACATACGTAACCTAGAGACGTTCTCACTGTGAAGGGACTGGGAAGAGCAGTATAGCTGTATAGACGGTAAAACAGTGCTATATGATAATATTAAGTAGAAAAATCGGCAAATGAAGACAGCTGGAAAATTCATGTGTTGATTTCCGAGGTAAGTGGGAAAACATAGTACAAACAGAAGTGTTTGCATTTGGCACAGTCCGCACAAAGCCCAGTCATGCGGAAACTCTGTCACTAGTAGAGAAAGAAAGAGATGGGAATTTACAGGGAGTTAACTGAGAAGAAAGTGGATCTTCAGGTGTGGGCTTTCTCCTAAACTTCAGTTATTTCATAACATCATTAAAACCCACTCAGACATGCTGTTTCAGGAAAATAGTTAACAATGGAACAGTGTGTTGTGACCTGACTCAAAACAGAGGGCCATTACCACCCTGCAGTTGATTATATTCTTATAACAGCACATCCCAAAGTCTTTTATTGCTGTATTTGTAAAGAAAACACATCTTATGTTTTATTTTTATAGCTACAATATATTTAATGTTGCAGACCACTCACGAAACAAGTTCGTTCCTATCATACTTAGCTATAAACAGTAATTCCCTCATCTTTTTTTCTCACTCTTGAAGTTAATAAGACAAAATAAACAGCAGATTATCAGGAACAGCATTACCTCTGACAATGCACTCCCACTGGAGACTCCTTCCATAAATGTTAAAAAAAAACATCTTGTTACAGAAATATTAAATATTTAATAGTTACTTAAATATTTCACTTTTTTCTTACCTAGCCTTTTCATTTTTTTAAATACCACATCACTGTTCAAAAGGCGATTAATTTTCTCAATTAATTTTTTTTGACAGTAGTTCATATAAATCACAGGTTTCTATTAATGCACTGCCAATTCACTGCTATGCCTTATACACATATTAACCAATGCAAATTGGATAATAAATAAATTAGATAGATAATTAGATA
>CM040994.1:8160350-8187239 GCA_022985145.1 Pangasius djambal
ACTCCATACTCACGGTCACAATCCCCGGATTACTAATCACCTACACCTGCAGCCACTTACCAGCCACCCTATATATACCCAGCTCCCACATTCACTCATCGGCCGGTCTCAAGGTTGCAAGCTCACTCATCCTGGACCTCTGTCTGCCTGGCAGCCTCGTCAGCTCAGGACTATACCGTCGTATGGAAAAGCTAAGTTTATGAAATTCTTTCAAAGACTTTGTGTTGCTTCAGTTATCTCACCAGCACCGCTGGAAGCTCCTGAAGCGTATATCTAAGTTCTGTTAATAAACATTCTGAGTTTACCTTCTACATCTTGTCTGCCTCCTGATCTGTGTGTGACATAATTTTTATTATCTAATTTATTAAATTAGATTTATCAATCAATTGTAATCCATGATGCACATATTTTTTTATTTTCATATTTCTTAGATTTTTTAAGGTGGCTGGTGACATATAGCAAGGAATCTGATATAATGTGTGTGTTTGTGTGTATATACACTCACCGTCCACTTTAATAGAAACATCTATGCACCTGCTCAGTTATCCAATCAACCAATCATGTGGCAGCAGCATAGTACATAAAATCATTCAGATACAGGTCAAGAGCTTCAGTTAATGTTCACATCAAACACGAGAATGGGGAAAACTGATCTCTGTGACTTTAACTGTGGCATGGTTTTGGTGCCATATGGGCTGGTTTGAGTATTTCAGAAACTGCTGATCTCCTGGGATTTTCACAGTAATTATCTTATAATATATACTGTGTAAACCTTAATATGGCATGCAATAATGTATAATCCTATACTGTATAAGCCTATACCCTCATATGGCATGCAGTAATGTATAATCCAAGTGCACTGAGTTCACTGTCATGTGCAACCCCAGTGCCGGTCCTGGATAAAATTGGGGAGGGACAATCCATTTTTACACTGGACTGTCATCAGGAAGGACATCCAGTGTAAAAAAAAAAAAAAAAAAGTGTTCCAAATCAAATATGCAGACCAATGATCCACTTTGGCAACCCCTAATGGGAGCAGCTGAAAAAAGAACAACGACATACTTAGAACATGAGAATCATATGCATTACTAACTACCTCAAACTTATGCTATTATATTTCCTTTTCCCTCATAAACACACATTTACCATGCACATTCATATAAAATGTGTATGAAGACAGAACACTGGGTGTGAGGCATGAGTACACACTGTATGGGACACCAGTCTACCATCCAGTCCACCAGGGCACCATGCACCCACACATTCACATCTGTAGGCAATTTATCTTAGCCAATCCACCTATTCGCATGTTTTGGGGAGGTGGAAGGAAACCTACGCAAATGCAGAGAGAACAAGTTCAGAAACTTGAATTGAATTGAACTTGAACTGCTCAGACAGTAACCTGAACCATGGACCCTGGACCAAGGAGCTGTGAAATGCCACCATGTGAAGCACGCTTGTTTAAACTGTGCCCTTAAAATAAACCAAAACAACATAGCAAATATTATTTATGGAGCAAAGCAATCTAACAAATCTAACGAGTGACATGAATGACAACAGAAAACAAACAAATACATATACACCAAAGACCAGTGTAGCGGACATGGTTTGGGGAAAATTACACTCCACTGCACTAGTCATTGGTCTATATCTATCTGTTTGTTTTCTGTTGTCATTCATATCATTTGTTACGTTCAAGGCAAACTTTATCACTAACAATAATTCAAAACCAAACATGTGAGAGTACTTAATATAATTTTAAATAATTTTCCTTAAATGTGTGAGAAAAATGTTACTCTGAAAGCGTGAATGTCAAAGGTAAATTGTACCTCTTGTGTGAGAGAGAAAGTAAATTGTGACCTTAGTATTTCTTCTGCTATCCATTATTCTCCCAGATAGAAATGTTAAAACATTTTGTGTGTATTTTAGAGGTATAGTAGTAAGGCTAAGAACTTTTTTTTGTATTTGTATGTATCTGCCACCTAAATTGTACTAAATTGTAGTTTATTTAGTTTATTTAGTTTGTATATATATATATATATATATATATACACACATATATACACAGTACTATGCAAAAGAAGTCTTGGCCACATTATTTTTTTAGTACAAACGTTGTTATAGATTTTCATTTTATGACGTCTACATTATCAAGTCAGTACAAAAACATTTTTGATTTCCAAGCAATACTTTTCTCTGCACACCCTAGCAAACCTCTACAGAAAGCAGCATATTATGAAAGAGACCATTTTGCAGACGAAAAACATAATGAAGGCTGCTGGGTTTTGCTGAAAAAATAAGAAGCAAGTGCGACAGTCAAAGTCTCCAGAAGAACTGTGGCTGCTTCTGCAAGATGCACAGTAACACTTGCCGAATTTCCTTTAGAAAGTGCACAAATTGTACCTGAGACTACTTTTTTAAAGCAAAGGTTCGTCACACCAAATCTTGACTTTGTTTCATTTATTACGGTTTAATGCTCTTTATAGTATTTTTTAATGTAGAAAAATACATTATTCAATGTATACGAAAATACAAATTTCATTAATTGTGCAGGCATCATTGTTAAACAGCATTTCTTTGCATGTGCCTAAGACTTTTGCACAGAAGAAAATTCCAGAAGAAATTTGACAATAAAAACACTGCTTCATAACATGCCACTCCCTGCCAAGATAACAAGTTTATTGATGGAAACCAGCTTAGCAATAACCTGCCTGATAAATAAATCTGATATGATAAGGATTCTAATATAAAAAAAAAAACAGTTTTTACTGCTTAGTAAAAATAAAATATGTGTTTCATTCATGCTACTAGATTGTAAAATATAATGGCAGGATGATTATTTGTATAAACTTATTATAAAGTTGTGTACTTATTGTGACTCATATTAGAAAAATGCCATACTCTATTTTCATCAAAGTACAAGAACAGATCTGATGAACATGTTATGCAATATCAATTATCTTACGACCTCCTGTTATTAATACTGAACTTGTAAATTGCTGGTGCTTTTGTCCTCTTCTTCTTGTTTAGCAGGTCTTTGAGCTCAGGGGTCACCCAGGGTTTGTTATTGGAGAAACACCGTACCCTCCTGGATGGTACAGTATTTTCCACACAGAAATGTATATAATCTGTATTGCAGTGGGTGAGACCATCAATGTCCTCGCCATGAGAGCTGCAGAGTGTCACCTAGTCTATAGTATCAAAACAGTCTCTCAGTCTCTCACTGGACCAGATCTTCACTAATTATACATATAATGATAAAAAAAAAATGTTTTTAGCCTGAAGCCTCATGTGCTTGGTTTTATCATTTTTAAATCAACTTTTAAAATCTTATTTAGAGGTCATGTTCAGGGCTTTAATAGCTGAGAGTAACAAGATAAAAAAAAAGTATATAAAAATTTCTGTAAGGGAAAAAGGACATCTTCAGACTCTATAATTACTTATAGATTCTCCCTTTGATGCTTTTTGGCCATAAAGTATCACATAAAATCGTAATCCCTAGCAAGTGGAGGGAGGCCCAGTAGCAATAAGCAATAGGGAGTTTTACCTGTCATTGAATCTACACTTTGTGACACATTGGTATCTGTTACCAGTGTCCATCTAAAATCTGGAACAATAGTAAATAAACTTTGGGTTAGGGAGAGAGACATCCGGAAACCATCACATTCAAAAAGAGCTGTGCACCAGTTAAACTGAAAAAATATAAAACACATATAAAAACAGTTAAACACAAAACACAAAACCCCACAACACAAGGTAACATCCTGTGTGTGTGCATGTGTGGTCTCTGTGAAGTGCTATCATTGCCCATATACCCTGTACAATATTTTTGGTCAGTGGGGGGATTTAGCAGAAGGAATGACAGTTAACAAAGCACCAGAATTTCCAAGCCAGCTATTGCACTAGCCACCAACAACTCTAGCCTGACTTTGTGGGAGACACACAGTCAAAGCCACACAAGCATCCAAATGTGTTAATCTGTGCTCATCAACATATTGCTCTAGAATGGCTAGAAATTCCAAAGCATTATATTGGGATGGGTCAAAACTTCCAAAACTCTTAATCAGTGACTCTAGGTCTGTAGGATTAAGAGTGCCTATCGGTGTAGTGATAGCAGTCCCTTCCCCCTCCCCACCAGAAGATAATGTTGTTGATGAATGGACTGGCACCACAGAAAATTTAACAGTGCGATCAGAATAATGTTCACAGCTATATAAATAGCTATACAAAAAAATGATAAATTCTCTCCCAAAGATCATGTTTATCTGGACCTTTCTTCTGGCTAAGCTGGTGATCTGACATGGCAACACAGGATCTGCTTGAGTCAATTTTACTCTAGTGTCTTTTCAAAAGAATGTTTCAGCATAAATTAATATGCAGCTTCTGTGTACAATTTAAGTGTGTAATTATCAGCCTTAAGTGTTGCAATTGTTTTTACAGCCCTACTTCTTCCTTAAACAATAAAGTATTTTGTTTTCAGTTTCAAGCATCTCTCTCTCTCTCTCTCTGCCTTCACTTCTTTTAACAGCAACAATTCCGTGGAGCACATTAACAAAATTCATTTGCCAAAAGAATGACAATTTAATTTAAAGCTTGAAATGAGTAAAAGCATCTAAAGATAAGCTGAAAGAGTTCATATTTGATTTATAATAATCTCATAATAAGAAATATTGGATAAATTTGCCAATATTCAAGATATTTTCACTTGCTATGATAGAGCATGAACAGAAACATGGCAAACATTTTTTTAAATAATAATAGATAAACAAAGTGCTAATTCAGGTGCTTGGTGAAGTGGTAGATCAACCATCCCAACCTCATTGGAGAGGTTGAAAACAAGCCATGAAGCTGCATTCTGGATCAGTTGCCAGGGTTAGATGGTACACAGGGCAGAACTGCCAGGAAATTGCAGTAGTCGAGGCAAGAAATGACAAGGGACCAAACAAGCACCTGAGTGACCTCTGTGGATAGAAATGGCTGGATCCTCCCAAGGTTATAAAGGAGAAACCTGTATGATCGAGTCAGTTTAGCAATGTGAGGTGAGAAAGCCATTTAATACCTTGAATATAGTCAAATTCATCAATCTATTGCAACAAGATTGTTAAACTTATTTCTAGACATTTTTACTAATTTCAAGCTTGAAATTATTTTATTCTGGCAGATAATTTTAAACATTTATGTCTAGAAAGAAGCAAAATTATCTGCTCAAAGAGACAATTTAAAGCTCGAAATTAGTAAAAAAAAAAAAAAAAGAAAAAAAAAGTCTAGAAATAGGCTTAATAATATTTAGTTTATTGTTATCTTATAATAGGGAATACTAAATAAATTTGAATATATTCAAGATGTGTTCACTTTCACACTTGCAACAAGAACAGTAAAATACTTTGCTTGGTGTATATTCTTTTGATTATATCATCACTGATTTCAGCCTCACAACATGCTATGAACTCTTTTTGAACTTTAGAGCACAAATATCTTGCATTTCTATGAGCTGCAAATGCCACTTCAATACAGCAAATAAGAGGCCATACTTATTTTTTTTTTAATACTTGTGATACCATCCTCATGATCTGTCCAGTTCCCATGAAAAAGCAGTGTTTCTTTTGCCAAGCTTCAGGATTTCATCACTAATTGTCAAGATGCTTTTAGCATTTGCCCATAGAAAACTGCCTCCAGGTGTAAGCCCTGTTTCCCATCCGGATCCCATCATAATGTTAGGAAATATATAATTAAGTTTACAATAATCAAATATAATACTGTGACATAGTTTACCACTGTTAAACATGAAGGTAGTCTTACCTTGTTCATGTGGGTCTAATGGGTCTTAGTAATCTGTCAACTTTTGTACTGCAAATACCCTACTTATTATTATTAATGCCTCTATTTCAATTGGTTGCTCATAAAGTAATGGAGTGACCATGGTTGCAACAGAATACATCTAAAACAATTATCAATTTTTTTTTTTCAATGAATAATCCTGCTCTTGACCAGGTTTTAGCTTATCATCCTGTCTTGTTAGGAAGTACTACAGCAGCTTAGATGAACAGATAAATCCAGATCAAGACAAATTGACAGAAGAATGTGCCTCATGGTCTGACTACTTATAGTATGCCTGAGCGTCCCTGGTTTCAATGTTTTTCCAACCGACACTAATACACTGTTCAGCAAATGCTGAACATAGGCAACTGCACTAGCACAAGGGGGTACCTAATGTAAATGTTTACATATGACCATATTTATCAATAAAGTTTTGTACAGTGTTTTAGTTTCATGACCATGGCCCTTTTAGTAAATGTATGGTAATCTATTTAGTGCAGTAGTATGCAGTTTGGGATGTAACTCATGTCTTAAAAATCATGTGTCAAGCTCACCAACGTAATAAAAAAAAAAACATAACAAGGCTCTTGAGTGGTGCAACAGAAAAGCATTAGGCCTATCATCAGGAGATCACAATTTCAAATCCGGACAATGCCACAATGCCACAGCCATCCATGGCCAGGAGCCAAGGGACTACGAAACTATGAAACAAGAATTATGCAGTGACCAAGAAAAGTCAAGTGGGTCACGATGGACCCACAGCAGCAACACACCCTGGATGCAATGATGCAAGGCCATGACAAGGCATCTCTCTCTCACACACACACACACACACATAGAGAAGCCTATCCATCTATAGACATTTTGGAAGGTGGGAGAAAATAGGAGAAACTGGACCCTGGAGCTTAAAGTGGCTATGCTGCCCATAAATCCAATTGAATTAAATGTAATTCTTTGATAAGACAAAGGAACCATTTATTTAGATATCACAATTCACAATTTGATTTGTAGAGCAACAAGCAGTCCTACACAAACCAATAAAATATGTAATGTAAAAGAAGATAAACAACAGAACAAAAAAATATATGATAAAATTGCTCATAATATACACTCCTTAGAGCTCTTCTTAAATGGAGTTCAAATGTGGAATCTACTTAACTGTACCTTATCCCCTCTCAGGAGAGTTCTGTTTAATATACAAAGACACTAGCACAAATATTACAAATGAATTCACAGATTAGAGTATCTGATCAACACTGTGTCATGAATGACTGGCAGACCATGTGGTGTGATAAGGTTTCCTTTGAGATAGCAAATATCTAAAAGCATTTAGATATTGAAAGCTCATGTTAAGGATTAATGTAGTTAATGAGTACAGACAGAAGGATACGTCAGAAAATAATTCATGCACATTCAATGTCTGGTATTTCTTTCAAATATTATTGGAATTTCAAAAATATTATCTAATCACTAAGACACATGGTGGGAGGTAAGGTGGCACAGCGGGCAGCATTGCCACGTCACCACCTCACAACTCCTGGGTTCCTGGGTCAATCCCGAGCTACTGAGGTTACTGTCTGTGTGGAATTTCACATGTTCTCCCCATGTCTGTGTGGGTTTCTTCTGGGTTCTCTGGTTTCCTCCTGCTTCCAAAAAAATCTTCCGATTTAGGGTAGCCAATCCACAGCAGGTGTTATATCCCTCAGATCCACCATGACCAGGATAAATCAATTACTAAAGATGGATGAATGAATGAATGATACACATAATTCATAACTAGATACAGAAAAACAACCAGTTAGACAAAATGTTACAAATACACAATTTTGGTCAGAATTATGCTATCAGAAACCCAGACGCAAAGAGAAATATATTCAGTTCGAAAGGTCATGGGTAAGAGAGTAAGAGTGTACTTTAAGATTAGGAGTTTATGCACACTTGGTATAGAGCTACGTAGCTTATGAAAAAAAATTTCTCTAGTTGCTGCATTTAATCAGCTAGAATCCTACTGCACCAACTCAGTGAAATAGCTCCTCTGTATGACCCTTCTCTCTTATTTCAGTACCTCATGTTTGTAAAGCTAGGAAATTTCTATTCAGATGGAGACCACCTTTATCTATAGTTCTAATATCACAGCCATCCCTCTCCCACTGATATGATGATAAGATAGTGCTTCCTCATATTAAAGAAAGGTCTTCTCATACACATAATTGTGCAGAAAATGTTAAAAAGTGAACCTGCTTTATTTTAAGTTTAGATTTCGTTTTAATTAAATATTAAGTATCTTCGTATGTATTCTCTATTGTGCTGTATGAAAAAGTGTTTGAAAACCACAAGTACAAATAAACAGTATTAGCACTATTTGCCCATATGTTCTGGCCTATGCTTCTGCTGTGTAGCCAAATGGTACAAATGGTCACATATTCTCTAGCTAACTCAATATGGATGGGTGGTTTTGACAGTAAATGCAGAGGACCTTTGAATCCACTAGATCTTGGAAAACAAAACACTAGTTCAGAGGCTGTCACTACCTACCAAGATAACCAGTGGTAGATATATATTAGTGGGCTTCTTTTTTTTAAGACAAAAAAGGCTGCCTCATAAACCACTGTGTCCTGATAAGATAAGGATTCTGAGGACACAAGAACTTTTTTATAGCTTAGCAGATAAAATACATGTGTGAACTGCGTGTAAAAAAAAAACAGCCCCAGCATAGGTAATTTAAGATAAACCATATAGAATTGAAGGTAAGCATTACAGAAATTTCGCTATAGATTAAAGTTAGATATTTATGTTACAGTTCCATTGTATTACAATTCCATACATACACACACACACATATACATATGTATGTATATGTATATAGATAGATAGTCAGCTTTTAAATTATTCAGTTGTCCTCATAAACATTTTTTCTATGTGTGCTTTTCTTTGGTGATCAGTCTGTTAATGAGAATTTAGGAGCAGTATATCTCTCAACCTTAAAAAAAAAATTATTATTATATAACCATGCCACCACATCTCACAGAACAGTAGAAGGAAATCTATTAGCAATAATTGAGCAAAAATAAGTATAGCAGTTATTCTGACTCATACAGACACAAGTTGTAAAAGCATCATCATTTTTTTTTAGAGGTAGGCCAGAGTTCTTCACTGTGCCAACATTTTATCACACTGTCATATCAGGCCACACTTTACACTTTATCGCTGCATGACCTAATAAACTTTCCATCTCCTACCTGATTAGACAAGCAGACAGCAACACTATTTAAGCTCTGTGAGCTATAGGTACATTTGTCTTTCATCCAGAAAGTACCCCAGGTAAGATTTCAGTGCTTAGGGGTTATAATAGTCTGGCAAAAATTATATTTGCCTTTTCCTAAATAGTGAAGAAAATAAATAAAAGTAACCTCTCTCCTTGACAAAAGAATTACAAGTGAAAAACACAAGAGGTGCTATCAGAATGGCCAGGCTCACACTTCTTGCAGGTATTTAAAAACTGTTTCCAAATTGATATTTGATTGCATAATATATTACACTGACACAAAACCTCTGTATTTTCTAGGTTTGTGCTTGGTGCTGTGTCACTTTGGTGAGTCATGCAAATTTATAATATCTAATAAAATCACTAGATGTAACTTCTTTTGCAGTTACTTAATTGTTTTATCTATATTTGTGCCTTTATTTTACAGCAACATCCAGGCAACTGGTGTGCTATTTCACCAACTGGTCTCAGTACCGACCTGGAGCTGGGAAGTACATGCCTGCTAATGTAGATCCCTTCCTGTGTACACATCTGATTTATGCCTTTTCTATTATTAACCATGCCAATGAGCTTGTCACATATGAATGGAATGATGAAACCCTCTACCAATCCTTCAATGCCTTAAAGAAAACGTACGTATGACAAAGGTTGTAAGACATGTAATCATAATAGTAATGATAATTATCTAATTATTCACAATACCAACATGAAACCAGACAGAGTATATTTATAATGTTTTCTTAATCTATACAGTAATCCCCACCTTAAAACTCTTTTGGCTGTTGGTGGATGGAATTTTGGCTCGACTCAGTAAGTTTTTTTTAAATTTCAGGATACTATATCAGAGTCTAACATTTATAAAATGACCTAGTACAGACAATGCAACTCATGAAAAATAAATCTTCCTCAGGTTTTCCATCATGGTCTCCTCACCTGCCAACCGTCAAAAGTTCATCCAGTCGTCCATCTCCTTCCTAAGGACACATGGATTTGATGGTCTGGACTTGGACTGGGAATACCCGGGTTCCAGAGGTAGCCCTCCTGAGGACAAACAGAGATTTACTTTATTGTGCAAGGTAGGCTTGACCATGTAATCCAACATTGTATAAGCTGTAACTACTTGATTCAACTACCTGATTTGAAATTTTTACCTGGTTTGTTCATTGTTTGGGTCTGATCTAACCACTCATTCTGGTGGAATTTGATCAGGAACTGGTGGAAGCTTATGAGGCAGAAGGTATAGCTACTGGAAGGCCTAGACTCATGCTTACTGCAGCAGTATCCGCTGGCAAAGGGACCATTGATGCTGGATATGAAATAGCAAAGATTGCAAAGTAAATTTTTGTATTTTTATTTGAAATACATTGGCAAAAAGATATTTTATTGGATAAGATATTTAATATTAAAAGAAATTACATCAGTTAAGAAAGAATTATGTTCTCTGTCTCTCTGTGAATTTCATAATCAATATTTGACTAAATCCCTAGCTATCTTGACTTTATCAATGTGATGACCTATGACTTCCATGGAACTTGGGAGAGCTTCACAGGACACAACAGCCCCCTGTATAGGGGATCTCAAGACTTCGGAGATCTTGTTTACTTCAACACTGTAAGAAAGCTCTGATAAATTAATCTTACCACACTGGATCAAAACTATGTCTAGTTATATTATTTTAATTATATTATAATATATTGTTCTGTATTGTCACTGTATATTACAAAACTGAACAACACTGATGCAGAAACTGTTTGTTTCTTGTTAAGGATTATGCAATGAAATACTGGAGGGACAACGGTACCCCTGTGGAGAAATTGAGAATGGGATTTGCCACATATGGTCGTACCTTCCGCCTCAGTTCTTCAGCTACCGGAGTGGGAGCTCCAGCCAGTGGACCAGCCTCTGCTGGATCTTTCACCCGGGAGGCCGGCTTCTGGTCCTACTATGAGGTATTGTGAAAAGTTAAACATAAAATTAAAGTTAAACATACAACTTGCATTTTTACCAAGCTGTTAGTTAATACAATATACCACTTTCCCCAGATCTGTGGATTCCTTCAGGGAACAAAACTTGAGTGGATTGAGGATCAGAGAGTACCATATGCTTCCAAGGGTGGTGAATGGGTTGGCTTTGACACCAGAGAGAGCTTCGAGATCAAGGTACTTTACCTTTTACAGAGTAGCAAATGACTACTTTAGGCATAAAGGCAATTAATTCTAATTCTAATAAATTACTCTTACTCTTACTCTTACCACTTGTTTCCTCATAGGTGAGGTATCTGCAAGACAACAAGTTTGGGGGGGCTTTCGTTTGGGCTCTGGATCTGGATGACTTTTCTGGCGAGTTCTGTGGGCAGGGGAAACATCCTCTTATGGGTCACCTACGCAAGCTCCTAGATATTGGTAGGTAGCCATGGATACCTGTTACTCCTGTTAGTTAACTGATCTTTACTTAACTAAGTAAAATCTCAATCACCTGATTTTGCATTCTAGATATGCCTACACTGCCTCCTACCACTACTCCCAAACCTGGTCCATCAACCACCCCAAAACCCACCACAACAACCACGACTACCACACATAAGCCTGGAAGTGGATTCTGTGCTGGAAAGCCTGATGGCATTTATGCTCACCCTGAAGACCCAACTAAATTCTATGAATGTTCTGGAGGTACAACATTTGTAAAGAGGTGTGGAGATGGAACAGTGTTTGATGACACATGCAAATGCTGTGTCTGGGCTAAGCCTTAAACTCAATAGCAATAGTAAAAGCCAAATTAATGCTGTACAAGAGCAATGCCATGTCACAATATATTTCATATAATTCTGTATATTTGCCCAGTGTATCTTTTTAAACATTTTAAATCCTGCTGTAAATGTTAAATAACATTCAATAATCATCAATACTGAAATCTTAAATATGCTTTTAGTTTTGAAAATTATATGTTTGTACCATATTAATTTGTCTATTTTTGGAGCAATAAAAAAAAAATGTATTGAAGCAAAAACAATTTAATTCATTGTATTTGTTTACCTTGGTTCATTCAAGCAAAAAATATTGCAGTTTTAATCTTTTCAGGAAAATGCTACCCTTTAAATATTCAGGACAGCACAGAGCTCACTAGATCATAGATAAACAACTGTTGATAGGTAACATTTTAGAGTAATTAAGCTAGAATTATATGTAAGATTTATCTTATTTATTATATATTTTTATATTTAATATTTCTCCTTAAGTTGAGATGTAACAAAACATTGTTAAGAAGCAGTGATTTACTGAGACTGATAGCATAATCATATTAATGAGCAAGCTTATGTTTGTTAGGTGCCTTTTCCCCCACTTTTTGTAGATCTGTTTGACAGGAAGATGTGGGCTGTAACGAAAATTTCTCAGCAACATGCATTTTTCACAAATGCGGAATATATCTTCTTCTTCTTCTTTCGGCTTTTCCCTTCAGGGGTCGCCACAGCGAATCATCACTCTCCACCTATCCCTATCTTCTGCATCCTCAACAGTTGCACCCACTAGCTTCATATCCTCATTTATTACCTCCATATACCTCCTCTTTGGCCTTTCTCTTCACGTCCTGCCTGGCAGCTCCATGTCCAACATTCTCCTACCAATATACTCACTCTCCCTCCTCTGAACATGTCCAAACCATCTTAATCTGGCCTCCCTAACTTTGTCCCCCAAACATCCAACATGAGCTGTCCCTCTGATGTACTCGTTCCTAATCCTGTCCAACCTCGTCCCTCCCAAAGAGAACCTCAACATCTTCAGCTCTGCTACCTCTAGCTCTGACTCCTGTCTCTTCCTCAGTGACACTGTCTCTAAACCATACAGCATGGCTGCTCTCACCACTGTCTTGTACACCTTCCCCTTGATTCTCGCTGATATTCTTCTATCACACAGAACTCCCGACACCTTTCTCCACTCATTCCAACCTGCCTGCACTCGCTTCTTTACCTCTTTCCCATACTCACCATTACTCTGGACTGTTGACCCCAAGTACTTAAACTCCTGTACCTTCTTCACCTCTTCACCCTGTAATCTTACTGTTCCACTCACCTCCCTTTCATTCACACACATGTACTCAGTCTTACTACGACTGACTTTCATTCCTCTTCTCTCCAGTGCAAACCTCCACCTCTCCAGGTTTTCCTCCACCTGCTCCCTGCTCTCACTACAGATCACAATGTCATCCGCAAACATCATGACATTGTATATAATATCCCGCATTTTTGAAAAATACAATGTCAAATATTTTTTCTCCTGAGCAAAATCAGTTGTGAATCTTCTAGTTCTGTGTCTAACAAACTAATACAGTATAACAGACATCTGCTCTGCTTAGGTTGTCTTAGACAGCAGTGCTAGGTTTTTTGACTTGTGGAGGTTCAGAAGCAGGCTCTGTGCTACTGTTTATTTGCCTTTGATTAAATAAGATAAGATTTGTCCACAATTAAATTATTATGCCAATTTCTTTTTATAACAATTTAAGTAGCTCATCGACAAGAATTAGGTAGCCATCTGAACTGTGATGTGAGTGAATGTTTTAACTGTACTGAATCACTAGTCAGGCTGATTAGCTGCTAACTTTCCGTCACTATTTATTAGCATTACTGTCTTTCCACAAAGCAGTTTAGTGTATCATAAAACTTTATGAGCTGTGCATTCATGACTACAGCTGGCAGCAATGACCAACTCAGTGACATTACTCAGTCTGGAAGTTGTTTAGGGAATGTGAATACATTGAAAAATAAAAACTATAGAATGGTATCTGAGGCCATTATTTAATACATGACAATAGTATTGTCCTTTTAAAGTCTACAGAAAGGTTCTTTTTCACACAAAGGACATTGGAGGAGACAGCAACTTAAAGGTTTACTGGGGCTGACATTTTTTATGGACAAAGTTATGAACTAACTTAAAGTGAAAGAAAATTAAGAGCATGACAAAATAGCCTACATCCTGTGCACACATTATGATTGACCTTGTGGCTTTATTAAGTTGTGCACACAATTGTCGGTGCACGTTAGAAACTAAAATGCAAAATAATAGGATCACGTGCTATTTTATAAGCTTCCAGTAATAAGGATGGTAGCTGTATTGTTAAATTAAACCAAATTTGCAGTGATTGATGTGATAATTACTAGTAAGTCTATTAAGAGTAGTAAGACATGAAACAATATATTTGCAATATACTAGAATCCTGTGATTCTTTTATCCTGTGAAATGCATTTTTAACCCCTTTTTTTTCAGGCTTAAAGGCACATCTCAACTGATTTTGAACTGACTGAATGGCAACCCAGACCAATCATAAAGAGACATGGGAACCAATCAGAATTAATGCCTTGTATGAAGTCAGTTGCAGCTTTACGAAAAGATACGGAAGTTTTGAGAGAGTGAATTCAATAAATTAAAAGCAGAAACAATTAACCAATTTAACTGCCTTGTAATAAATCTAATAAAAGCTAGTGCTGATGATGATAATGAACCTGCAACCTTCTTACAGTATGTATTCTCGTCCTTTTTTCTGAGATGCTAGCCATCCACCTAAGTAAAAAATAATTAAATTAAATTAAATTAAATTAAATTAAAAACGCTTACGTCTTAGTGGATTTATTTTATTTGTTTAGGCTAAAACATATGCTTGCAAGACTGATGTTCCATACTTAAAATAAAAGTCATCATAGTTTGCTAAATAATAAAAGTAGTAACCAGAGCACTTGCTCGCCATCTAATGGTCAAAATATAAAATTGTAGAATAGGTGAAATGTATTCAAGAAGACTAGTGATGGACACATAAATTACATACAAATTGCATGACAGATTTCATTGAATGTGCAGTTACTGCATTCTTGATTCAACTGAAAACTAAATAATTATATTCTTGTGCATTTTTATGTTCTAAGTTAGCTGGTAAGAGTTATTAGTCATTAGTTTTTTTTCTATATCAATTTCCTGATTTATTTATGCTCTGTTCTTTTGGTGTAGGAGAGGTAAGCAGTGGTAGCACCAGTAGAGAAATATAAAGTAATTGGCACTTCAGGATGTTCATTTTCTGGATGTTGGTGAGGTCTAACCTGGGTGGTGGATGTGGGGGGGCACAAGTTAATGATGGCTGTGCCCCCCTCACTTTTAAAATGGCTGCAATGCCCCTGCTTCAAGGCAAGTGCTTGGGTTTAAAGGTGATGTGTTAAAAAAAAATATTTTGGACAACTGCAAGAAAATCTTGGTGGCATGAACTATACACAGGTTATTTAATCTAAGTGGACCACTAAGAAAATCAACTTAAATACTTGTACCACTCAGAATAGGAAGAAATTTCCTGCATCAATATTGCCATAATTTTTGACTTACATTGCCAACTCTGAATATAAGAAGATAAGATGAGATAAGATAAACGTTATTAATCCCCGAAGGGAAATTCAAGTAGTCTTGTAGATAAGTAAGAAAGAAATAGTAAGAGTAGTAAAAAGTAGTGAGAGTAGTAGAAATTAGTGAAGTAGTAAAGTAATGAGAGTAGTGATTAGTCATCTGCCATAAGTATATATACATATATGGCCCAATATGCTCAAATTGAGCATCCTTTTAACACACTGTACTGTACTGCCTTTATTCTTCTATAAATGTATAATGTCATGATTTATAATCCCACTATCTGGTGTCAGCCAGAAAAGGATGGGTGTGTCTGGTTTCTCTCAAGGTTTCTTCCTCATGTTGCTCAGTGAGTTTTCTTCTTGCCACTGTTGCATCTGGCTTGCTCCTTAGGGTTCTAAATCTATATCTGGATTTCTGTAATCTGCTTTGTGGCAGGGCAGCACAGTAGCACAGTGGGTAGCATTGCCACTTCACAACTCCAGGGTCCAGGGTTTGACCCGGAGCTTGTGGATTACTGTTTCTGCAGAGTTTCACTTGTTCTCCCCGTGTTCACATGGGTTTCATCTGGGTTCTCAGGTTTCCTCCTAGTGTCCAAAAACATGTAGATAGGCAGACTGGCTAAGCTAAATTGTCTCTAGATGTGAATGAGTGCATATTCCCCTGCAATGGACTTAGGGACCTTAGGGTCCCTAATGTGGAGAATCTGATGGCATTTAATCAGTTAGAGCTGAAGAGGTTAAGTGTAAAAACAAGTCCAAACCTAGAAATGAAAACCTAGTATAATTTCCAGAAAATTATCAGGACAGCTCTTGTGTGTGAACTGCTGCTGTTCCAAACTGTACTGTGTTTGTACCCTATTTATATAATATACAATGCACTGAATATTATTTACACAATTTTGGAGAAGACAGTGAAAACAAAGGTCACAGGCTTCAGGCTGTGCCAAAGTCAAAATAATAAACAAAAACCCCACTTACTACATGTAAAAAAAAACTAAGCTAATCAGACGAACTCAAAAACTATTATACACTCCCTAGATAACAGAACAGGAGAAAAGGGTATTCCCAATGAATATGGCAGCTTCCCCCTACAAATGACCAAACAAAAGAAAGACAGACACATGCAATTACAATGTAAACACACTCCTAGCAGATCAGTCATACAGCTTATGATACTACTGGGGAGATTTTCTGCTGGGCTTTTATGTTTCCTTCAGTTTGATAGCTCTGATCAGTAGTGATGTCACCCTCGATACTGAAGCTCTGAGACATGTGTCTAAAAAACAAAACCCTTTGCTTCAAAACATTGTGTCGGCGCTTGATTCCTTCTGCCAAAAACATGATGTCTGAAGCTTAATTTCAGAACACAACCAGATGATTGGGTTGGTAAGAAGCGCAAACCCTGGCGAGTGTTTCGCAGGTCATTTGAGGGAATATTTTGAGTTAGAGATACAGGGATAGTTTTTCCTTATCGAACCAACTCCAAACCAATGTTCTGAAGTTTGGGAAAAAATTTTAACTCTTACCAAGAAATTTGTCTATTTATAAGAAATTTGCTTTAATATTGTGATAATAATAATGTTTTATTACTACTACTATTATTATTATTATTATTATTATTATTATTATTATTATAATACTTTCACATGGGAGTCTATGGCAGTCCACAGAACACTTTACAACTCCGCAATATAATGTCATAGAAACACAGTTCCACTTTCCTCTGAACCTTTGGGTCAAGTCAAGTTCAGTGACACCATGATGTTAATTTCTGCCATATTGGATTGCAGCATCGTGGGACCAACCCCAGCAAAACTTGTTTCCCAGATTTTTGATACACGGGACAATTCATCCATATCATGCAAAATAATTTGATGCCAAATCTGCCAAACAGGAAGTGAGGGCATATCTCAGCAATGCTGTTGACATATTTTGACCAAACCTGGTAGAAGATTTGTCTAAATTCAATTCTAGGTGGTGCTATAATTCACAAATATGTAAAACTGCTCATAATTTTTGGACCACTCAAGATCGAATTTCGTTCATAACCTGCAATTTATCTGATGGATAAAATGCCAAACCGGACGTGAAGGCATAGCTCAGCAATGCTTTTATCTACTGATATCAAACTTCAAACAATATTTGACTTCATTGACTTCATTTGGCTACCAAAAACAGGATGTCCATCAAATCAAAATAAGATTAAAACAAAAAGAAAGTTAAAAGAAAATGGTATACATGATATTATTAATAATAAGGACAATGATGATAACAATGATGATAGCTATCATTAGTATTACCATCACCACCATCATTATAATAATTAGCAATAGGTCTTATAATAATAATAATAATAATAATAATAATCATCATCATCATCATTAAACCCTTATAAATGAACAACAAAAGACTGATAAATAGTATATAACATCAAAAATAAAAAGTGAACATTACTATCGCAAAGAATGCTTAATCTTGTCTAAGGTGAGGGATGTCTTGGTCATCTTTTTGCTTGGACAAACTTAAATGAGAATTGAAATATAATAAGAGCTATTAAAAATAAATTAAAGTTTGGAGTAGAACCCATTGTTCACTTTTTTAGGAATGTGGTGTTTCCAAGAAGGCATTATCATATATGGGTATTCGTATATTTACAAGTCAGAAACAAGACCACTGATCCCTTAAAATCTATCTATCTGTAGAATGTGTTAAAGAAACATAATGTTATATCTTCCCAAAACTGAGAGGAATGTGGACAGCTGAAAAATAAGTGGACAGCAAGGACTCTCCTTCTTCATTACAGAATGAGCAAAAGATCAAAAGATCATCTGTAAATAAAGATGTTACAGGGATAATAATATTAAAGAATTTTAAGAGGAATCTCTTTTACTTTATTAGGTAAAGAATTTTTATATGCTTCTATGGAAGCGGGGGCGTAGTCAATTGTTGGTTTGTGAATGGAGGGCGGAGCCATAATTCTACTAAGTGTTCTGTGTTGCAGTGCGTTGGGGCAAGAATAAAAAAAGAGAGAAACGAGCGCCGAGAGAGAGAGCAACCAGCACAGAGCGTGTGCGTGCATGCAAGAAAGATAAAAGGGCTGAAAGCAAAAGTAAACATTGGAGAATAAAACGCCTCCTAGTTGTTCCCAAGCCTGCCTCCTGCTTCCTCATTCTGCCCGAACCTGGAAAATCATCACACTGGTGACCAAAACCCGGGAACCTGAAGGAGACACCTTCATGGAGTCCTCACCACTGGCCGACATCATCACCAGGACCGCTGGATGATCCAGAAGCCTTTCTGGAGCTGTATGAGCGTTCCGTGGCATGAGACTGGCCTGAGGGTCAGTGGGTGGCCTGTCTGTTGCCGCTCCTGACTGGTGAAGCCCAAGTCGCCAATAGGCTGGACTACCCAGAACTGAAACGGGCAGTTTTGCATGGGGTCGGCCGCACCCCAGAACAGCAACATCAACGCTTCTGTTCGCTGACATTCTGTGAGCTCGGCCACCCATTTTCTTTCACCCAGAAGCTCCAGTACACCTGCCGGAGGTGGCTGCTGGCTGAGGGATGTGGCACCAAGGATGTGATCGACCTTGCGGTGCTGGAGCAGCTCGTCGCCCGACTTCCGGAAGGGACAGCAAAGTGAACTCCTTTTGTCTCCTTCTCTTTCTTGCTCTCGTGTCTCTCCCCCTCTTCCTTGCCCTGTCCCCATCCCTACTCCATGCAAATGGGGGCCAATTCCCTCGAAACCAGTTCCTTGAACCTGTGCCTTCCCTCCCCCTTCCTCTCCCCCTGTGTCTGTCTCTTCTCTTCCCCAGGTGGGTGAATCTTGGGCTGCAGGTGTGGGAGTAAGGCCTGGGCCGGTGTGCTGGCGCTGCAGTGAGCCTGGACCACTGCCACATGATGGAGGTGGGGCATTGGTCCAGATTCCTGATGGGCCGCAGGCCACCCCTGAACGAGCCAGGTGATACCGCATACCAGTACCGTACCAAGGGGGTACATGCCACGCATCGGTGGATTTGGGCTGTAACCAGAGCTCAATTCACCAATGCTTAGTTCAAGGGGAGGCATTGGGAAAGGCAATTTTGGTGAAGGTGAAGTGTGTGCACAGGGATGTTCACAAATATCCGCTAGTACAGGTCATTATTCACTTCCTGGGGCAAAAATTTAGATTAAAGGCAGCGGTTAGTCTTTGCCTCACCCATTTACTAATCCTGGGGACAAATTGGACAGGTTTTAGAGCGTTAGTGAGATACATTTTTGTGGATGGGTCCTGCAGTACTGGAAAACAGTGTGGGATGTGCGCAGCATTGGCTGGGTAGGCAGTGCTGGGGCCGTTGAGGGCAGCTTCATATCAGGGGAACATTGAGACCAGGGGGGAGCTCTGCTCCTCCCCTCTTGGCAGGGATTTCCCTCAGGGATTTCATCCTTGGAGCAGTCACGCGATGAGAGCCCCAGGCATGCCTTCGACCAAGCAAGGGTAAGTAAGGGTAACTATATACAGTTACGTCCAGAAGTATTTGGACAATGACAGAGTTTTTGTGATTTTGCCTTTATATACCACTACAATGGATTTTAAATAAAACAGTCAAGATGTGATGTAAGTATAGACTTTCAGCTTTATTTTAAGAGGTTCCAAAAGTATGGCATTTACCATTTAGAAATTACAGCCATTTTAAGCAAAGTACCTCATTTTCAGGGGCTCAAAGGTATTTGGACAAAGTGACATAATTGTAAATATAACCATAATTTTAATACTTGATGACTGCCTGAAGTCTGGAGCCCATGTTCTCAAAACTCAAATTCTGAGTTTCCTCCGTGGAGATGCTTTGCCAGGCCTTCACTGCAGCCACCTTCAGTTGCTGCTTGTTTGTGGGACTTTCTGCCTTCAATCTTGTCTTCAGTAAGTGAAAAGCAGCTCTATTGGGTTGAGATCAGGTGACTGACTTGGCCATTGAAGAATATTCCATTTCTTTGCCTTCAAAAAATCTTGCGTTGCTTTCGCAGTATGTTTAGGGTCATCATCCACCTGAACTGTGAAGCGGTGTCCTATCAATTTTGTACCATTTGGCTGAATGCCCTATACACCTCAGAATTAGCCCTATACACCTCAGAATTAATCTTGCTACTTCTGTCAGCAGTCGCATCATAAATAAACACCAGTGAGTGTGTACCCATAGATGCTTGATAGGGTTTGAGATCTCAGGAATTTGGGGGCCAAGTCAACACTCAGAACTCTTTGTCATTTTCCTCAAACCATTCCTGAACAATTTTTGCAGTGTGGCAGGGTACATTATCCTGCTGAAAGAGGCCACTGCCATTAGGGAACATCGTTGTCATAAAGGGTGTACTTGGTCTGCACCGTTGTTTAGGTAGGTGGTACATGACAAAGTAACATCCACATGAATGCCAGGACCCAAGTTTTCCCAGCAGAACATTGCCCAGAGCATCACACTGCCTCCGCCGGCTTGCCTTCTTCCCATAGTGCATCCTGGTGCCATTTCTTCCCCAGGAAAGCGAAGCACACACACCCAGCCATCCACATGATGTAAAAAAAAATGTGATTCATCAGACCAGGCCAACCTCTTCAATTGCTCCACAGTCCAGTTCTGATGCTCATGTGCCCATTGTAGGTGCTTTCGGCGGTGGACAGGGGTCAGCATGGGTACTCCGACCGGTCTGTGGCTACTCAGTCCCCTACGCTGCAAGCTGTGATGCACTGTGTTAACAATTTCTATCATATCCAGCATTAACTTTTTCAGCAATTTGTGCGACAGTAGCTCTTTGGACCACTTTTGGTCACTGCATACTGAGAAATCCCCACAAGACCTGTCGTTTGGGAAATGCTTTGATCCAGTTATCTTGGTTTTGTCAAAGTCACTCAGATCCTTACGCTTGTCCATTTTTCCCACTTCCAAAACATCAACTTGGAGAACTGACTGTTCAGTTGCTGCCGAATATATCCCACCCCTTGACAGGTGCCATTGTAACAAGATAATCATTGTTATTCACTTTACCTGTCAGTGGTTTTAATGTTACGGCTGATCGGTGTGTGTCTGAATGTTGATTAATCTAAAGCTAATACTTGTGTACATAAAGCAGAACTCATTTAAGAAGTTTTACTTTGTTTATTTCTGAAGCTGTGTGCAACCTTGCTGATTTGACATCACTCCATAACTAGGGAAGGAACTTGGATTTGAGAAGAATACCCCAAGTTGACTTCTCAGTTGCGGTGGCATTTCATGTCACGAAAGACATGGTCACCATTTACTCTGTCAAGAAAGAAGCGTTCACTAATATGTACAAAAATAGCGCCATCTATAGCAAATAATACAAACAATGTTTTTTAAATATACTTTCTTTAAATATTCTTTATTTAAAAGAAACATTGTTTGCACTATTTGCTACAGATGATGCTGTTACTATTTATGCACATCTACATTTTCCAGGCCATTCTAATAAATAAAAACCATTGAAAAATTACGCAATTTATTTATAATTGCATTATGTAAGAACAAAAAAATTAAATCCTCATTCGAGAATCGTTAATAAAGTTGAAAAAAATCTAGGTTTTTCTTTTTGCAATATCATCCAGTCCTAGTAGTCAGATATGGTGATAACTTTGCAGTAGCAACACCTTTGTCTCCATGCTTCCACAATCCATTGCTGTGCATCTTTGTTCCATTCAGGACCATTTCTCCTCTTGACTACATCCTTCTTATAGTTATTTGATGTCAGTCAAAGTTTGTGTTTGTAGAGCTTTCAAGTTTGTCTTTAGCTCAATCATTTGATGACCTACAGCTTTGTTAACACCTTCCCTTGCAGCTAGGTTTGCAGCCTTGTCTGCTAGTGCATTCCCCTTTGCTAATTCCGTGCTTTGTTTCATGTGCACTTTGACTTTAATGATGGACACTTCTTTTGGTAGTTGCTATGCAGCCAGTAATTCTTGGACCAACTGTCCATTTTTTATTGGAGTCCCAGGAACAGACAAGAAACCTCTGCGTTTCCACAATTACCAAAATTATGAGCCACTCCAAAAGCGTATCTGGAGTCTGTGTAGATGTTCGCTGTTAGCCCACTGGCTGAGTTACATGTTTCAATAAGTGCCTTCATTTCTGCTTGTTGTGCTGAAGTATTCACTGACAAAGCCCTGACGCTAACACTTCATGTGTTGATGTCATCGCCCAGCCTGCCACTCTCTGATTGCTCATCACTTCAGAGGATCCATCTGTAAACCAAATCAGCTCTGGATTATGCAGAGGTTCTTCCCTGAGCTGTCTTTCCTCTCTCGTCATTTGAACAATTGACACAGTTTTGATCATCCTCTTCATTCTGTGGGTCTGGTAGCAAGGTTGGTGGGTTCACAGGGTATGCTATATCAATGATGATTTTGGGCGTCTCCAAAATTGCTGTCCATCATGTTCATCATGCAGCAGCAACTTGTGACACTTGATTCATGGTGATTATTGTGTGTATAGCATGTGGGCACTTCACTGTGAGCCTCTGATCCATTGCAATTGTCAAGGCTGACTCCATGACCAGACTTGTGGCTTGAATCGCTCTTAGGCAGGGCCTAAGAATTGTCCTGAATTGAATTCATGCTCGTGACAATTCATAAATTTTTCCTGAATAATATGAGACTGGTCTGTTCATCTCTCAGTGTTCTTGGGTTAAGACAGCTGCCACGTACCCATAAGCTCACTAACATGAGGATTTGTGAGCTTGTAGGTGTCTGACAATTCAGTTCTGGTTCCATTCAGAAGAGCTTGTTTCATGCTCCATGAAACAAGATTGCTGCTGTCCATATTGTCATTTTTGATGTTATCAATGCATGAATAATTGCACCAGGTTTCCTGAATTGTGCTTCATATATTGCAAATAGTTCATTTGAACTTTGAACATAGCTTATGATTTTCCCCCAGCAGATGCATATGCTTGATTGTGAATCCATTCCTCTAGTGCAGCCCATGCAGCTTCAATATTTTATTTGTCTTCGCCAGTGGCTTCATCCAGACCTCAGTTTGTTCTCACTGAGTTAATAAAACATTCAGAATCATCACTCCATCATATGGATGTTGACTGTAGATACCCTTGAGTCGACAAAGTTCATACCATGTTTTTATCTCATCTTGTCTTTATTCCACTTATCAATGTCAGCTGGAGCAGGCACCTGATGTTGATGAATCAAGGTCTCAGCTGCATTGCTTCCTCTTCTTCTGATTCACTGGAACTTTCACTCTCTTCCTTCTCTGGTCCAGGGCAATGTGCCATCTCGAAAAGTAGGTATCAACCTTGTTCCATTTCTTCTTTTCCTCCACAAGATTATTGCAGTTCACTAGTTTTGCCTCTGGTCTGAAAACCAGAGTTTTTCAACGTTTTCTGTGCTCTATTTGACAGTTTCTTCTTCAGTTGTTGCTCTAAACTTGCTGTTGCCATATGTTGTTGCTCAAGTAGCTGTTACAAACTGACTTGGGACTTGTTGGTGTTCTAGTTGTAATTCTAGACTCACTTTGAACTCGCTGTCCATCTCAGACTTTGTCTGTATCTCTTTGCCTCGGCGAATATGAGACAGAACCACCATTGTCCTTTTCAGCTTTTTCTGCTTAGTGCCAGTGACTTTTGTTTTCTCATACGCATTCTTGATTTTCTCCATGCAGTGATTTTCTGGCTATGTCACATTTCGGAGACAATTATTCTTCAACTCAGCTGCATCTTCGATAATGTCAAAGAGTTCACTTGCTATATCAGCCTCACTGATCATGCTGTTAGAATTAGAATTTTCTTCTGCCTTGACTCTTAGTCACTTTGTCAATTCACAAGTTCACAGGGCTAGCTCACACACTTCAGACATCTTCATTCACACACAGCTGTAGACATAAACGTGTCGACACACTTTTTATATTTCTGCTGGCACTCACTTTTAAGGCTTTCGTCTGACTCAGAGCTCTTCTGACTACCTTCAGAGCAGTATCTCACTACTCATTTACATATGTAAGCCAATATCTGTCTTTTGTATTGTCCACTCTCACTTGCAATCACAGCTCTCTTCACAGCTCTCACAGCAACAGCAATTCAACATCTGACACCACCGAATTCCAGATTCATGCATCCAGTATAACATCCACCCAAAACTTCGAAATCTTGCTTGCAAACTTTTCTTGACTTTACTTCACATCACGCGCAAGGCCTTAAATTTTCCACAGCAGGAAAAAGGGAAGGTGTGTGTCTTACATCCGTAATGCGTGCTTTTATTGTTTCCTGTTGAAAAACACTCACTCAGGTCCAACACCACTTGATGAATTGTAAAGCTTTTTTTCTAGTTTTTTTTCTTAATAGAGATGCATTAGCTTGTTAAATCTATAACACTGACTATACAGTTGTTTTGAGGAGGAAAATATACATCACTCATCATAGTTAGCTAATTATGATGTTAGTTTTTCCCCATTTTTTTTTTAGCTTGAATGCATGGTTATCGAAAATGACGTAATTTCCATGCTCTGACTTCCCACTTCAGAGGTAAGTCTTCCGTGTATGTCCTCATAGTGCATACCATGTGCGATACTTATAATTCCAGCACCCCCATGTAAAACACCTTCCTGCATCCCTGCTGTAATTGTTCTGACTATAATACAACTCATACAGAAGAACCAAAAGCTCAATGTCACACAATATTAAAGCAGCTTTTTCACAGTGTTATTGGCTGATTGTGAAGTGTAGACCTACCTTCTGTCACAGCTAGCTAACTGCTAAGATGGCTAACCAGCCTCTGATTATTACTTTTCACTACCCCTTTGAGTTTATATTAACTTATCGCTGATAGCTAGATAACCTTATGCCATATGGGTATGTGACAGCACTTACTGCTTCATTTTTATAGTGAGGTTCCTTAGAAACAACCTTACAAAAATCCACTAGTATTCAGAAGGAACCGTAACAAAATATATTCAGCTGTTTAGAATAATAATGTCAGTTATGTAGCTAGTTGTTGTTTTACTTGCTAAATAGCGATACTGCAGTTAATATAATATAGTTGGATAACTGAATATTAGTAATATTAGCAATTTATTGGTAAACTGAACATCTTGTTGCAGTTGGAAGCTTCATTTGGATGATTGGAAAGGGGTAGGAATCCCTGTCTGCTTTCACTCTCCTCCTGAGTCTCTAGATTATGTTGAATTTTTGAATAAGTAAGGTTTTTATTGTGCTACCTACTGTTGAATTAGTGGAAAATATGGCTTTTAAAACTCCCAATTCTAAACCTGAGGGCCATCACAGCCCTACTATTCCTTTGACAGTGCAAGTATTTAATCTGTAGCAGGTCACTCAAGCTTGAACGTATTAGTGGATACTGGTGCTTGTGTGTCTGTTACTGATTTCCCCTTATCCCCATAGCCTCACTCATCAGGTTCAAACTCTATAAGGAATAACTCTGGGTAAACCGTAACCAATTGGGCACCTTGTCTAGTAGACATATCTTAAATCAAATTGAGGCTGATCTTCTACTTACCTCTTCTGCTGTAACTTGTGGCAGCTCTATCTTTTTATTCCTGTGACCCCTGAGGTAATTCATTCTCCTAGCCCTGACAAGGCACAACAGGACAAATTGGTTAAGTATTTCTCTGATACAATTCCTGGTTTCATACAATTCCAGGGCCCATTCATCCCACCAAACCTCAATATCCGTTGAAGCATGATGCTGAGAAAGCCACCACTAATATCATTCAGAAGCTACTTTCAAAAGGTGTTATTCTGTTTTTTTTTTCCCATTTCATCTCCAAATTTGTCTGTTCCCTAATGTGGCACTAATCCAACTCACTATCATTTAACTATTGATTATACTGCATTAAATGCCATCACCCCAAGACTCTTCCCATTGTCACCAACCTTTCAAATGATCTTGGCCCACGTCATACTGTTTTATCCTGCATTGACATCACCAATGGCTTCTGGTCCTGTTAAATTTGTCCATAGGCTTTTTTGCCATGGTAACTCTCAGTACACCTTCACCAGGTTGCCCCAAGGCTATGAAGATAGTCCATCAATTTTTCACAGTGTTGTTGCTAATATCTTGGCCCCAGCCATCCAATGCCCCAAATCCTCTGTTATAGAATATTGCACAAATCCCAAATGGCTGTATACATTGCTGTTTCGAGTAAATTTACTCTAAATTTACTTGAATGCACAGAGATCGAAAATGATGTCATTCCAAGCTCCGACCTCCCACTTCTGATGTACAGTCAGGTCCATAAATATTGGGACATCGGCACAATTCTAACATTTTTGGCTCTATACACCACCACAATGGATTTCAAATGAAACGAACAAGATGTGCTTTAACTGCAGACTGTCAGCTTTAATTTGAGGGTATTTACATCCAAATCAGGTGAACAGTGAAGGAATTACAACAGTTTGCATATGTGCCTCCCACTTGT
>CM040994.1:8188655-8206446 GCA_022985145.1 Pangasius djambal
GATCTCCTGGGAATTTCACACAAGCCAGTCTCTAGAGTTTACACTGAATGGGGTGAGAAACAAAAAACATTAATTAAGCGACATGTGGCTTGATAGCCTCAGATTCTTGCTCTTGGCTGACAGGAGTGGAACATAATGTTGTCTTCTGCTGTTGTAGCTCATCCACCTCAAGGTGTGATGTGTTGTGCATTCCGAGATGCTTTTCTGCTCACCACGGTTGTAAAGAGTGACTATTTGAACTACTATATAGTTCTTGTCAGCTCAGACCAGTCTGGTCATTCCCCTCTGATCTCTCTCATCAACAAGGTGTTTCAGCCTGCAGACCCTCCACTCACAGGATGTTTTTGTTTTTCACACCATTCTGCATAAATTCAAGAGACTGTTATGTGTGAAAATCCCAGGAGATCAGCAGTTTCTGAAATACTCAAACCAGCCCATCTGGCTCCAACAACCATGCCACGGTTAAAGTCATGTAAAAGTTTGATATTGGGGACAGCTTTCTCATGTATGTACTTGTTAGGGCTGATTCCGGACGACTGAGGGGGAGACAGAGCTTCCAGCACATGAGGCAGTCCCTCCTGGCAGAACTGCTTAAACATCTGCTTGTCTTCACCTGCCATTTTGCAGGAGTAACTTTCAATCCTATAAAAAAGAAAAATGGCATGATAAAACAGTCAGCAGCAGAAGTCACATCAAGAGACAGGCACTTTTCACGTTCTCTCTCTCTCTCTCTCTCACACACACACACACACAAATATTTTCTACATTCCACTGTCCCATCACTTTTGAACCAATAATAAACATGGTAATTTAATACCGAGCACTACTTCTGCTATTTGTAGCTACAGTATATTTTCATACTTTGCTGTCCAGTCTACTGACATGACGAAAAACTTCCCAAAAACTTACCGTCCGATTATTTTACAGTCTCCAGTTTCTATGGTGAGCTGAGTATTAATGGCCTCAAAACTCGAATTTTCCAAAAGCTTCATTGTTTGTTTACTCTATTTTGACAAGCTCACGAAAACGGGGGCCCTCAGCCTCACTACCAGTAACCTACCAGCACTTTACTACATAAACAAATTGTAGCTAAATGCACATATACCATATGTTTAATGTTTCCAACATAAAACTGGTAGCTACACTTTATTGCAGCAGTATCTGTCGACTAAAACATACGCAGGAACTCGAGCCGTAATAGCGTTAGCTTCTTAGCTAGTTAAATTCCATCGGAACAGTATTTTTCAAATCGTGTGGCTCGAGGCAACAATAAAACAGGGTCACGCTGTCTGTAGATCACTGCAAATGTATACACACACGTAGAGCCGTTTGTCGAGGGCTTATTGCACTTCGATGTCTGATAAATATGTCTTCCTTCTTACTGTGAAATTTCCAGTACCTCCCATTAAAGGTAATATTACGAGGAAAATTAGGCATCCCAGCTAGTGAATCAGACCTTAAGCAGAGGCGCAAGGCTTATGTAAGCCTTTTCTTTCGCTTATCGTTATCTTAAATAGCGACACTACTTTGTTTATATTTCTGCCAATAATATTAGCTACACAGCTAGCAATGTCTTTCGAGACGCAGTTTTCGCTTCCTGTAGATTTGAAAGACAGAGAAACGCGGCTACTGTACTGACACCTACTGGACTGGAGCTCCAAAAACAGCGCAAATAAATAAATAAATAAATAAAAACAATACCGGTCTGCACGTGCTTTGTAGATTTGGAGAAGGCCTATGATCGTGTGCCTCAGCATTTGTTGTGGGAGGTGCTGCAGAAGTACGGAGTATCTGGGTGTCTACTTGTCCAAAAAAACATGCAGGTAGGCAGACTACCTATGTAATTTGCCCCTAGGTGTAAAATGAGTGTGTGTGTGTGTTTGTGTGTGTGTGCACGCATAGTGACCTGTGATGGACTGGGTGTCCCATCCGGGGTGAAATCTCCTCCCTTGCACCCAGTGGTCCCAGGATAGGCCCTGGATAGGCCCTGGATCTACCACAACCCTGACTATGGATAAGTGGTTACTGAGATTGAATGAATGAGTACCACTGACCATTAAGTATGACTACTGACCACTGGTACAAAAGTATGTGGACACCTGAATATCATATCCATATGTGGACTTTCCCCAAATTGTTGCCACAAAGATGGAAGCACACAGTTGTCTAGAATGTCTTTGTATGCTGTAGCATTAAGATTTCCATATTAGAATAAATCAATATTAATGCCCATGGTTTTGGAATGGGATGCTCAAGGATGGTGTGATGGTTAGGTGTCCATAAACCTTTGGCCATTTAGGGTATGTTTATTTTAATGTAACTTACAATAGGTATGGTTAGCTGTACCTAACATTACGAGCTTCAGATTCCTGGGTGTGCAACTATCAGACTGTCTCGCTTGGTCCCTGAACACCAGCAGCATTTTCTAAAAAGCACAACAATGCCTGTTCATTCTGATGAAGCTAAAGAGCTTTGGCATGAATACTACTATAGTATTCCCCAGCTATTTAAAGATCTTGCACCAAAGAGAGCATTCTGTCTGGTTGCATCAGAGTGTGGTTTGACTGTTTGAGATCTCAGACTCCTACAAAGAAAACTGTCCAAACTGCTTCAGATCAGTTGTTCTGATCTCCTTCCCCTCCAAAATGAAGTGTAGGTACCACGCATCCACAGACAGGGAGCACACCTTTGTTAAAGTATTTTACAGCAAACGGAAGTGTGTATTGTAACTGTCACTGAGTGAAACCGCTGTTTTCCTTTTTTTGTATTTGACTGCACTCCAGCTTTCTCATGTATGAGGATTCCTGTGCTGTTTGAGTACAGGTAAATTAAGTGTGGATAACCCGCTGTCCATTGTCTTCGCCTGTCGCTTTCTTTCTTCCCAACACTCAGCGACCCACCTTTATTTTTCCTAACTCTGGGCAAAAACCCAAAGACACCTGCCACGTGTTACAGTATGTCAGCCCATAAATGTATGTCATCCCCATAAACCATCAAAAGGACTTCACCAGCTATATTCAAGCTCTCTGCTGGTTCACCCTCACAGGATGGACCGTAAAAGGGTGGAGCCCTCATCTCTCTTAGTCTGATCTGACTAAAATCAGTCAGTGCTACCCAGTAGCATCACGCATGTTTTTGACTTTCATTTGGTTCATGCAATTTTACTTCCACTTTTAAACAGCTGCTTTCAACTTCACTGGAGGGCTGGACCTCTGTGAGTTATGAAGCAGACTGAATTTTGTCAGAGAGTGAATCCACGGATGGATCAACCTGCAAACTGCACGCATGCACGAAGAGAGACTCAAACGCGTTGCATCATTATTCACCTACAGCGGAATCACCACCAAACGAACTGCACTGCATGAGGACAAACTCTTCTAGAGGCTTCGACATTCATTCAGACAATCATGCTTCAAAGGCAGGAAAAGATATTATTCACCCTTGTTTCTTTCTAGGTTTTACTGTGTTGAGTAATTTGAAGCCGCAAACTGTTCCTTAAAATCAGCATTCTTTTAAACTGCGAATCTCCTTCCTTCTCTCTTTGATCTCTCTCACCTTTACATGCGATCTCACTCTTGTTTAAGTAGTTAATTGGTGTTTATACTTCCTTCTATGTATTTCAATAAATGCTATATTATTGAACATTTTTTTGCCTTGTTGTGGTTTGATATTGCAAGAAGCCAAGCTATTCAGAATTAAGCCTTCAGAAAACAAGTCACTGATTATTATTATTAATATTATTTATTAATATTAACATGAAAAAAGAAGAACTCACAATTTTCTCTGAAATAACTCGAAACCGACAAAAGTAATTGGTATCCATCATTGTTTATTCCATATTCAATAAAAATCAGACTTTGCTTTGATTTTTGATTCAACAGAATATTTTAAAACAAATGAAAATGGCATGGACAAAAATGATGGGACCCTTAACCTAATATTTCATTGCACAACCTTTAGAGTATCTGTAGCTCTCAGTGAGACTTCTGCACCTGTCAACAGGCAGTTTGTCCCACTCTTCCTGAGCAAACTGCTCCAGCTGTGTCAGGTTTGAAGTGTGCCTTCTCCAGACTGCATGTTTCGCTCCACAGATTTGATAGGATTCAGATCAGGGGTCATAGAAGGCCACTTCAGAATAGTCCAGTGTTTTGTTCTTAGCCATTCCTGGATGCTTTTACTGTGGGTTTTGGGTCTTTATCATGTTGGATTACTCATGACCTGCGACTGAGACAGAGCTTTCTGACACTGGGCAGTACATTTCGCTCCAGAATGCCTTGATAGTCTTGAGATTTCATTGTGTCCTGGACAGATTCAAGGCACCCTGTGCCAGATGCAGCAAAGTAGACCCAAAACATAACTGAGCCTAGTTGGAAGTTTTCTTTGGCTCTTTGTCTACCTTTTGCACTATCCTTCTGTTCAATCTGGGGATGATTTTCTTCTTGCAGCCATGTCCAGGGAGGTTGGCTACAGTCCCATGGACCTTAAACTTCTTAATAATATTTGTAACTGTAGTCACAGGAACATCAATCTGCTTGGATATGGTCTTACAGCCTATGCCTTTAACATGCTTTCTTTCGTATCTCCTCAGACAACAGTCTCCTTTGCTTTCTCTGGTCCATGTTCAATGTGGTATACACAATGATACCAAACAGCAGAGTGACTGCTTTTCTCCATTTAAATAGGCTGAATGACTGATTACAAGATTGAAGGCATGTATGATACTAATTAATGAAAACAGTTAGATAGTAGAATAGTTATAATCTTTTCTAGGGATACCAACAAATCTGTCCTGGTCATTTTAGTATATCTATGTAGAATAAGCAATAATTTATCTCTTTTCACACTTTCATTTGCTTTACTCTATGACATACCAAAGGCATGCAGGTATATATGAGACAATTGCTTTTAATTTCATCACTTTTCAGGAAGAATGAAGCATTGTTTCACTGCACTGTAAGGATACCAACAAATCTGTCCACATATAATCTGTATATATGAATTCAGTAGAGTTGTGTTTAAACAGTTGTGAAAACAGTGGTTTAGCATCTGCAAAATATAGTGGTGTAATGTGAATGAAAAAAGTATTCATGAATTTTGTAAAAGGTATGGGGTGAATGCTTGTGTCAAAGCCTATGGAAAGTGATCTCAACAACAAGACATTTCCATCTGCAGAACTGTTTTTTCTTTATTGCACCATTCTGAGTAAACTCTACTGTTGTGCATGAAAATTGCAGGAGCTCAGCAGATACAGCAATACTCAAACCAGCCCCTCTGGCACCAACAAGCATATAGTGGTCAAAATCACTGAGATCACATTGTTTCCCCATTCTGATGGTTGATGTGAACATTATCCAAAGGTGCTGGATCGTATCTGCGTGATTTTATGCGTTGCACTGCTGCCACAAAACTGGATGATTAGATAACTGCATGAATGAGTAGGTGTACAGTATAAATAAAGTGCTCAGTGAGTGTATATGTATAATTATATATTATATTACATATAAAACCATAAAACAATAAAACAAATAGTATGCATTATGTATATTATTGTCAACATATCCCATAAAGTTTATTTTGCCAATAATTAACTGTAAAATACTGAGATAAAGAATAACCTCACAATGACAGTATGTTATGTTGAAGGGTACCATTTTTTCACCCATCCATCCATCTTTAGTAACCACTTCATCCTTGCCAGAGCCACGGTGGATACAGGGGCTATCCCACAAACTCTGGGCAAGAGGCAGGAATAGACCCTGGATGAGATGCCAGTGTACCATGCCAACAGACATTGCTTCATGGGGGCAATTTAGAGTTGCTAATCCACCTGAAGTGCACTCTGACATAGGGAAAACATTCAATTCCATGCAGACAGTAAACAGAATACATAACCTGTGAGGTGGCAATGGTAATTGTTGCACCAACATGCTGCCCTGAAAGGCAACAGTTACCCGGAAAACATAAAAAAAAAAAATACTGCAAATCAAAGAAAAGCTACACAATGTCAAAGAAAATTAATTATAAAAATGTTTTAATAAAACTGTCCATTTGTTAAACAAAGCTGCAATTAAACCAACCATGATGTAGATGCCAAATATATTATCCTGTTTGAAAACCTAGGTTAAAACAGTCATCTTGAGGTCAAGTAGTTAACTACTAACAGTACAGAGACAAGGACCTCTGTCTGAATAAGCACTTAAATCCACTACAGGTAAAAATATTTGGAAAGCTAAAATAGTCCCTGAGAACCTTTACAAACAGTAAAAACATTTACATCAAGAGACTGAAAGGGGAACACAATTTCTCATTAATTACTTGGACAGGAAATATGGATAATGGTTCAAACATAAGCCTAATCTAGAGCAAAATACATGCAACAAGATATAGAAGGTCTGACAAATGTCCAAATGCTGAAAACAAATCTATACTATCCATTCATAAAATCAAGACACTGTTTCAACAACACAAAAGCATTTCATTAAAAGAACAGAATCCATCCACAGTCAATAAACATTTAGCGAATCCAATTTCAGATAGGAAATTAATTCACATGAATGAGAGCATTGATTAAGACATCACTTGCCTTCCTGGCCCTCCATCATCATTTAGTTCTCCAAAGCATACACAGTATACAAATAAACACTTTCTGCATTAATATTACATGATTAGCTGCACATTCTTTGTACTACTCAGCAAAATCAGATGCCATAAACAAGCTATAAAATGTACAGTATGATCGAATAACAATTGATCAGCAGATTACAAGTTAATGGCTTAATGAATTTCTTTAAGATCTTTACAACAGCCATTGAAGTGATTTTTACTGAATATATGCAGAAACGCAATATTTAAAACATTTAAATAGTCAAAAATAGAACAGAAAACTAAATGGTGAACTAACCTTTACTCAAGAGTAAAGAAATCTAAAACATACTTTGATCCATGTCAAAAAATATAGTTTTTTTTTTTTTTTTGTTTAAGACAAAGAAAAGCTTCAGCTCAACGAGTCAAGAATGGACAAATGGCTTGACATAATTCAGTGAATGAGAACAAGTATTCCCTGAAATTAAGCTTAGCTGTCAATCATCTCAGAAAGCTCCAACAAAAGGTCATCCTCGCCTTTGCCAGGGTCCAGTTCAATCTCATCCTCCAGTCTGTCATCAGTAAATTCATCCAGCAGGTCCTCAAAGTCGTCCGTTGTGGAGGAGTTTCCTGCAGGAGTAGTGCCACGTGCAGAAGCCAAACTTGCCCGACGTGGCCGAGTTTGGGTGGGTGTCTTAATGATGGGGCTACAAAAAATTTGCCAAATAAATACATTTAAAAACAACAGAATAGAGCAATAGAATTAAAAGCAACAGAAATATAATGCAGTAAACCTTGATATATTATTAGAGCTGCAACAAAATTATTCAAGCAATTAATCAACTTGGTTGGTGGTTGCAAATTTGGCTTATAAACAAATAACTATATGCATAGCAGTGGACAACAGTATTGTGTTACTGTTACTCAAGCACTGACAAGTCTAATAACTGACAACTGCTAATTCTGTACAGGCTAAAAGAATTAAGCAGACACCAGCTGTGAGATTTTCTCAAACGCCAGAAACAAGAATATATGTATTAACTCAAGCATAATTGTTTGTTAAAGCATAATTGCGTTGTCCCAAGTTCAAATAAAGTAAGTGATAAATGCTGGTTTATCCTTCTGCATTGAAAGTGTTTGTGCTGTGATGCAGAAAGTGGGTTTGGGTGTTTACATTGCTCACAGAGTAGTGCTGAGCAATACACTCATCATCCACTTTATTAGCAACACCTGTACATTCATGCCTTTCTCTAATCAGCCACTCATGTGGCAGCAGCACAACGTATAAGATCATGATTTTATGCACTGCGCTGTTGCCACATGAGACAACTGCATCAATGAGCACATGTACCAGTGTTCCTAATAAAGTGAATGGTGAGTATATATTGTTCATGATAACACCAAAATAACTTTCATATGCTATGATTTTGTCATTTCGCGATATTGTGACGTGAGCGTTTTGCATGCATTTCCTTATTGTTTTCCCAAAATGCAAGTTAAATTCTGACTTCGTACCACATTAAACCATATCAGGCTTAATATTTATTGGATAAACAAATATCTATATTGTTTATAAAGCTTTTCATGTGAGAGACAGCTTTTTGCTCCATAGCCTTTGTCCTAAATACTGCATAAAAACTGTCTATCCAAGTTAACACATATTTCATATTCTTATTCACATATTTTGTTTCTCACGCCATTAGGTGTACATTCTAGAGACTCTTATTTGTACGTGAAAATTCCAGGAGCTCAGCAGTTCCTGAAGTACTGAAATCTGGCACTCAGAAACATGTCATGAGCAAAGTTTTACTACTGTTTAACCAAAAAAAAAAAAAAAAGTCGCTTATCGCCAGAATCACACACACAAAAACATGAATGCCTATAGGTCACTTGCTTGTGTGCATACAAGACAAAATATCTATCTTTCTTCCTACATTTCCAAATATTTATTCAGAAAAACCAGAGTCTCATACCTTTGTGGAACAGAAAGGGGCTCAGGTGAGCACTGCTCAGCAGGATGTGACACCGGTTGCACCCTGGCTTCAACTTCTAAACTGCAGGATGGTGCAGACAACTAGGGGACACAGAGAAATATTTAAAATAAAAAAAAAAAAAACCCTCTATGATCAGTTAATTTAATCAGGTACTAATTCTGCACATTGCTGTGGTACTGTCCAGTGCTTCACCTGAGTCCGCTTGCAAGGTGGTTCAACATCAGGAGCACGAGCAGCATTAAGAGGTTTCACTGCAGCGACAGCAGAGCAATGGATACTTGCAGCTTTCCTTTTCGGGCCAGGTTTCACCTGAGCAGCTGGCTTCATCACTGATGGCTTTACATTCAGTTTTGGCCTCACTGAAAAGCAGACACAAGTCACACATTGTCAGTTTAACATAACAGGAAAGCTGCTTGAAGTTGATCAATAAACTCCATTCTGTTTTGATATTAAAACACATAGTAAAAACAATAATGTGCTAGAATGTACCTTTTAATTCATCTGCTTTGCTTGGGGGCATTTTGGTGACTGACTGAGTGTTCTCCCAATGTGGCTCCTGTGAATGCTGGCCTAAAGAATCTGCCACCTCGGACACTTGCACAGGAGGTGCCATTGAAGAGGATGACTTGGATTTCTTAGGACTTATGGTAAGAGCGTTCTCCTTGTTCTGCATCTCTGGAGACTTCCTCTGGGGTACTGCAGAAGGGACAGGAGAGGAGGCCTGATGACTAATGCCTTGTTGTATGGACGAATTTGCTTGGTTGGTTATTCCTGGTCTGATGACAGCAGGAGACTTCTTTTCACAAAGTACTGGGATTGGTTTCTGGGCAGCTTGCTCTGCCTCGACAGCAGATGCAGCCTGCTCCTGTTGCTTGCGAAGTCTTTTCTCTCGCATGATTTCCTCAAAGCTCTTTACTGTTACATCCTGAATGGAGGTGTCACTCTTTCCATTGGTTACAGTGGACTACATTTACCAAAAAAAGAAAGAAAAAAAAAAAGATGAGAACTTTTAGAATTGGATTAATGCAAATAAATTATATATGTCTTAAGATCACTAGACAACAAGGACCACTGGGACAACTGGGACTTGCCTCTTCACTGCAATCCGCCTTCTCAGGACTGTGCACTTTTTGAGATCTGATGTTGATAGCTGCTGTAAATAAAATTTAATAAATAATCAACTGAATGATAAATTCTCAAACCATTTCATGAACCATTCCACAAATGACAAACCAAGTAAAACCAAATCTATTAAACTTACATCCAGTCTTGCCAATGCAAAGAATCCGTCTTTTTGGGACTGCATCACTTGAACTAGGTGCATCGTCATTTGTTGTGTCCTGAGTCTTTACTTGCATTTTGGCAGCTTTTTCTTTACGAATCTCTTCAAGCGTCTTTACTCTGATCTCTGCTGCTTGGGCAGTCAGTTTGATCACTCCAGCATTTGCAGGGCCCTCTGTTTTCTCAGTGCTAGCTCTACCTTGCTGAGGCACCATCTTTGTCTCCTGGAGTTTTTTCTCACGCAGGATCTCTGAGAAAGTCTTTACACTAGGCGCAGTGACAGGTTTATTTACTTTTTTGGTGGAACTTGATGCATTTGTAGAGACCTCAGTGACAACTCTGACATCTTTGCACTGCATCTGAGATTTAGCAGCCTTTTCCTGACGAATCTCCTCAAGAGTTTTGATCCGGATCTCACCAGAAGACTTTGGCTCACTGTTTGGTGACTTGGGTGCAGTGATATCAGGGGTTATTCCAAGTCTTTCATGCACTGGTCTCAGAGCTAAAACAGTGGATATGAAAGTTCTTAAATGCAGAATACAGACGTACTGGTGATATGCATCATCGCTACTGCAAGGACACTTACTTTTGACTTTCTCGGGAGGCATACTGGTTTTATTCTCAGTGGAGTCAACAAATCCACCAAGGCGCTTAGCAAGGGACCCTTTCATCCGTAGACCACCTTCCACAAGCAGGTCTAAACGAAGCATATGACGCTTATAAGCTTGAAAAACTCCTGTAAATTATTATGCTCTTTTATTTTACACGTGTATGGTGTACAGAAGGGTGTGTAATACGTCCTCTGTCAATATACCTTCATCAGATCTTTTTCCAAGCCTGTCAGAAATTTTCCTTTTTCCGGAGTCCTCCAAAGCAGACTCTGAAAAGGAGGACATCGGCAGAAATAAAATTTTGAGTAAACTGGAGTTTAAGGTAATCCTGTAATAGTCTTGTGAGATAGAGAGATGATAAATTGCTCTGTTATTATACTGCCTCAATATCCACTGATGTCTTCTCTGATTATATTGCCAGACCTGCCAACCTACGTATTTACATATTTCACTCTGCCATTTAACATCAAAGCATGCTAGTATGAGAAATCACTCAGAAATACACTCAAAAGCTCACCAAAAAAAAAGGAGGGGGGGGGGGGTGGTTTGCGCAGCATCACCTAAAAATCCAACATCCAGCTGAATTTTCTCAATCGCAGCTGCTGGGGTTCTGCCAAATTAATACTCCCCAGCAGAACTCGACTGCCCCTTATCATGCACGTGTTAGAGTAGTATTTACTTAAGACTGATATTACTCAAGTAATATCAACAGCCCCAGAAAGTTGCGCACTCCCCTACTCTCCTTATACTTGACAGTGGAAATGCTCATTTTCTGTCTTTTTGTAGGTTCTGCATAATTTAACTGTTTATCTCAACTTTTTAAAAACTTTTACATAACTATAACCCCATACTTTGTGCCATGCTGGCCATAACATGATTTCTCACTCCACTTTTCTCATTTACAAGTAAATATAAAAATTGTGCTTCACTCCCTTTGCTACAAAACCACTAAATATGTTCTTGTGCAACCAGCTGCCAAAGACACACAATCACCTGAATGTCAACCTTGTGCATTTAAAGTGTCATGTGATCCTCAGAATTTGTTAGAGAACATACTAGTCTTGTGAGATATTGATATTTCCCTGGTACAGGTTTTTGAATTTTTTTTTTGGTGGCATGTGAGATAGTGAGAAGGAACAGGGTTTCCAGGTTGTGTCAGTTAATATTGGAGAGTTCAAAACACCTACACCAATCATTGCAGATTCATACATCCACTGGCTCATCTCCCATTTTATTGGATAGAAAAGTACGGCTGCTTTGAAATATTTTTGAGTGATAACTTACACTAGCTTAATCTGATTAAATTGCTCGGCTCCCACAAAATACATAAAAGGTGGCAGGTCTATTAATACAATATGACAAAGTTACTGTCACTGCATATCATGGCAATGGAATATTGCGTAGAGACGGTAAAATCGTTATATCGAACAAGCCTAGAACATTCATAAATCCACAGCATCACAAACATCAAAGAGCAATCAAAATAAGTTCAGGACAAAGTTCAGGGAAAGTATCAATCAGGGCTTGGTTATAAACATCACTGACACCTGTACGACAAACAGCATTAAATCTATTATTAAATGTGGACAGAATGTGGCCTTCCATTAAAAGCCAGTGAACAGGTAAGAAGGGCATTAGTCAGTGAAGCAAGCGGAGAGATCCACATCATTCACCTCGGCACATAGCAGTCCTTTTGGCAAAAACCCAACACAACTTATCGACAATGTTCCCTCAATTATTTTCTTGCTGAGTTAAACCTATTGCTCTTGTGCAGACGCTTCTGAACAGAAATAGGAGCCATTCAGATTGTACCAATAGACTAACTTTTTATACATTCTGGTGTTTTTTTATTTGATTTGATTTCTCAGTAAGAGCATTATCAGAAGAGACCACACATGGTTAGAGGGAACAGTGCTCACCTCCCTAAGAACACAGCCTGCACAGTAAAGCATGCAGCAGTAAAATCATGACGTGGGAATGCTTTTCATCAGCAGGTTTCAAGAAAAGACGGATAGAGCCAAATACAGGGTTATCCTAGAAGAAAGCCTATTCCAGTCTGCAAGAGACTTGAGACTGAGGTTCGCCTTCCAACAAGATAATGACCCTAAGCATACTGCCAACGCTACAATGGAGTCTAAAACCAAGAACCTGAACGTGTTAGAACAGCTCACTGTGTTAGACCTCAGTCCGACTGTGAATCTAGAGCAAGACTTTAAGTTGCTGTTCTCCAGCAGTTTCCATTGAATCTGACACAGCTTGAGCAATTTTGCCACAAAGAATGGGCAAACGTATCACGATCCAAATGTGCAAAGCTGTTGGACATATCCCAGAAGAGGTGCAGCTGTAACCGCAACCAATGGTGGTTCTACCAAAAGCCAACAAGTGCCTGCTTTTCTGTTTAATTAACCTTTGTGTCACCAAATTTCCAATTAAGTACATTTGGAAAGTTTGTAACACTACAACATGTGAAAAAGTTCAGGGGGTAAATACTGTCCCATGGCATACCACTGGTAGTGACGACTGCTGCCCGTGTGACAGATTGAATGGTTTCCTTCTCGGTGCCAGTTCCGCTGCTGTGCTGTTTTGTCGAGTTGAAACCCTCAGGGCCTTGCAAAAAGGGATGACGAAGATAAAATACACAAAAAGCCACAATGTATGCACACTATTATGATATGTGAAACAGAAATAATTTTAACACAAGCAGCTAAAATTTTACCTGGTCTGTTTAGACTGGCCTTCAGAGCTTTCCCCAACCTGATCTCCTCCAGTGTTTTGATACCAAAATTCAGCGACTCATCTGTACAAGAAATACATTTTAATACAATTTCATTTTTCGTACAATTTAACAAGGACTCAGTATAGCATGAACAACAATCATCCGAAGGAAGATAATGCTACCTCTAATAGAGCTCAGCAGTTTCTTTGGAGAGACACCGGAAGCTTCCTCTCCCTCTTCAGAAAACTGATCTACTAACAGCAATACAGGGCATTTAGGATTCCAAAACAAAATCTGACTAGCATTGGAGCAAAAAAGAATCTAGAAATGATATTACCATCTTCGTCATCCTCATCGTCCACAGGATTAATGACTACTGGTGGGTGTGTGGGACTGGGGACACTCTCTTGAGTCTCTGCCTTGATGACCCCTCTGAGTTGTGGGTTGGTGGTGTTGGAAATGTTGGCAGAAGCAGACAAAACATGGTCGTCCTGTGGAGTTTCTTCCTCTTTCTCCTTCCTCACCACAGGCCCTGTGAGGTAAGGATTGAAAGCAAACACTGTGTGTGATCACAAGGAAATTACTTGTTACCTGCATTAGCGTCAGTAAAAAAAGCCAAAGGAAACAATATGTTTTAAATGATGTCCAGTTGGTTTTATACCTTTGTCTGGGGCAACAAAAAGGCCGTCAATGAAACGTGGCTTCTCATGGTGAAAAGCACAATGAAACTTTTGGCATCCACCTGGCTGATTTTCCCAGTAACAAGGGATTTCTTTGCGGTTTTTCTGTGAGATACAGCATGGTGTATAGTTAGCAAGAGAATATAAGACTGCCACATTTGGAAGACACAAGTGCATTCAGAAAATATTCAGACTACTTCACTTTACAGATTTACGGAAATTACGGCCTTACTCTAAAATGCAGCTGTAGATACACAAGAGATCATATTAATGGTATAACCTAATGATTTGGCTAAAATCCAGGTGTTGTTAAGTCAGAAAACTATTGGCTTATCAGTGTGTAAGTAAGCCTAGTGTGGTTCCAGTAGCATCCACATTACCTTTATATCCATGTGACGGAATTTACATACATTGCGAAAGCAACGGTTCTCCTGCCAAAGACTGCAGACAGTCTCATTACCCATGGCAGCCTCACAATGTCGGAAAGGGCAAGTATCACCCTTCAAAGGAAACAAGAAATAGGAAAAATTGGGAAAAATTCAAAACAAAAACCTTTCCATATCCCACACAAGGCAGAAGTATGTGCAAAGAGGCAATACTTTATGAGGTTTCTCAAACAATCTATACTACCTTAGTGCATGTTGAATAATAGTAGAAATAGCAATCATCTCCCTTATTGCTCATGCTGGTCATGGCTAGGGAATACTCTTGCTGGTCAGGAACTCTTCAAGTGCTGCTACAAGGCCCTCTGGAGTTTCCCTAGTTAAAGTGCAACAAGAATGTTCACATTTTAATTGATTCTAATGTCTTCTTAACATTTATATAATGCAGGAAAACTTGTGATTAGTCACACATACGTTTAGATGATAAGAGACTGTAAATGGTTGAAATTTTTCCCCCCTAGTAACTAAATGGGGTCAATTCACCTGCAGTGGATGTCTCCACCAGGTGTACTTCTTCTGGGTTGTCTCCAAGCTGTAACGGTCCTGAAGGAACACTTGACCGATGAGTTAAGAGTGAACAGGGCGAGAGAGGCTTTCGTCACTGAGAAACGTGCTTGTCTTAGACTGCTTTGTAACAAGTAAAACCGTGGTGAAAAGTCCTTTTCTATTCCTCAATAAAAAAAAAAACATTTGTTTGGTGAGGGCACAAAAATCTTCGGGCTAAATGTCGGAAGCGAGAGCCAGGGAGAGTGGGAATGAAAATCTTGAAAGGGGTGTGTGTGTAGGAACGGGAAGGGGGGTCTTCTATCTCTTCACACCCGTTGTGGCAATTTGAAGATAGGTGAGGACATTTAAACTGGGCAAAAGTTGAATTTTCAAAAGAGAAATAAAAAAAAATCATCCAATGTGAAGGGAGAAAAAAAAAAAATGATCTGAGTGTGGGGATAAAAAGTGCCAATCTTCAGAGAAGATTTTTCTCCATTAGTTGGCCTCTATCCAAATCCAGTTATCACCAGGGCTGTAGAAGAAATTCCTGTATATCCTTTAAAAAGAAAGCAAAACACTCCCCACATACTTCATAAACTAGATAAATGAGTGAGGAATTAAGTTAATAAAATATTATTTGAGCATACGTTCAAATGCCATGATCACAAAGAAATGACACATTTTGGCAAGTTGAGTTTTAGCTTTTCAGAACCTCAAACAGACATTGTACATCAACATATACTGAAGCAAGCACTGATTCAAGCATGTCGGTTTTGGACAAACAGTCCGTTTTAATAATACGCATATTATTAATAAGCATCAAGTTTTAAAATTGGATTTTTTTTCATAGACCATTTCCCAACTTGATTTCGTCTGTTCTTGTTCTATTGTAAAAGGTTTTGCCTTTGAAGTCATGTGCATGACATTTTCTTTAAACCCTCTGTAATCTGCATTAAACATGATCATAAAATGACATGAAGATAAAATGAAACCTGAAAGACCTGGTCGATTACTCATGTTTAACTTGATCTATTTGAAAAAAACAAGACAAATGTAGCAACGATATGCATCGAGTTTCTCAGAGTAACCGCAGTAGCTAGCTAACGAAACATGTTTCATACACCACGATTACTTTAAAATAGAAATGAATAATTCGACCTAACATGCTACTAAAATATAGGTAAAGCAACAAGCCATACATAAAATGTTAAGTAGCTAAATGGCTAACAAAGTGAACCATTCCACAGCAGGCCGAGTTTACTTCGCTGAAAACGAAGCATGCTAAGACAGCCCTACTCGCTGTGACTAGCCTGACAGCTCATATTTCCTACAATTTCAATCTACTGATAATTGATAGAAAGTCCCGAAGTATGACCTGATTTCACTGAGATTCAGATTCTGATCACGCTAGCTAGAGCTAGGTCAGCTAACATTTGCTCGACTTAGACAATTACACCGATGTTAGCGCTAGCTACCTAGCCAATGTACGAGACCATTTACTTAAATACATAATTAACACAAATAAAACGTAGAAATTACCAGTTTATATGGATATGACTTGTTAAAACCTGTTTTCGTATAAGAGCATTGGTCGACGATGGTCCGGGCCTGGTTTAAACGAACAAAATGGCGACCACACGGAACAAACCTAGCAGGCTCAGCCGTAACCACCCACTTTTGCTTTCGAGGCGAAGATGCAACTTGTAATTCGTGACTACAACCAGTAAAACCCACAGAAAACGCCCCCTCAACCTGAAATTTAAATTCGTCGACATGGGGTAGGCTGCTCAACCACCAGTTCCTATGCCTTTTACAGTGTGACGTCAAATCAACATGGCCGCGCACATTGTGAACAGTGTAAGATGGTTCATGGTTCAAGGCTCTTTATTTAAAAGTATCCCTGTCAGTTTAAAAACTTTGTTTAAAGCGCATTTATGTTATGACTGTGTAAACAACCATTTTCCTACACTTGCATTCAATGGAGTTTATGTATTAGATAAAAAAAATGCAATAACTTCTTTATCAGAAATGCTCTTTCTTCAACTCCAGGATGCCCCTCTAAAGCACAATCTAAATGGAGGATCTGTTATCCGGACTCTGATTTGAAAAACCTATGGACCTTTCCTCACATTTTTTTTTATTCCAAGTAAAGTTAAAGAACTCCCTTTCAAAATTTCATAGATACTAGTTTTCTGAGAATATATCTTCATTGTGTTCATTCTGTAATACTGATGAAGAATCTATTCTACATCTGTTTTGTCATTGCCCATTCTTCAAGTATTTCTGGTTAGAAGTTACCGTGTTAATTTCTTTCTGCTCTAACAAAATGATAGAAATGACAGAATCATCATCAGAAAGATCATTTTTTTGGTCAGATTTTCATTCTAAAGACAGTAATCGTGAACATACTGTATTACTGCTTTGTCTTCTGGGTAAATTTCACCTTCATAAAGCCAGAACCATTAATTGCAAACCTAACTTTAGAATGTTTTCATCTGATTTAAAGTCTATTTTTACTTCTTTTAAGAGTGTGTCTAAACCTTTGAACTTAAAGGCTTCTAAAACATTTAACATTCTGTTGTATGGTATCTTTAAAATTTTTTTAAAATTTTTTTTTATGTTGATATATTATGTTGATTTGTGTAGCTCTTATAACTACATGTGGTGATGTCTTTATTTGTCACATACATATTACATACGTGTGATGTCATGTAGTGAAATGTTTTTCCTTAGTGCCTCGCCCCAGAGCGCAACAATGAACAGAACAACGACGAACTAGATATACACATGCATAATAAAAACAGAATATAATAAAATCTAGTAGACTATATGACAAAGAAAGTTTAGCAGCCTTTAGAGGAATGTAATGTAGAATATGAATATACATAAATATAATATTTTTAAGAAAGCAGATATACAGAGCTGTAGTGTGTAAAAAATATTTTTTTCATAGTGCAAACTATAGAGTTAAAAATGTTAAAAAAAAAAAAAAAAAAAA
>CM040994.1:8212302-8246760 GCA_022985145.1 Pangasius djambal
AAAAAAAAAAAAAATAATAACACATGAACATCTACTTGCGTATTTTCAGATGTGTAATGGAAATTTGACAATAGTTAATGCTGTAAGCAAGTTGGCTAATGGAAACTATGGTAGATACATTTCAGTCATGTAATAAACCTGACACAAAATTACCAAACTGATTAACTTCCCCATTCATTTTGTTCTGAAAGTCTGTATTTAGAGGAAATTTCATATGAAGTCTTACTTAATCCTCTGTCAGCCTTTAACTCAGCAGTTTTTAAAACTTCTCAAAACGAGGCCCACTGGAAGGTAACTGTGAAGTGAGACAACTGAAACTTCACTCCTACATTATCAACTTTTTTCTCAGTTGTCTAGCCATGGGACTGAAAATAAAAATTGCAGAGGAAAGTCATAACCTCCACTGCTGAGTAATATCTCCAGTGGTATTAATACATTTGGCCTATTTACTGTGTTGCATGTTGAGCACAGACCACAGTAGGCAAAGTAGGCTTGGAAAAAACTTGTGCATGGGCATCAAATGGTTAAATGTACAGTAAGTGAGACATTTTGTTTGAAGCATTTTTATAGCATCTGTGTCTAGTATACCTGCAGCTCACAGACGATAGCTTAAAACAGTTTTATTTCATGACCAGGATGTATTGTCTTCTCCCACATCCATTCCCATTATTTAGCTCTGACTGACTAATGCAATAATTTTGTTATGCTGCTATACTGATATAGTTTAGTGAAAGCTATATTGATACACATTAACTTCAAATGTTTGCCTGTTTCTCTCTGATGCTAAAAGATCTTGCTCTGGGTTTTAGTCATAATCCATCGCAATACCTTATGCCTTTGAACATACAATACACAGGGCTAAATGAAATCACAGTAGAAGCACTTGTCTCACACTGGGGTCAGGAGCATGCATTACAGAACTGAAAAATAACCCCACCCTGTCATTTCACACCATCCAAGTGTGAACACATTACTGAAAAGCAATGGGTTGGTTTCTGTGCAGAGGGAGGGCATGGCCTTATTCCATTGAATCAGGTTGCGATCAGAAGGTAATGGTTACCTTTTTAAAGGTTATTTTGAATCTTATATTAATTGTCTAAATTGAAATGTTAAAATGTTGGAATTTCCTTTAGACTCTGTCTGTAAAAAAGTGCAACTGCAGCACTGCGCCTAATTTTAGTTCAAGATTCAAGTAAGCCTTTCAGCCATTTTAATGCATTAGCACCCATGAAGTGCTGGCTGTTATTTTATAAAGTTGCCTGACATGCACAGGGTTTAACTGTCACACTATATTAAGTGAGACAATTTGCAAATTCCAGTCCACTCCCAGACACGTAAGTGGCTTTTTTGAGTCAGCTGCCTTCTCTGAATCACATGCTTTTCATAACAAATGTGATGAAACATGAGGACAAGTGAGTCAACCATGGGCTGACATTAAAGTCGAGAGGTTGTACGACAGAGTGAGAGCTAGCAGAGAGAGAAACTAGGGAGATTTAAAAAGAATAAGAGTGATAATGAGGATTAAATTAACCAAAATGAAAATAAGAGAGAGAACTAAGACATGAGAAGAACGCAATTGCTTCAATAACCGGGAGAGCTTTCAGCAGATATTGCAATAATAGATGCAACCTGGTTTAACCCTATTGACACAGGCAGTACTGGTGAACTTCATAATTTTTTTTTTTCTGCTGTATGCTATGAGACTTTTAGATACTCTTTAAACATTAAAACCATTACAAGAATACTATTTTTAAATAAAGATTTTTAAATAAAAGACTCAGTTTTAGGATCTAAGAGGGACTCAGTAGTATCTGAAATCTCTCTCACTGCCTTAAACCCTGTTATAAGATCCTAAGCTATGAGGTTTACCACAAGGTAAATTATATATCACTTTTCATGTTAAACTGCTCTAGCTTTGACATGGAAAAGTCTTAGCAGATTCTGTAGTTGCGAAGCACATGTGATGATTTTTGTTTTTAAGATTGTTTTTAAGAGCACTCACCTGAGGCAAAGTAAAACGAAAGGTCATGTTAGTATTACATGTATTAAAACAATACATTTTCTGACAACGTGTGGGTGGTTTAATCCTTTCAAACTGGGGAGATTTTGGTGCTTCCCAAAATGTAGCTAAATCAATTGTCTTTATAGACATGTGATGACTAGCACTGTTGGACACACAGAAGAGAAGTGATAAAACCTGAACACTTCCTAATGTGGACATTTTATGGAATTTTATTTAAAAAAAATCTTTCCTTGACTTGCATGTGTATGTGTCTGTAGTTGTTTCTGTTTTATTATATATCTAACAAGAATTGTTTTGGGCCATTTTTATGCTAGGTCTACACCTTTGAGTCTTAAAATTGTAATGCTTCTACATTTGTTTTTTTGCACTTCTCCGACACTTCTTAGACATCTCTGTGGCTACACTGCCCTCATTTTGATACCAGCTTTAACTAGGATTTCTATGCTGCATATCCCAGGTTCTATGAAACCCTGACACTAATTATGTTCAAGAATGTTTTGGGAAGGACAGAGGCTTGTCATAGAGAGCCCTGGAGACAGGGCTGTGAGAGTGCTCAGAAGTCAGGATGCAATTATCCCTAGCCCTGTTCTCTGGCATGACTATCCTCAATATCAAGGATATCCTCCAGTACTGACACTTCCATGGACAGCAAGGAACCGGAAAGGGGGAGGCACTCAGACCGTCAGTTCCTTCCAACAACACAACTCCTATAGGCTTTGGAGCAAACCAAGGTACATGGTGAATATGAAGCCGTGCTAGTTTCTGAAATGAGCGTAAAATTATATTATCATAATATTTGAGCCAGGAGAGACCGTTTCAGCTTAAATGGCTTTAGTTTAAGATCAGTGGTCTCATTCTATAACAGTAGTCTTCATGGCAAAGGAAACCATAACGGATTAAAGGATTCCATAACTAACTGTGTCTTTCCTAATCTCACGATGCCTTTTTTAGTGTCTGTGTTCTGTTTGCTCTGTTGTTTATTTTCTAATTTTCACTTTGCCTTCCTGTAAGCTTTCAGGACATTTCAGCATAACTCCGGTGGTCGACTCAGAGGAAGTATGGGAAGGATACAGCATGTCCACAGAGCTGGGTGGGAGGCAGATAGTTGACTGATGATTCTGATATCCTGCAGCTTATCTAATACACATGCACAAGATCCACTGAGCAACACATGGCTGCACTGGTAATTAAGTTTGAATGATGTCAAAAGTTAGTGGTATTTAATTAAAATGTAACTACATTCTTACTTAATTGGTAAACTGCCTCACATTTTAGACCTAACCACAATTACTAAGAAACATACATACATAATTTTAATGCCAACTTAAAACTGCAACACTACACATTATTATTATTATTTTTTTAAAAGCATATTGCTTAAGATGTTTATAGTGCAATTCAGCAGTGTCTGGAAGAGTCCTTTGTTAGCTTAGAGTAGCTAAGCTAGAGTAGCAGCTGGCTACATTACATGCACTTCTGATGAAACTCTGTGTAATGGTTGATGGCAGTATTTATTATAGCATGGGTGTCTCTTTTTCTCTGTTTTTCTGACATATTGCCTTCTCTCCCTTCTCCTTCTTCCCCTCTTTCTGTCACTCTTTCCTACGTTTTGTCTCACCTACTCTCTTTTCCTGTTGCTCACCTATTGTACAGATTTCTTTTCCCATCCCTGCTTATCTAAACTGCATGCCTATGACAGTCAAATTAGCGTGTGCTCTTAGATGAAGGTTTTTTCCAGCCATGAGCTTCAGCTACTTCATAATAAACATAGACATAATAAACTTGACTTGTTAAAATCTACATAGCACTGCAATATGCTCAGTTTGCTCAGAGAAGCAATCTTGCTGCTTTCACGATGCAGAGTTGGTAATAGCTACTAATAGCTGGTTGCCTGTTAGGATTGACTGTTAATAATAATTTAGCCATTTCACAGAAATGTGTATGTTGAAATCGGTGACCTTAAGCAAGTGTGTTTTTGAGTGGAATCCTATTTCCAGGATGTGTACTTTGTTTTAATTTCCTCATTCAGAGCAAAGAGTTTCACAATGAATCAGCTGCACACACATGCAGAGGTGGATGTCAAGGTCTTACATGTCTATACTGGGTTAAACGCAATCTGTTTCTTCTCCTGCACATGACCAGTAGAGCACTTACCAAGCATTCACTGACCTACCAAAGACTTAGCTCTATTTGCCCTGATATTGTCTAGGCTCATGATGACACGAAACTCTGCATGATAAAGGTGTAACCTGGGATCAGCACCTTTGGCTTCCTTTCCCATTGATCATCAGAGGGAGTGGAGAGTGTGTGTGTGGTATCATTTGAATATGTGATCACCTCTTTGTGTACAGATAGTTGCCATGGTTGCTTTGTTTTTCCCTGCCTGTGTGTCGACATATTTCCTGTTGGCTCTGAGTGGGGAGATCTTGAGCAATCCCCAGGCTGTTGCGTAACACTGCCATTCTTTCTAGCTTTCACAGGTGTGCTCTTGCTTTCTGTCATGCTCTTACACTCTCTCCCTGTCTCCCTCCCTCTCTTAAGCATTTCTCGCCTCTATCTCCTTCTCTATACCCAAGTATGTGGAAGTCTAGCTTTTTGAGGAATGCTAGACTCTCAGCATGTGGAGGTGAGGTAACGCTGTGTACATACATGGCCTCCAGCCACTGGGGAGGTACAGAGCAGGACAGGGGAGTGGGGAAGAGAGCAGGGGGAGGGCAGGAGAAGTTGCACAACTGCCTATCTGGAGCTCCTTTCTGTAACTCTAGAGCTTCTGCTCTGTTCCCCTCATGGGAGTATTGTAGACAGAAGCAGAAAGGAAAGTGGTGGAGATACCTGTAACAGGTTGCAAGGTAGACTGGGACAAAGAGCGGGATTATAGAAGAACAGCAGCAATTAAAGGAATAAAAGAAGAAAGTATAAATATTCATTTTTAGCTCTCTGCTGAAAAGCAGTATAGTATCCAAAATAATTCTGCAAACTACCGGCAGTAAACTCTGTTAGTTTGAGAAGACCCTTTGGTGCCTGTGCTTCTGAAAAATGTAGCATGTGCACCGAGCCCATCTGATGACACTACACCCAGCTAGTGATGTACTATATGAGATCATATGCAATTCCAGGCAATAGCACTGTCTGTCATTGCAATAGAGCAGAGCTCCAATGTTTACCATGCTGTAAAGACCTGCAATCAGAGTGCAATGATGACCAATTGTAGAGTGTTTAGCTTCACACATATGGCTGCATGCTGAGCAACCTCCTCATTCAAATGAATGAAGGTAATGAAGGTCAGTCATGATTGTGCATGCATGTGCAACAGCAGCTGAGAGGGCTTTAAGTCTGAGATTGCATGAGAATTGCAGGATGTGACTCAGGTATTAACATAGTGTGACCACAAAATGCTGGTCTGAGGTCTGCTCAGTATGCGAGTGCATGATAGTGCTGGCTATGACTGAGAGTTGCCTCAATAGGAAGTTAATCTCCAGTGAGTTTTTAAGGAGTTGGTTAATTGTGCTCCAGAGAATTTAGCTTATCATACCAACATCCGGTGTTTTTGACATTCTTACTTGCATGTGAAACTGACACCAAGCTTGTGCATGGTTATTAAAAAACCTAAACAGAAAAAGCAAAACATTGTCATTATTGTTTTCTCAATGACACATTGTATTCTCTTACAGATTATACTGGAAAAAGTAAAGACTTTGTAAAGCTCTTGGCCAAACTGCAGTTAGGCAGTCATTCACCTGAAACAACTCTGTAATGTGGGCAGGCAGTGGCAAGATAAAACAAGTTCACCTGAAGCTAAAGAGGAAGCATTTCTGTCTCATTCATTACTCTTTCCAGCTCTCCTGTGGTTTCTGGAAAAAGGAAGTGCCAAAAAGAAAGTCAGAGTTTCTCTTATTCTTGTGTTGTGTTATTAACAAGTTATTACAGAGAGATAGAAAGTCAGACTGGTATTCCCCTTTCGAAACTGACAAGGCTAAATCAGGCATATTGCGCTGTAGTGGTTGCACTCACTGGAAAAAAATGGGTATTGCATAGGAGAATGATGTGGGTTGTTAGGCTAGTTTGTGTGAAACATTAGTCATACCATGACTTGCAATGTCATAATCATGTAGGGGTAATCATAGCTTTGGGTTCCTTTTGGGATTTTTTGGTAATACTTGGCCTTAGACAATATCACATGCAGCAAGTTTTATTAACTTCATTTTTTCCTGAACCTCTATATAACATTTTGTATGACCTGTATAGCTTGTCTTGGACTTTGTTTTACACATATATAAATCTGACAGACAATGCCATCAACTAAATGACATTTAGAGTGAAACTGAAAACAGTAGGAAGAGAACATGCCCCCACTAAAGTTGTTGAACAGAAATTAGAGACGGGAGGTGGCTGGTGCAGAAATGTTGTCACTAGTAGAGAAATAGACAGGTGGGAATTTTTAGGAAGTTAACTAGGAAGAAGCTGTAGCTCCTGGTATGGTCTTTCTCCCAAAGTTCAGCTATTTCATAACTCCTTTAGCTATTAGAATTTACCCTGCATAAAGATTATACAACTGTGTGGTTAATCTTTATGTGTATGACTATGTTCCTTCCTAAAATGGCAGGCTTTTATTCTCTCTCTCTCTCTCTCTCTCTCTCTCTCTCTCTCTATCTATCTATCTATCTCTCTCTCTCTCTGTGTCACACACACATACACAGAGAGAGAGAGAGAGAGACCGTGTAGCAGTCCATGTGACTCAAAATAAAACTTGGTACAGGAAAAGACCTTTTCATTTTGCAGAGATATAAAGATAATCTCAACAAATCACATGTCTGACATTTACTTAGAAACAGGACAAAATATTTCCACACAAAACAGAATTGTTTGTGAAATCCAAATAGGTTGACCATTGACTGTTAAAAATGTCTATTTACACAAAAATGTTACAAGGAAACTTTTTTTAAATTAGAACCATTGCAGAGTCAAAAGAATGCTCCAAGTTCAAATGTTAAGAGTAAGCATTGTTTAAAGCTGTATTGGTGCACACTTTACCATCTTTCCCATGACAGGCAGCTAAACTTGAAAAAAGTGTTTTAGAGAATGTAGACCAACTATGCCTAACAGTTCTTCTTATAGAGAATGATTCACAGTGTGATAGACTTTAATTAAAGCCTTGATCTAACAACTGCTTTGTAGAGATTTCAATGGAGAAGTACTTTTGTTTAGAGACCTTGAGAAGCCTATCCTCCATAAATGGAACAGTGAAGTGACTGGGTGGCTCATTTAGGAGAATGGATTTCTTAGGCTACATGTGCATTTAGGGGATCTGATTTCTTAAAAGCTATTGAATAAGCCTGCTTCCTCTTCCATGAACAATTAATTATGCTAGGTTGAGTGAAACACTACACAGAGACCAGTCCTGTATAAGATTTCACTTTCACAAAATACGTATTCACAGTTTCGTGTAGAAGGCAACAGAACATGGGTACTGATTCTTGCCTGTCTTTGTGAGGACAGTATTTACACATTCCTGGCCATGCTATTAATAAAACACTGTGTGTTTCACATGGAGTAAGACAGAGCTTTATTTTGAGTCACATGGACTGCTACTTGGTGTGTTTCTGTGTGTGTGTGTGTGTGTGTGTGTATGTGTGTGTGTGTGTGTGTGTGTGAGACAGAGAGAGAGAGTTGCTGTGCTGTTCATCTTACTGTGTTTAAACTGTGATTGTGTGGTTTGGGGGGGTGGTCAGGGGTGAGGGTGGGGTGTGTTTTAGGATGGAGTAATCTGAACCTTGACCGCTCGGATGTGTTGGACATCCTAGTTCCCAGAGTATCTTGCCTAATACATTATTTTCCCTGCTCACTGTCCCTGTAAACCTCTGAGAGATAAGACAGAGATATAAGTGCACAATCTATGATTCCTATGCTTAATCACTTTTTCATATGTAAAAACTGCTTTTATCATCATATTGCAATTTAAAATTTTAAATTTGTTAACCATGGTTATTCTATGCCATGCGAAAGTCAGGAATGAATCATGATGTTGTGAGAATATTTCAGTCTCTCATGAAATATCAAGACTGGATTGTAACAAGAAAATTGGTGACTAATATTTGACAGCAGAAACAGTTGCCCATATCTATCTTCTTAGTTATTAATAAAGGCTTATGTGTCTTTCCACAATAATATGGCCAAATATGTGTATTCATGACTGTTTTCACAGAGTTTCTCAGCAACAGTGAAAATGTACACATTCACATCATAAATTAAGCAGAATTAAATTTCTGGCGTAGATGAAATGTTTGTGAGTAGAGAGTCAATCTGACTATTGCCTGAATAATTCCATCTCAAGACTGAATGACACCTGTTGACTCTCAGCCAATAAAGACATGGTATGAATTTTTGCATAGTAATGTGTACATTAATATACAGTCAGGTCCGGAAATATTTGGACAATGACAGAGTTTTTGTGATTTTGCCTTTATACACCACCACAATGGATTTGAAATAAAACAATCAAGATGTGATCGAAGTGTAGACTTTCAGCTTTATTTTAAGAGGTTCCACAAAAATATGGCATTCACCATTTAGGAATTAGCAATTTTAAGCAAAGTACCTCCATTTTCAGGGGCTCAAAGGTATTTGGACAAAGTGACGTAATTGTAAATATAACCATAATTTTAATACTTGGATGAAAATCATTTGCAGTCAATGACTGCCTGAAGTCTGGAGCCCATGGACATCACCAAGTTTCCACTGAGTTTCCTCCCTGGAGATGCTTTGCCAGGCCTTCACTGCAGCCACCTTCAGTTGCTGCTTGTTTGTGGGTCTTTCTGCCTTCAGTCTTGTCTTCAGTAAGTGAAAAGCATGCTCTATTGGGTTGAGATCAGGCGAATGACTTGGCCATTGAAGAAGATTTCATTTTTGCCTTCAAAAAGTCTTGATTTGCTTTCGCAGTATGTTTAGGGTCATTAGCCACCTGCACTGTGAAGCGGCGTCCTATCAGTTTTGTAGCATTTGGCTGAATGTGAGCAGAGAGTATAGCCCTATACACCTCAGAATTCATTTTGCTACTTCTTTCAGCAGTCACATCATCAATAAACACCAGTGAGCCTGTTCCATTGGTAGCTATACATGCCCATGCCATAACACTGTCTCCACCATGTTTGACACATGATGTGGTATACTTTGGATCATGAGCTGTTCCTTTCTTTCACCGTACTTTTCTCTTCCCATCATTCTAGTACAAGTTAATCTTGGTTTCATCAGTCCAAAGAATCTTATTCCAGAACATGGGAGGCTTTTTTTAGATGTTTTCTGGCAAAGTCTAATCTGGCTTTCCTGTTCTTGAATGTTACCAGTGGTTTGCACCTTGTTGTAAACCCTCTGTATTTACATTCATGAAGGCGTCTCTTGATTGTAGATTTTGACAATGAAACGCCTACCTTCTCCAGAGTATTCTTGACTTCTGTTGATGTTGTGAAGGGGTTTTTCTTGAACAAGGAAATGATTCTGCGATCATCCACTTTAGTTGTCTTCTGTAGTCTTCTAGGCCTTTTGGTGTTGCTGAGCTTGCCAGTGCATTTCTTCTTTTTAAATTTTCTTTTAAAAGTTTCACTCTTAAAGTTTTTTCTATCTCTGATATGTCTATTTTGTTTTTTCATCCTAATGATGGCCTCCTTCACTTGCATTGAGATCTCCTTGGACTTCATATTGGTACACAGCTGCCAAATGCCAACTCAATACCTGATCTCAACTCCAGACCTTTTATCTGCTTAATTTGTCTTGAAGTAATGAGGCAATGGACCGTACCTGGTCAATTAACTTCTTGTCAGTCAATTGTCCAAATACCTTTGAACCCCTGAAAACTGAGGTACTTTGCTTAAAATGGCTGTAATTCCTAAATGGTAAATGCCATATTTTTGTGGAACCTCTTAAAATAAAGCTGAAAGTCTACACTTCGATCACATCTTGATTGTTTTATTTCAAATCCATTGTGGTGGAAGGCAAAACCACAAAAACTCTGACATTGTCCAAATACTTCCGGACCTAACTGTAGAGATTATTCTTTATATTGTACACTGTATTAAGCTTATGGTAGACTGCTGTAACTATTTCATTGTTTGCTACTTCACTATAGCCTAAAGATAGCAGTGGTCATGTTAGTTAGGTGAGCTAAGCAGTAATTGTCTAACTGACAGTAAAATGAGGACTGGTGATAGTTTGGCTGATCTACTGGCATGAAGCTTCTCAGCCCCAAGAGCCATTTCTGTGGAGTGTGCCACTTTGAAGACAAACTGGATAAGATCCTGGAGGTCATTCTGGGTAAGAAATAGAAAAATGATTGTATACAGCAATGTAAGAAAGGAGAGAAATTATACCAGTCGATAGGTGATGTATGAGGTGTCTAGAGTGTGGGATGGTTATAATCTAGTAGCATACAGTGCAATATCAGCAATTCTCTTACTACAATTCTCTACATGAACTTCCTTGTGAGAGCCAATGCAAGACAGTCCTTTCTCCTCTACATTGGTGAGTGAAAGAACAAAATCCAAAGGCTCTATGTTACAGTCGAATACCAGAATACCAGAAGGAAAGCCAATGCAAGGCATAGACATTAGTGGCAGGTTTTGATGAGATGTTCAAAGCTTACTCTATCTTCAATCTCTCTTATGATGTAGCCCTTTGCCATTTCTGTACATTAGTAAAGGCCACAATGTATGGAATGATGTTAGAAGTGCAAAGTTAAATGTATGTATTAAGGAGCATTACTGCTGCAGCATAGTGACTGACCTAACAAAAACCTTTTGGTGGGAAAGATGTTCACAAAATATATTTATTTGTTTGTCAGCATTTAAGATTTCACCATGGTTTATGTGGAGTAAAATGTGGAGAGCTAGAGTGTTCTTTATATTTTTGTACTCATAACAGTTTCAGACCTCATTGAAAACACTGTGCAAACTATAATTACTTCAATGGGGGAAGTTATTGATGTTCAAAGCAAAGTGTAAGAGGGTGTTCTCAAAACCTTTTCTTCTGAAGCTAGGGTTCAGACCTTTATAAAAAAAGTTTCGGTGAACCAGACAATTCTTTTTTAGGATTAAACACAAAGGCAAAGAGTGAGAATTAAATACAGGTATATACAGCCAGCTCCCTGTAACAGACAAATATGTGTATGTGCCTATCCTGGGTACTTTGAAATCCATTCTCAAAAATAAGAGAGCATCTTGCAGGGCAAATAGAAAAAAAAGGGTATTTACAAAGACATATGACAATTAATAGTTGACATATACTTAGGTAGACATATAATCATGATTGGTTTTAGGAAAAATAAACTATATTCTTTATTCTTAAAACAGAGGCATACTCTACAGATTGTGCTATATTATGAAAAATTGTAAACTCTCTTTTTATGGTACTCAGTACCAGTTTAGCTTGTTTAAATTTACTGTAAAGATCATTATATATGAAGAGCTTGTTATCACAATAGCCTGTATTGTAAACACAGTTCTTTGATGATGAATTTAATGCATAATGCCTTTTCTGTTACATGCATAAATCAGCTTACTTTCTTCAGACAAAAGAAAAAAAACTCTTTCCTTTAATAAGCAGTACATAATCCCATACTGTTGTATTTTGAAAACTGATCATTGTGTTTTGAAGTTTAGTGCTGCACATGTTTGAAATATGAATAAAACTAACATATAAAAGCAACAGTGATTCTCATTTCTCTAGCTAAGTAGCAGTGATTCTAGAATTAACTGTGTAATGTGATATGTACGGTATATTGTTAAAGAGAGTCAACTCCTGTAGAGTTAGGAAATTACACTGTAAGAGTCCATTAACACTGCACAATAGAGTTGATAAAATATATCACCAATTAGTGTAGATCTGTGATAAAGTTTTCCTCTCTACAAGGTCAAATTTATCTGTATTACAGTGTCAAAATGCCAACAGTATATGCATCCATAGAGATAAGTGTTGAAATGAACTCTGATAGAGGTAGTCTGGGTTTCCTAATTTTGCTGTCAATTACCCTACTCTAGAGCAGTTATATTATCCATAATTATACCCATCACTGCAGTGTGTCACTTCCACTGTCACCGATTGTTCCTCTGAAAGACTATCATTGGGTTTCATTTAGCTCTGAAGGAAAAAACAAGGGTTAGTCTTCAATCCTCACAAAGAAAGCGATAAAAAGCAAGAGGTGGCAGGTAGCCAGCCATTACACCTATTGTTGTAAACGGAAGAGATATGAGGTTTGGGGAGGAGCATGTGATGGGAGGGGTTGCCTTCATCTCTCTGTAACCTGAGGCCCACCTCACTTCCTTTTATGAAGCAAGCAATGGACATCATGCACCCTCTGTAATAACATACAGAGTCTATAGAGTGTCTGACAAGACCAATTTTTGTTCAAGGCTACTGAGAAAACATTTTCCAAGTGTAATTATTGTGTGGCCGACAATGGCAGACAATGACAGACTGTTTAAATGTCACCCTCCCCATCACTCTCAGCTCATCTTTGCTCTGTGGTTGGGTTTGTTTCATTTAACTGGGATGTTCTCACTTCTATGTTATTGTCTTGTTTCTGCTCTATTGGTTAGATCTGCTGAGGTTCAGCACTTTGCTTGGGTGCAGCGTAATCTGGAAATTGTGTTATTCTCTACCTCGAAGCAACAATGATTGCAATAAAATGTCTGAATGGAGTGATGAGGACTATGACACTGCAAGGTTTGGCTGGTTAATGTATGTACTGTAAAGTCTATAAACATTCTGTCATCTCCATGCAAAGCAAGAATATATTGAAATTTTCAAAACTCATCATCAGCACTGTCACAACACCAGAAAACAATATAGTTGTTTGACATTTTTGCTTTGTATGTGTGAGGCAGTGAAGGCCTGTGCCAGCAGCATGAATTCTTTCAGAAAACTTTCAGTTGTGTTCCAATAACGCACAATGCCCTGTGCCCTCTGCAGTATGTTGACGACTTCAGGGTTTACAGAAACCCTGATGGGCCAATTGCCCGGTCGCACCCAATCTGTCATTGATGCAGTGGTTAGTTGAGGGCAAGATTACTCTATGGTTGCAAATAGCAAAAAGACCAAGGATATGATCATCAGTTTCAGGAGGGAGGAAGATTGATCCACTTATACCTGAGGTCAATGACCAATGCCTTGAAGGGGTAAGGGCTTTTAAACTCTGAGCATGGCAAGGCATGCTGGGCTCAGTACAGAAGTGCTGGCTCAGATCTATGTGTCTTTCATTAGGCCTGTGCTGGAGTATGCTTCCCAGTCTGGGCCAGTCTGCCAAAAAAACTCATTACAGATGTAGATAGTGTACAGAAAAGATGTTGTTGAATTATTGTAGTTCCATCTATGCTTTTCAGACCTTGGAGGTGAGAAAAGATGAAGTAACATGTTGAGAATTTAAATGGCACCTGCAAGATCCAACCAGTCCATTGCATGAATTACTGACTGTCAGAAGTATGTAGGTATGGTCTCGTTCTGTGTGTGTGTGTGTGTGTGTGTGTGTGTGTGTGTGTGCGCATGTGTCTCCCCTGCTACTTCTTACATCTCAATAAGTTATTCTTTTATGAACAGTACACCTCTGGGTGGAAGGACAGTCACATGTGACACAACACAGCCAATGAAAGTATAATTTAGCACTACATTAGATTGTGTGTGTGTGTGTGTGTATGTCTGCCGGGCAGGCTAATTGCTCAACATCCTCTCAGGTCATGTGAAATGTGAGCAGAACAGAGTGACACAGGATGTGTACCCTTGGCCCACAGTATGCTGGCTACCCTCCCTCCATTCCATCTCACCCTCCTCCTCTCGTTCTTCCCCTCTCCCTTTCCCTGCTCCACATGATATAATAGGCCTTTTGTATGTTTTGTTAAAAAAGCTGTACGGTTACTCATCTGAATGACAGCAGTGATGACATACTCACCCTCACACACCATACAAACTTCTTCTTGTTCAACATCCTCTCACCTTTCTCATACTGTATCTAAATATAAGAAGGTATTTCCAGGAAAAATGACACACTGCTAGCCAGAAGGACTCTTTATGAAATCATTATTAAAATGTGTAAGCCCAGTGACCAACTAGATGAGACCACAGCCTTATTTGCATTTGACCCTTGGTATAAAGTATGATGTTCAGGGCAAAAATATGTTAATGAATAGATCGTTACATCTCACAACTTTCATTGACTTGGGCTTCAAAAATAGATCTGAACTCATGTGGACTTATATATGACACATCAAAACCAAAACACTTAACGTTTTACGTAGAAGAAAACATGAACAGGAATGTCTCACAACCACATAGTGATACCCTACCGAGTGATGATAATTATACATAGACAGATTGATAAATGAACCCATACAGTGCTCTATAGAGGATATCTTTCTTAATCTGGTGAACTGTATAGTGCTTATTACCATGCTTTGTTCTGACAGGAGAGGTCTGGGGCAGATCGCAGAATGTGGTATGTGGATGTGTGTGAGTGGTCATGTTTTTCAGCTCACCTTGCAGGCAGCAGAGTTCTCCAACATTTTAAACGACTCCTCTGTGTCTTTGAGCCACAATATTTCCATCATAATTATGCATTCAGTTTAATCTGCACTTATTTTGAATTCTCACACTGGGGGGCACATACCCCTGTGTATCTGTGGCATAACACTAGCCCACCAGTCAGTGATGGAGGCATCTGTGGTGAGTTTTCTGTCTCTGGTGGGGCACCAAATCCAAGCAGACTTTTTTTCGTTAGGAAGGCCTTGCGTTGTCAACAAGCTATGCCCCTCTCACTGAGATATGTGTTATTTGGGGCCCAACCCCAGACTTCTGAAATTCTCTTAGTTCAAGAATGCCAAAGGAACTACTGCTGCAGCTGAAGTCAGCAATACTAGCATCCTCAGCTGAAACTGGTACCAGACATAGTGGCTTTTGCTGAATCTGACTGGTGAGTTCAATTCTCAGTGAATCTAGATTCACCCCAATTAATTGTGTGGCCTATTTCATGTGTTAAGCAACTCTTTTCTGAGTTCATTGTGAGATCCAGCACTGTAATTTGAGAGACAAGGGAAGACATGTTCCGAATGGCCTGCACCTCTGTTGGGGGTGCAAAGGAGGCAGTCATCCAAATATAGCAGTATCCTGGTGCCTCTGGTCATCAGAGGAGAAAGGGCTGCCAGCATATACTATGTCACAAACACCCATGGCACTATAGACAGGGTGTAGTCTCAGTTGTAGTATCAACAACTTCTTCTGAACCAAGTCTGCTGCTAGGTTGTCCAAACGCCAAAAAACACAGGTTGTTTTCTCCGCTTCTTGCAATGTTTATCAGTCATTGCTATGACATGAGTAACATACTGTATATATAGGGATGGGGAATTGGGAAAAACGTGCTTAATGACTGCTCTGACTACTGCTTAGACTGAAAGTATAGGTATTTTAATAATAATAATGCTATTTATATTGCACCTTTCTAACACACATTTAAGAAATATTTAAAAAATATTTATTAAAGAAGAAAGTGCAGTCACGAAGGTCCTGGAGGGGGCTATGGCACTAAACAGTCTGCCCCAATTGATGTCAGTCTGGCCTTGGGCACTACTAACAAACCAGTATTGGTGGACCTAAGAGTCTGAGCGGGGCTGTAGGGCTGTAGCAGCTCAGACAATTAAGGTGGGGCGAAGCGATATAGACTTTGTATTTATTTCTCTGTGAAACAGGTAGCCAGTGTTGCTGATGGAGTACGGGTGTAATGTGGGCTAAACGTTTTGTATGAGTGACAACTCTAGTGGCTGAGATTTGAATGTATTGGAGTCTATTAAAGGTTTTACCAGAGATGCCATAGAATAAGGAATTACAGTAATCTAAGTATAAGGTTATGAAAGCATGAACTAGGGTTTTAGCATATTTCAAAATAAGCATGGACCAAAGTCACTGATAAAATGTATTTTTGTGAGTGACCTAATATGAGGTTCAAATGAAAGAGTGTTTAATTATATTATATACAGTTAGGTCCGGAAGTATTTGGACAATGATGGAGTTTTTGTGATTTTGCCTTTATACACCACCACAATGGATTTGAAATAAAACAATCAAGATGTGATCGAAGTGTAGACTTTCAGCTTTATTTTAAGAGGTTCCACAAAAATATGGCATTTACCATTTAGGAATTACAGCCATTTTAAGCAAAGTACCTCAGTTTTCAGGGGCTCAAAGGTATTTGGACAATTGACTGACAAGAAGTTAATTGACCAGGTGCGGTCCATTCCCTCATTACTTCAAGAAAAATGAAGCAGATAAAAGGTCTGGTGTTGAAATCAGGTATTGAGTTGGCATTTGGCAGCTGTTTGACTGGAGCTACCAATCTGAAGTCCAAGGAGATCTCAATGCAAGTGAAGGAGGCCATCGTTAGGCTGAAAAAAACAACATAAATCTATAAGAGAGATAGCAAAAACCTTAGGTGTGGCCAAATCAACAGATGGGTACACTCTTAAAAAGAAAGAAAGCACTGGTGAGCTCAGCAACATCGAAAGGCGTGGAAGACCTCGGAAGACAACTAAAGTGGATGATCGCAGAATACTTTCCTTGGTTAAGAAAAAGACCTTCACAACATCAACAGAAGTCAAGAATACTCTGGAGAAGGTAGGCGTATCATTGTCAAAATCTACAATCAAGAGACGCCTTCATGAATGTAAATACAGAGGGTTTACAACAAGGTGCAAACCACTGGTAACATTCAAGAACAGGAAAGCCAGATTAGACTTTGCCAGAAAACATCTAAAAAAAGCCTCCCATGTTCTGGAATAAGATTCTTTGGACTGATGAAACCAAGATTAACTTGTACCAGAATGATGGGAAGAGAAAAGTATGGTGAAAGAAAGGAATAGCTCATGATCCAAAGTATACCACATCATGTCACACATGGTGGAGGGAGTGTTATGGCATGGGAAGGTATGGCTGCCAATGGAACAGGCTCACTGGCAAGATGAATTCTGAGGTGTATAGGGCTATACTCTCTGCTCACATTCAGCCAAATGCTACAAAACTGATAGGACGCCGCTTCACAATGCAGGTGGATAATGACCCTAAACATACTGCAAAAGCAACTCAAGACTTTTTGAAGGCAAAGAAATGGAATATTCTTCAATGGTCCTGATCTCAACCCAATAGAGCATGCTTTTCACTTACTGAAGACAAGATTGAAGGCAGAAAGACCCATAAACAAGCAGCAACTGAAGGTGGCTGCAGTGAAGGCCTGGCAAAGCATCTCCAGGGAGCAAACTCAGAATTTGAGTTTTGAGAACATCGGCTCCAGACTTCAGGCAGTCATTGACTGCAAAGGTTTTCATTTTTCATCTAAGTATTAGATCCAGATTTTCATCTAAGTATTAAAATTATGGTTATATATACAATTATGTCAATTTGTCCAAATACCTTTGAGCCCCTGAAAATGGAGGTACTTTGATGAAAATGGCTGTAATTCCTAAATGGTAAATGCCATATTTTTGTGGAACCTCTTAAAATGAAGCTGAAAGTCTACACTTCGATCACACACTTCCGGACCTAACTGTATATTATACCTAAATTGCAAATATTATACCTAAATTGCAAATATTTGTAGAGGGTTTAACCATGTTATCAATATCGACTGAGAAATCTGAAGTTTCAAGAGATAAGGGTTTTAGGGGTGATGAGTAAGATTTCAGTTTTGTCAGGGTGTAATTTAAAGAAGTTGCTCTCCATACATGATTTTATATTATGAATGAGTTCAGTTAAAGAGGTGGGAGGAAGACCTGTGATGGACCTTGTACTGTGATAAATCTGAGTGTCATCTGCATAACAGTGGAAGCTAAGACCATGTCTTCGAATGATCTAACCAAAGATAAACATATGAAAAGAAAAGAAGGGGACCCAGGACTGATTTTTGAGGGATGCCATGTGTGACCAGTAGAGGTAAAAAGCTGCACTGAGGTCTCACAGAATAAGAATACTTATGTCATCAGCATTAGCAGAAGGGAAAAGATCATTGGTGACTCTTAGAAGACCAGTCTCAGTACTATGAAGAGGATGGTTACTGATTGAAAAGGCTCAAAGAATCAGATTGTAGTTTGTAGTTGGGAGGCAACAACTCTTTCTAGCAATTTGTACAAAACTGAAAGAACATCTGTCTCCATGGACCTGTTAATAAGGTTTGAGATGTGTAACAAAAGACCAGGCCTTAAGGATGAAAGTTGGGTGTAATCTAGCTGTCAGGTAGAGGGGTTTTACTTTCAGATGAGTACAGAGATCTGTGAGGGTAAAGTGAGTTAGGGAAGAGTTGGGGTGTTGTTCTGAATTTACAATAGAAGGAGGGAGGGAAATGCTGATAAATTGTTTTGATTTTATCTTGAAAGAATTTAGGAAAGCTTCACATTGGGCTGGAGAGCTGGATTTTTTTTTTTTTTTTTTTTGCTTTATTGCTACCCCTATTGATGATGGAAGAGAAATACGCGGTGAAACCAGCATTAAAGGCATCCCTATACTTGTTTGGGCTCAATAGGCTTGGAGGTGCACAGTGAGGCCAGTGCTTTTATATAGACATTCAGTGCGTGTACCTGCATTTATCATGGTTCTTAGGTGTGAGTGGACAGGACAAGTTGGGTCTTAACAGGAGCAAGCTCAGTTAGTGATAAGGCGATTATAGCAGAAAAGTATGTCATCAGGGTTGTAGTAGAGGAGCCAAAAAAAACAAAACAAACAAACAAACAAAAAACAGAAGAAGTAATAGATTTAATGTTGATGAAAGATCTAAGAGTTCTATTAGAATGTGTAAGGATAGGAAAGCTGAGCGTAAGATGAATAAGAAGGTGATCAGAGATATTAACTTGATATCCAATAATGGAAATATTATCTAAGCCAGTAGAACCTATTAAATGTTTCTCTACTCATTCACAAGGTTATGACCTTGTGAATGAGTAGAGAAATCAACGTGTTGCATAAAAGTAAAGCATTCAATTACATCTTTGAATTAGCAGTAGTGCTAACAGTGTCAACATGTGTGTTGAAGTCACCAAGCAAAATTATAGAAAGGAATAGAGAACAGACTAACATAAACAGCTCACAGAGTTTAGACAGAAAACATGGCAACATTTTTGGGGGTTGATAAATCAATACTAATACTAGTGCAGGTGGACTAGTGATTTTTATGGCCATGTATTCAAAAGACATTACATCATGCAAAGCAATGTCGTTAATGTTCATGGTGTTGTCATAGATAGTGGCTAGCCTGCCACCTTTTCCCTGCTGTCTTGGTTTAGCAGAATTAATATACCCTGAAGGGACTAGCGTGCTCATCTGCATAAGGTCTCCTGATCGTTGCCTAGTTTCCATGATCAGAAGCATGTCATAGATCCCATCAGTAATCAAACTCTTTAGACTAATGGAATGAGTATTAAAAAGTACAAATTTGTTATATGTTGAGACAGTATTTCCATGCTCTTCCGTCTATTTGACCACAGAGTGTGTATGACCGTATGATGGGTTGTGTCTCACAGACTATTAATTTTAACTGTTCAAGGCATATGACGACTGTATCCCCAAACATCATAAATAATCTATCTATTCGTGGCTGTCTCTGTCTTTTCCAGACTGTCAGGAGTTTTACATCGTCCATCCTGCCACCTTGTGGTGGAGTTGTAGTATTGCATTTCCTCTCACAGTCGTCTCACAGTGGCTGACAGAATATCGAATTTTTAACTGTTTAAAGCATATGACAACTGTATCCCCAAGCATTATAAATAATTGTCAGTCTTTCTTTCTTTCTGTCTCTCTCTCTTTGGCTGTCAGCTGTCTGTCTCTGTTCCAGACTCCCAGGAGTTTGTAAACCCTGTTATTACATTGTCCAGCTTGCCACCTTCTGGTGGAAATGTACTATTTCAGTTTTTATCCTCAGTGCTCTCACATCTGTTTCACTGCTGCTCAGTAAGAGATTACATACTTAAGCAGTATGTATAAAGTATTTATAATCTTATTATAGATACATCAAATGTGTCAGATTTGCTTCCACTCTGTAGAACTCTGTAATTGAATATCCTGAAAATTATTGTATTAACTTTCCAGGGAACACATTAACAATCATCTCTTTCTAGAGCCTCATGTCATTGTAGATGTCTGTGGATGTCTGTTTTACTTCAAGCTTTCACACAAAAGGTATATGAACACTGTACAGTTGAGTGCAAATACTTGTTTGAAAAAATTGCATCTCATTCTATTAAAACTCATTATAGCATAAATTTAAGTGAGTCTAAATGCCTTTATTGACAGGCTCAAAGGTTTTGCATCCCCAATCACATGCTCTAGTTAATGTATTTAAATGTGCCTCATTAGAGTGCCTAATGATTTAAAATAGTCATATTTACGGGGCATAACACAGTTATACAAGCTCATGATTTGATCAGAAATACAAATATCACTTAAAACAGAAAATATTGACAAATTCCATTGTCCATTGCATACTAAAAGGAATTTCACAGTGTTGAAGAGGGGTATAAAATTGATAGTATTTATAGTATAGTATAGTATTTTGTCATGCAATAACAGTGAAATAGAGATAGAGAGCCATAGAGATAACGATACCACCGAAGACTAAAAGAGAAAAATAACTGAAATTTGATAATGAAGGAACATCTGTATGGCAGTCTGGGAAAACCTCTCAATGTGACAGAATTTTTCCAAATGGACAAAAATTATGAAAAGCCAGGTTTTGGGAGTCAGATGCAAGTGCAAGTGGTTTATTTACAAACAAACATAAACAATACAGAAACTAGTAGTAAACATAAGCTGTGGACATGAATCCTAAACTGTGAAAACAAGGTGAGCAACATTTACATTTATAGCATTTGGTAGACGCCCTTATCCAGAGCGACTTACATTTATCTTATTTATACAACTGAGCAGTTGAGGGCCTTGCTCAAGGGCCCACCAGTGGCAGCTTGGCGGTGCTGGGGATCGAATGCATGACCTTCCGATCAGTAGTCCAACTTCCTAACCACTGAGCTACCACTGCCCTCACAGACTCTAGTTATCACAGGACAAACACTAGACAAAGGAACCTACAAAAACCAGGACTTAAATACAGTGCTCATTAGGTGCAATTGGGAACAGGTGTGTGTGATCAGTGGAGTCATGTGCAGGGGCTGATGGGTAGTGTTGTCCGCCCCCCTCCCCCCAAAAGTGTGGCTCCTGAAGTGCACAGCTGAAGTCCACGCAAAACATCCATCCATTGATGGAGGCTCACTGACTGACAAAGTCCAAAATGAGTGATACCCCCTAGCAGAGCATGCAGGAGGACGTGCACTGACGTCCTCAGTGAAGCCAAGGGGTGGTGCGATGGCCACTGCAGTGCCAGAAGGCAGAGCAACATCCTCCACAAAGCCAGAGGGGGAGTGACATCCTCCATGAAGCCAGAGGGGGGAAATGACATACAGTACAAAGTGAGGAGCAGAAGAGATGTCCTCAGCGGAACAGGGAGTCAGAGCGATGTCCTCAGTGTAGAAGGGAGGCAAAATGATGTCCTCAGTGGAGTAGAGAGGTATAGCAACATCTTCAGCAGAGCCGAGAAGTGGAGCGATGTCTTCAGCAGAGCTGGGAAGTGGAGCGACGTCCTCGGCGGAGTACTGAAGCGTAGCAAAGACCTTGATGTAGCAGGAAGGCACAGTGACGTCCATAGCAGAGCCAAGTGGCCTAGTTATGTCTTCTACAGGGTAGAGGGACAGAGGAGCATCCTCGGCAGAGCTTTAATACAGAGTGATGTCCTCTGAGGGGTAGGGAGATAGGGAGACAACACTGTCCTGGGTATAATCCCCCTCCCCCAAAAAAATTTCCTTGGGGAAACCTTGCCATGGGGTTGGTCCAGAATGACATCGAGCCTTGAGAACAGTTGTTTTTGTTCCATGAGTACGTAGTTCTGGGCCTCCACAGATTCCAGCAACCTCTGAAGAACGGGGAGAACATGCAAGCTCTGCGCACACAGGATGGAGGCGAGACTCGAACCCCCAACTCTGGAGGTGCACTAAGCCACCATGCCCCCCAGAAGAGCTTCTATTTATGATATAGCATTTATACATGACAAATCTGTTTCTAACACACAGCATAGTCTGTGTTGTGTGTAATTCCTCATTTTGTTGGCCTAGTCCCTTTCCACATCCCTCTCCTCAACCATTTCTAATTTCAGACCTGTGTTCATTCAGATGAGTGCAATAATACCCTTAAATAATGTAATATATTTTTCACTGGGAGCAGGAGAAAAATGGCACTCTAGCTCAGGCTCATTACAGCTTAAACTAAAAATCCACTTGAGCTTCAACAATGTGTCAGAGTAATCAAACAAAAGCAGCCAGCTTCAGAAGAATCCAGCACAGTGCTGCGAAACCTCTCAGTGACAGGAAAGAACACTGTCTGGGATGCAAATTTAGGTTGAATATGAATGTCATGTCATGGTGGTGTGAGTATACTGTACAACATTAGTTATGGTTTTAGACACAGAGAAGTGGGGCATATTTCTCAGATGTTAGGAAACTCAAAGAAGAGGAATGTAGAGTGGAAAAACATCCTGTTTTTGTATGTGTGTGTGTGCATGTGTTCCATATGTATTGCCTGGCATATGCATTTCTGCATCTGTTTGTTGTGAACATGTGCGTGTTTGTGTGGAATAAAGTGGCCCAGTTTTCTGCTAGACTGGCCGTGAGCTTGGCAAATGGAGAATGCATGAATGGTGCAGCTGTTAATCAGGTTCAGTGACAGATTGGATCCAGATTGCCTTTTTATATCACATCAAACTGAAATGGCCAAAAGCTCTGATCCAAGTCATAAACACATTCATACACAATAACAGTTGCTGTGCAGGTGACACAAAACTGTGGATAAATGGACAACTCTCAGTAATGTTAATAACAAGAGTAAAGAAGGGCTACTACCTACAGGATAAGCTATAATGTTAAGCTATAATGTATCTGGATGCAGCTTTGCCTCATCATTAAAAGAAAAAAAAAAAGAAAATTAATTAATCTAATGTGATGTCTTTGCTACCCTGACCATAGACTCTTCACCTGAAATTAACTCATTCATCACTGATTTTCATTAATATTTCATCAGTTTCTGTTATTGTAAATCAAACATTCCATCTTATAATTCACTGTAAAAAGATATTTCACCACCTAATACATTGTTTTCCTCAGAATAGATTAAGCTCATTTAGTTACTTAAAGTTTCCACTATCTCTCTGATAGGTCTATTTTGCTTTTTCATCCTGATAATGGCCTCTTTCACTTGCATCAACACATCTTTGGATTGAGAATTCTCATGAACAGCTACCAAATGCAAATTCAACGCTTGGAATCAACTCCAGACTGTTTACCCTCATAGTTTGTCATGAAATAATGAGGAAACAGGACGCACCTGGCCATGAAACTATTTATCAGTCAATTGTCCAATTACCTGTGAGCCTGTGAAAATGGAGGAACTATGTAAAAATCACTGTAATTCCTAAACTGTTAATGCAATGTTTTTTAAACCCCTTGAATTGGAGCTGAAAGTCTTCACTTAAATCCCATGTTGATTGCTTCATTTCAAATCCATTGTGGTGGTGTACATAGGCAAAATTACAAAAATTGTTTCACTGTCCTAAATACTTATAGACCTGACTATAAACAACATTATTTTAATAATGTATTATAATTGAAAGGAAAACAAAAATTTGGACATTTTAAAATTTTGGAAAGGTTGTGATATTCATTTTATCTTTATGCAAAATTGATAGATCCTACAAGAGGTAATCATGTTATTTAGATATTAAGATTTATTTATTTAGATATTAAGAATTTAAAATGTACAGTGGGGTCTGAAAGTCTGACACCATATTGAAAATCATTTTTTTTTAAATTTACAATTGGAAATAAACAGAATGATTTAGAATTTTGAAATATTTAAAACAAAGAAAGTAAATGTTTAATATCTTTTTAATATATTTTTAATATTGAACATTTCATATGCTTTGTACAAAAGGTCGGATTGTCTTCACGCCTATACTTTTCTATTGAAGCGTGTGTTCAGATGACACTCCAATGGATTTGATCTAAAATAGATCACAAGGTTTTGCACAAACTTGTGGAGTCCATGCCAACTCGAGTGCACATTGTCATTAAAGCAAAAAGGGGACATTCCAAAAACTCTGAAAGAAACTGGAATTCATGTAAATATTTCAGAGATTCTACTTTTCACTCAAGTTGTTGTCAGTAATAAAATTTGTAATGAAAACTTTTGTATTAAATTAGAACAGAATGCAGAACAGAAGCATTTTATTCTCAGACTTTTGGACTCCACTGTATATTGATGAGAATAAAACAAAGATTGTTATAAGCAGCTACAATGAGACAGATGACAGATGACTAAGAATGAGAGAAGGCAAAACTTGTGTTTTAGTTGACTGCAGGCCAGCTGTGGCACTGCATTTTGGATAAACGGTTATGTGGTGTAGGCTGGCCTGCAGATAGATACAAGAGTTAAGCTACAAAATGTGTATTGCATATTCCGTCAAGTGTTCTTGTTGTGTGAATCTGCAGTATTGCAAGATTGCAGCAACCTTGTTGTTGTTCTTCTTCTTCTTTTGGCTGCTCCCGTTAGGGTCACCACAGCAGTTCATTGGTCCACATATTTGATTTGGCACAGTTTTTTTTTTTTGTTTTTTTTTACATCAGATGCCCTTCCTGACGCAAGCTCCACTTATGTGTGTGTATGTGCATGATAACCACATTTAGCATGGGTACTTAGTCATGGCATGGGTCACTTAACAGTGGAAACAATGACAAAATGCAGGGCCATGGTTAATTTACAGAGTTGTACTGTACTGCACCATTCAGTGGAGAAGCACTATTAGACTGTTGCCCCAATTGGGAGCTTATTTCTATTCTAACTTTCTATTTTAAACCGCTAATCCTGTCTAACTCTAGGTGTCTCCCCAGTTAATCCTATGCAGCCCTACTGGGAGATAAAAAAAAGCCAACACATTAAGGATTCTATGTAATTATTTCTCATGGCAGTTTGAATTAGCAAAAAAACTGGGATTAAACTAGCCTCAAACTCGGCTCTTTAATAAGAACTAGTCTTTAATAAGAGTGGTTAATAGTCACTTTAAAACTCCGAGATTATTTGTAGAGAGGCATAAACTGGACTTTATGTAATTTAGTCTAAAACATTTGGTAAATGTGGTAAAGCAACCAAGTATTATACACAGGATTATAGAGAACTCGACTGGGAGTGCTGGACGAACTGAGGAGGCCACGCTGAGTGTGGGTCACAGCCTGTTATGAACTCTTATGAACTATGAATGTGCAAGTCACATTTTGTTATTTGTTATTGTATGTTTCATGTTTTATGTTTTATTCTGAAACATTCAGGGTAAGTCAAACATTCAAGTAAGTGAAACCTTATTTAGTCAAGAAGGAAAGACATAAAGCTGGTGTGTGCGTGTGTGTGTGTGTATGTGTGTGTGTGTGTGTGTGAGCGAGCATATGCCATGGCCTACAAACCTCTCTGAGCGTCACTCATATCTTCAGCAGCACCCATTCAACCAGCTGGAGAGGATGTGAGCATGTCTCTGTGTATGTGTGGGCTGTGTGTCAGTCAGCTCTCTCGAAAATCAAAAACACACCCTGTCTGTTTTTTTTCTTTTGGTTAGGAGTGTCAAGTGTCAATTTTCTCTCTTTTTCGGTTCTGAATTTACTGTGACATAACATTGAGTGTGTTTGTCATCATGCCCTAAAAGATTATTTAGGCTTTTGTTAAAGTTCATTTTCCTTGAAAGAGATACTGTAGCAATGTTTTACTTTCCTTGTTATATAGCCTAAAGGAAATTATAGATTTAGATATTGCATGAAATGTTATTTTAGAAAATCCCACCACAATATAAAGAACAAACTTTAAAAAAATGAAAATTGTAGACTCAGTATATAATCTCTCTCTCTCTCTCTCTCTCTCTCTCTCTCTTTCTCTCTTTCTCTCTCTCTCACTCACACACACACACACACACACACACACACACACACACACAGTTAGATTGGTGACTAGCAGAGTGGTAAGGCTAAAACTGTCTCTCCAGGAAATGAAAACTGGTGCAGTTCACAACATTCTAAAAGGGGAAGTAGTCATGACGTATTACTTATGTGCATCTCACCACCTTTTACACAGAGAGACTACCAGGTTATTCTTTAGAGAAGAACATGGAAAAAGATGAAAGGTAAATGCAACAGAAACAGGAAGGGCACTGTCTTCACTCCATTTTCTTTGGTTCCTTTTCTACCTTTATCTCTTTGAATGAGATCTCTATTTTCATTCTATTTTTCCTTTCTGTGTAAACAGGGTCACATCAGATAACTGTCTAACCTCATCTGAGCTGTTTCTATCTGTGTTGCTCTACAACCACAGGCTAATCTTATACAGCATGCCAAAGCAGTAGGCAAGCATATAGGAGGCTGTGGAATGAAGTTTCTCATGTCTTCCTAGTATTACTCCAAGTCTGTGTGTGTGTGTGCGTGAGAATCTTTCTGTCCCAACCCTTTATACCCCTCAGGCCCCTCCTGGCACTATGGGTCACAGCGTTTACGTCCAACTGTCAGGAGACATGGCCATAGGGGACAAGCAGTCCAAATATGTCTGTCTGCATGTTATGCTGACCCTCAAATCCTCAAATGGCTTAAGAGGGCTTGGGCATCACTTCTATGACTGCCACTCAACACTCACTTGACTTGTCCAAGCTAGACCCTCATTTCTTTTTTTGTGATACTGCCTAACTTTCGTTCACATTCAAACAAGGATATTTTTATGGGTCCTGTTTTATTCTGAAGAGCTTTATACAGAATTGCTAGAGCCCTGTCTCACTCTGGCCTGCTAATCTCAACTGCATGCACAAGATCTGACTCATTAATGTGGGGTGCTACGTCCCCAGTGGTGTGTGAGAGGCAAATGAGGGGAGAAAGAATGCAGCAAAAGTAAAGAACTGGAAACCAGTCTGCAATCTCCCATCCCAGAATTCAACACAGTCAATCCAAGCATGTGCCTGTCACTTTCTTTGTTAGCTGTCTGAATCTACCAGCCTGTAGTTCTGTACAACTCTCTCAATTTTATCTTTCTCTCTTTCTTGATATTATATATCTCTCTCACTCCTTCACTTCATTACCAGTGTATACACACCTCTCCAAGCCCAACTGTCCAACTGCCTGCTTGTCATAGCATAACTGTAAGTGATCTGTGTACAGATGAAACCGGTCTGATGACGCACTTTAACACTCTGCTAATTTTTCCCCTTTTACTGGACATAGGTTTTTAGCTATACTCCATCAGATTGTGACTTCAGACCAGTTTTCCAGTATAAGGTACTGGAAGCACAACCAATTAGACTCCAAATGGACCCACTTAGCAGCCTGTAATGGTTGAAATGAGGGATGCATCAATACTGATACTGGTATTGGCCCAATACTGTGCTCATTTACTCATACTCATATTCGTAAAAAATGCCCTGATGCCAACATCCCATACCAGGTGATACTGTAATGAGATGTACGGCTAATGCATGTGACAGACGACAAGAAATGCAACAATCTGGACATATACATGATTAATGATCAAAGCAAAGCAGACTGCAAACTGTGCGCTGTGAAAATCAGAACTACTTCATCTACATCTTCATAGTAACCTAGTAACATCTTGAACATAAAACTCAAGGAGCTCATTGCTAGGAGCACACAGCGGCAAACACTGATTAGGAGAGAAAAAATGTCTACAGATAAAGCAAGTTGAGTGAAAATAACTTCTACCCAGTTTGTTGTTCTGGATCATCAGCCACTATGAGTCCTGGACAAAGACAGATTCCGACACAATAAAAAAACAATAAAACAAAAACATACTTTAACAGCTGTACAAAAATGCTTTTCTGAAGTGAAACAAGACCCAATCTTATACACTGCAACCCTACTCGATCCAAGGTAACCAATGTTGCTAACGAATGCACTTCACTTAAAATCAACTCTCTAATGTTTTAAAGAACGAGCCTAGTAGTCTTTGCATGAACACACAAGTGCACGCTTATAAACCACTATTTAAAACAGGGAAATTTAATGTTCTGTGATGTCCCTGCTTACTAAAGGCCAAAGCACACCCGGACATAGCGTGTAAACACCTCATTCAGTTCCATTTAATTAATTGATTGAGTGATATATTTATTATTTAGCAATTAGCACATTTGCCTCGCACCTCCAGGTTTGGGGGTTTGAATTCCGCCTCCGCCCTGTGTGCATGGAGTTTCCATGGTCTCTTTGTTGGTTTTCATGCAGGCTCTTTGTTGGTGCCTCAAATAATGAAGGCAAAAGAAGGGGGCAGAGCTTCCTCTTACAAAGCCCCACAGTTCTGGAACAGCCTTCCAGTTAGTGTTTGGGACTCAAACTGTCTCATTCTTTAAGTCTAGGTTGAAAACATATTTGTTTAGTCAAGTCTTTTGTTAATAAGCTTTCTCTTAGGTAAAGTTGCAGATCTGGAGGGTTCATGGGCCTAGAGTGTTTTGGTAAACACACGCACACACACCCGTCCAATCTCACGTGTTCACTGAGGTTTGTTGACAGGGAATGGCTGCTCACTTTATGTCCCAGGGCACCCTCATGTCTGTGTTACGTTCTGGATATCTCTTTTATTTATGCTGTCATAGCTTGTCTTTGCCGGAGTCTCTACTTGCACTCTGCGCTCAATGTAGCACAAGCTGCACATGCTACTCCCTAGTTACCAGTAATCCTAACTCCTTCTGCCCTCCAGACCAGCCTGATCCATCCTGATGCCCCATTTCTATTTGGAGCTTTTGTCACCTGAAAAGCACTCGCTGCTGCTGGGGATGGCCCTTAATGTATAGTGTAAAGATCACCATGAGATTATTCTGGATGGTACCACACAGACACCCTAAAGATGGCTGTGGATGTTCTCCCTTGGATAGCCTAAAGACTGCAATTGCTAAGAACAGTTTACACTCAAGTCTCCATCACTGATCAGTTAATAACTTCAGTTTGATACGATAGACAAAGTTAAAACTCTAATGATGCTTATACTCAAGTTCCTGTTAACACAGTTAGCAGGTTTTGACTCTATAGTGTACAGTTATAAAAGAGAAAGAGATTCATTATCACACTATCCAGTGTCACCAAGATGAGGATGGGCTCCTGTTTGAGTCTCAAGGTTTCTTCCTCATGTCAACTCATGGAGTTTTCCTTGCCACCATTGCCTCTGGCTTGCTCATTAGGGATAAATTTATAAATTAAAAATTTTTGTAACCCTTATTTCCTGATGCCATATTGGCGAACACTCCAGTCTCTTCACCGTGGGTAACAGAAATAAAACACAGTTTACAACAGTGATAATTCACATTTCTTACTTTAATCAGAAGCATTGGCACAACAGCATGAACAGCCGCCTAAGTCATACAACTCACAACTCCCTTTCCCTCTTCCCCCAAGCACACTCTGCCTTAAGGGGGCAGGGGTGATAGGGTTTTCTCCCTATCATCAGCGTCTAGCTCAACTTGCTAGTATCCACTTGACAAATCCATTGTACTAAACCAAGATGCACCTGACAAGTTATCTAAAACGTCTCATGGTCAGGGTAAGGGGAATGAGTCTTTTACACTGACTGCATTATTGATTCCTGAAATCAATGCAGAATCTGTAACTGCTATATCTCTTTTTCACTAAGACTACAGGGGACACCCATGGACTACAACTTTCCTCACTGACATCATGGGAAAGGAGCTGCTGAACTTGCCTGTCTATCTTAGCTTGAATGTGTGATGTTCTGTAAGCCATCTGCCTGATGGGCTGCGCATCCCCAGTACAGATGGTATGCTTGACCAAATCTGTATGACCATAGTCATAATCATTTGCACTAAAGACATCTGAATATGTGAAAAGCTGAGTCTGTTCTCTGTCCAATGCAGACGGACTGAGGTCTACCTTGGGTTTTGGACAAGGCTCAATTTGGGTTTTTATCTGAGCTATTGTGGGTTCCAACATAGTGTATTGTTCACCTGGTTGAGTGACTAAGGAATGAAATTCACCTAGCCTCGTGCCACAGGGAACATGACAATCCTCACTTGTTGAATTCATGGCTCGAACTTAAGTCACACCTGCTTTAACAGAGGTCACGGTACATGCTACAAAAAGACCTGGTACTGTCTGAATTTCAGGGTCTAAGAGTCCAACATAATTGCATGTGAACTCTTTCTCCCCAATATTGGGCTGAATTTTTGCCAAAACATTCATCTGTGACCTGGAAGGGATCAGAATGGGCTCTAAGGTTACAGCACTACTCCTAAGGGGGACTATGTGCTGCAAACACAAGAGAGGATCAGTCCAGTACCACAGTTTTAAATGATTCTCCCTAAGGTTGATTGCAGTATGTTTGCTAAGAAAATCCCAACCAAAGATAACGATAGCATTTCTAACCACCTGGACATTATAGGTGAACACTTCCTCACCCAGCCTAATAGTAATAGACAACATACCATGTCAAGATACATGTCAAGATAGTCACCAGTCACCGATTTAGCTAGGAGAAAGGATTTCTGAATAGGCTTTTTCATGAGAGAGGTAATCGACATCCTTAATATTTTACCGATCAAAGATATTTCTGAACCTGTGTCTACAAAATCTTGTACGGAATGTTATCAATGATAGCAAAAACATAAGGTGTGGGAGTGATGGAAGTTACCAGTTCAGTTTGTTTGGACCCACTCATAGACTCAGCAGATACTTGGCCTATACTATCTGCTACCAGACATTTCCCTGAAGATCAACATCCCCATCGTCGAAACTGACATGATGTTCACCAGACAAGGGTAGATGGTCACTAGAAGATTGCAAGCCATATCTCTCGCCAGAGACCTCGTTGGAGGGCCATTCTGTCGTACGATGATCCTGATGCTGAGAGCTGAGATGTAAGCGATGATCTCGATGATCAGAAGTCAGGCTTACATAACGATCATGTTGATGTAGAGTTGGGCTGACATGTTGGTTACAAAGATGAGAAGTAGCACAGGCATGTTGAACACCAAAACATGGAGGCAGGCTGGCATGAGATGTCTGTCGCTGTCTCAGTGGAAGGAGCAGTAAGGGTCATCTCAACAATGTGGAGATGATGCAGGAGACGATGGGTATCTCCTTGGAGATGAAAGTGAAGAGTAAAGATGCTTATCTCCACCACGTTCGGGTGAGTAGCCTCTCTGTCTGGAAGAAGCATGTCGAAAACTGTGCTCATGCTGTCCATTCTGAGAGTCTTAACATCAGCAGTTAATTGCTTTACCGCTGTCATGATTTCAGAAGGAATGTACCCAGGTGATGTTGCCTTTGTGGACACCATAGCTGAACGCGGTTCCTCACTAGACAAAGTTTTAGATGGGTTTGGTGTCAGGTTGTCAGTCTTTTAATGGAAGGGAAAGGGGTGCAAGCCTGAGAACTTCTTGTGCCTGTTCCCACTTACAAGCAATGGCTAAAGCTTCCTCTAGGCTAATAGTGCCATATTCATGACATTTTGGGGTCAAGACCGGCTATGAACTGTCTAAATCTTTCCATAGCAAAAAACAAATCTTGTGATCTCAGCAGCAAATACTTCCAAAGGTTCTTTGGGCATATGTGGTCTGGCAGTGGAGAGCCAGTATATATATATAAACTTTGCACAAGACAAATGCAAATGTATGAAAAACATTTCTGAACAGACTATCAGTGTTTTAACATGTTTCTCCTTTTGTAAAATTAAATAATAATAATGAATTAACAAATAACAAATAATACAAGAATGAATTGACAAATTTAAGGTTACATTTTTATTTACATTTTATATCCAGATTTCTGTACAGCTGTTTTATGACAATGGTTCAAAATTGTTATAAGTGGTTTATAAATAAAATTGAATTGAACTGAAAAGAACTCCTGGTTGATACTGTATATGTCTGATGGATATACTGCATTGCAGGCATTCTGTTTTTTCTGATTATGTAAGACTTTTTGTGTTGATAATTTAGCCAAATGGCTGTAAATGAAAAATTGTGCATAAGAGCTTACAATATACTATAATTAGAAGTATACTATACAGTATATTAGTAAATTAAAGCTTTTATTCTCCATTATTTAACGGTGATATTCTCTGATAATTCTATATCTCTTATATAAAAAATGATCTGAGAAATTCACTCCTGAAGTACAAATTGACCTTTTCACAATTTACTCTTCTGATGATCTTTCCAGCTGTTCCTATAATCCACTGTAGGGTCTTGAGGTCAGAGACTGTGCAGTTCCCATACCAAATGGTGAGACAGCTGGACAGGATGCTGTCTATCGTCCCTCTGTAGAAAGTGGTGAGGGGAGAGGTTAGGTCTCTTTGGCTTCCATAGTAAATGGAGGCACTGCTGGGCCTTCTTGGCTAGGCAGCTTGTGTCCAAGAGTCCAGCAGAGGTCCTCTGTCATGTGCACACCAAGAAACCTGGAGCATTTGAAACATTTTATGATGTTATAGACACAATGACAAAGTGAAAACCTGACCTAAATTGACCTAAAATTTCTCGATTTTAGACTAATCCAGTCTTATATTATATTCTCATTCTAAACGCTTTTTTTTTTTTTTTTTTTTTTTTTTTTTTTTTTTTTTTTTTTTTTTTTTTTTTTTTTTTTTTTTTTTAATTTATATCGCTAGTTTTATTTGTTTTCCAGAACACCCGCTTCTAGCTGATTAGCCCATTAGGGTCGCTAGCTGATTAGCCCATTAGCGTCGCTAGCTGATTAGCCCATTAGCGTCTCTAGCCCGTTAGCCCAGCTACCACAGATTTGTTCACGTTTCTCACACCGATTATCTCTGTCATACTACTACTGTAAAACACTATGTCGGTTGTGTGTCTGCCTTTGAGTGCAGGTGAGGATACGTTCGAGCTGCACTCAGTGGATCTGGAGCTGGAGGCCGTGGAGAAGCAGATCCGCGACCTACAGGTGAAGCAGGCCCAGCTGCGACAGCGGAAAGCCGCGCTGGAATCATCCCGGATTGGCGCTCACCTGTCTCAGGTAAACTCACGGCGGGAAACAAACACTCCCACAACCTCAACTCCACGTACTTCTCTGCCCAGGCCCAGTGCACCAAGGACGCGGACCGCCCAGGTTTCGTTCACTCCGGCGCCGGGGCACCACGGAGCCTGGATGCAGCAGCAGCGGAAGACACGAGCCAGGACCCAGGCGAGGACCTCTCCCCCTCCGCCGCCACCCGTTTTCGAGATCTCAACCCAGAACCGCTTCGCTCCCCTTCGTGAGTCGGATTGCGATGCGGTGATCATCGGAGACTCCATCGTCCGGCACGTCCGTGCTACCACGGCTAAAGGTAAGGTGTGCACTCGCTGTTTTCCTGGTGCTCGTGTTCTCGATGTCGCTATACAGGTTCCCGCGATACTGAATAAGAAGAACATCGGAGCTGTGGTCCTCCATGCTGGCACGAACGACACCAGGCTGAGGCAGACGGAGATCCTGAAGAAGGACTTCAGAAGCCTGGTCGAGGAGGATCATCGTGTCAGGACCGCTTCCCACGTTCCAGCGAGGAATCGAGAGGTTCAGTAGACTATTTGCTTTTAATGAATGGTTACAGTCATGGTGTCAAGATCAGAAAATACCCTTTGTTGATAACTGGAATATTTTCTGGGAGCGTCCTAGACTCTACCATACTGACGGCCTGCACCCAAGCAGAGCTGGAGCAGCGGTCCTTTCGGACTACATTTCCAGGACACTACGCACCATCTGACTGGTAAGTCATACCTCAGATCGCAAGTATAATAGCTACTGTTCAACTCACCTTACTGATGCAATTGGCTTAACCCAACCGTCTGCTAGCTGCCTAGAGATGTCACCTAGGGTACATAACATAGGGACTGTGTCTGTTCCTCGTGCTCTACTAAAATTAAGAAAGACTAAAGTCTGTTTTAGCAATTTAATAAATATACCTACATTAGATAATAATACTGAGAGCGCAGCCTGCACCTCTACTCTAAAGCTAGGTTTGCTAAATATCAGATCTCTTGAGTCTAAAACGCTCATAGTTAATGAACTGATCACGGATCAGGAGTATGACGTGTTATGTTTAACAGAAACGTGGATTAGGCAGAACAATTATGTTACGTTAAATGAAGCCAGTCCGCCAGCTAATAGCTATATCCATCAGCCTCGTTTAACCGGTAGAGGAGGAGGCGTCGCAGTTATTCATAAGGATAATCTGACCATCGTACAGAAACTAGGACAAAACTTTAATTCATTTGAAGCACTTTATGGTAACATAAGTGCAGTCGCTAATGATAAGTCATCACAGTCCCTTCCGTTAGTTATTATCTACAGACCCCCAGGACC
>CM040994.1:8246860-8279154 GCA_022985145.1 Pangasius djambal
CCATATGAGGATGGGTTCTCTGTTGAGTCTGGTTCCTCACAAGGTTTCTTCCTATCACCATCTCAGGGAGTTTTTCCTTGCCACAGTCGCCCTGCTTGCTCATCAGAGACGTCACACACTCTCATTTCACTTACTTTTGTTTGTGTAAAGCTGCTTTGAGACAATGACCTTTGTAAAAAAGCGCTATACAAATAAAAATAAATTGAATTGAATTGAAAACATGTTTTAGAAATTTTCACAAATTTATTAAAAATAAAAAACTGAAGTCTCTCTTTTAGATAAGTATTCAGACTATTTATTCACTATTTTGTAGAAGCACATTTGGCAGCAATTACAGGTTTGAGTCTTCTATTGTGTAAGTCTCTACAAACTTTGCACACCTGGATTTGGGCAGTTTCTCCCATTTTACCTAGCAGATCCTCTCAAGCTCAGTTAGATAGGATGGAGAGTATCTGTGAACTGCCATCTTCAGTTTTTTCTACAGATATTCTACAGTATTGGTTTCAAGTCTGAGCTTTGGATGGGCCACTCAAGGACATTCAGTGACTTGTACTGAAGCCACTCCAGCATTATATTGGCTGTATGCATTAAGTCATTTTGAGTCATGCTGAAAGGTTAAACTTCACCCCAGTCTGGAGTAGGTTTTTTTTTTTTCTTTAAGGACCTCTCTGTATTTTGCTGCATTCATCCATCCATTCCTCCTGCTAGGAAGTACCCCCATAGCATGATGCTGGCATTACCATGCTTCAACGCCATATCCATGGAGGACATATGAAGCTCTGTCAGAGTGGCCATTGTTCCCTGGATTACCTCTCCCCTCCCCCTAGAGTTCTTTTCCTCTAGCCATTTTGCTCTTACCATGCTTTTGCCATCACAGTTCAACCTTTCTGCTGCCACCCCATGCAGAGTATGTGAGGACTCAAACCATTCAACCTAGTCACACTGCTAAAGGCAAGGAAAATGCCTCCAGGGCTACATAATTCATCACAGGGGGTTTGAGTGCTCTGAACAAAAAGCTGTCAGATAGAATGAAGCGACTGAAGCAGTATTCAGGCACACACTAAACTAGAACACTCACACCAGGAGAAGCTTGGTGTAGGTTTAAAAAAAAAAAAACCCTCCAAGTCACACCTCCGACTTGTGGGAGAATGTGATTATCTGTCCACACAAGAAGAGTTTCAGGTGAATGCAGATGGCTTTTCTATGTTCCAGCTGTGGTGCAAGGGTCAGTTGAAGTCAAGAGCTTTATTAGAGCTGGGGTTAATAGCCTGCACTGTAATTGAGACTGCTGAGCACAAGTTGATCAATCATGGTGCCCTTAAGTAGGAGTCAAGCAGGCCCCCTAGAATTGTTCTCATAAGTTGTTGCGGCACACAAAACCCAAATTTGATTTGGGAAGAATGACCCAAATAGAACTGGCAATTATTGCCAGTGAAGGGGTCACTGGAAGAATGTGTCCCCAACTTTAAATTTAAAAAAGCAGTCTAGTGTTTCACCTACTAAATCTGCTGTGTATGTAGTTCCTGTTAGCAACTCAAGGGCAAATAAAGTCAAAGTGGTCTCTCACTTTCCAATGCAAGCTAAAACCATGTGTGCAGATGAAATTAGTTCAGGCTATGCTCCATTTCTATCTGAAGGGTTTCTATCTTTAATTGACAGTGAAAGTTCCTATCAAAATTTTGAGAGACACTGGTGCTTTAAAAACCTTTGTCAGGGAGTCAGTCCTAACTTTTTCACCACAGCCAGACACAGAAGTCGTGATCCGAATAGAGGCATGGGTTTAAGTACCATCTTTGTGCCTGTCCATAAGGTACATTTGACTTGTAGTTTGGTAGAAAGGAATGTGGAGGTTGGTGTACATCCAGAATTTTCAGTGGATGGTGTTGATGTCAACCTAGGAAATGATTTGGCAGGAGGACGTATATGGGCTGAAACCAAATCTAATGTAAATAGATTTGTAAAAAACATCACTTTAAACATAACAAATCCTCAGTGTATCATTCTCAAAGCCAGTGTGCATTGGGGTGATTTCATCAGCATTGGGAGGAAGGCATTGGCATGGCTCCTTTTGGCAGCCAGAGAAGTTGTGCAGAAAAGCACAGGGTTCAGTCCTAATGATCTTGTTTTTGCGCATACAGTGCATGGTCCTTTGGCTGTAATTCAGTGGAAATACTAGGTAGACCAGTGGAAATCCTAGGAACCACCACAAAATTTAATAAACTATGTCAGTGGGTTTAGGCACAAATTATGCTGCAGGTGAGTTTGCTAAGGAAAACCTAGATATCTCTCAGAAAAAGTGAAAAAAAAACCTATATGACTGGAAAGTTGAACGACACCAATACAATCCAGGTGATCAGGTTTTGGTGTTGTGCAATTGCCATTTCAAGTTTTTTAATCCTTGTTCTGTTGTTATTCAGGTTTCAGAACAGAATTATTTGATTGAGATGCCCAACTAAAGAAAATCTATCAAAATCTGCCATGTAAACTTGCTTAAGCCATATCGTGCTTGTGACGTGTCTTCTGAAATTTCTTTTAATTTAGGTGAGCCCACAGTATGTGGTAATCCCACTCTTCTGGCCAGCACTGTAAACTCCAGTCTATGCCAGGTAGCAACAACATTTGAGGAGGAAGGAGGTATGCTGGGAGATGGGATACTACAACCTCGCCTTAAGAATTGTTGGGACATTTGGATGAGATTAAATGTAAGCAATTAATTGACATCATTCAGTCTTACCTGTCTTTGTTTTCATATACATCATCTCATACACATTTAATAGAGCATGATGTGAACATTGGGTTTGCTCAGCCCATTAAGCAACGTTTAAATAAGAAATATTAGAATCTGAGGTAGATTAAATGCTGGAACATGGCATGGCTAAGCCCTCTTCCTATGCCTGGTCTTCTCTGTGTCTATTGGTTAAAAAAAACCTGATTCCACCTTCAGGCCTTGTACTGACTTCTGTAAAGTAAATGCTGTTACCAAGCCAGATACATATCCTCTTGACAGAATGGATGATTGTGCTGACCAAGTTGGGGCAGCTAAATTTGTCAGCAAGTTTGACCTCCTGACAGGTTATTAGCAAGTTCCTCTTTCTAAAAGAGCTCAAGAGTTTTGCTCTTTTATTACCCTTTCAGGTCTGTATATCTCTACAGTCATGCCACTTGGGTTGCATAATGCACCAGCCACATTTCAAAGACTAATGAATCAAGTTGTATCGGGTTGCGTGGCTGTCCAGTATACTTGGATGATGTGGTAATATATAGCAATACTTGGGAGGAACACATTGACAGGATTAGAGCATTGTTGGACAGACTGGTTTGGGCAAGGCTAACTATCAACCTAGCCAAATGTTTGTTTGCTAAAGCCACTGTTACATACCTGCGTAAAGTGGTGGGCTGAGGTGAAGTGCAGCCTGTTGAGCCAAAAGTGTCAGCTATTAAAAAATATCCAGTTCCTTGTTCAAAAGCCAAGTTTATGAGATTTCTTGGATTAGCAGGTTATTACTGTTGTTTTGTGTGAATTTCTCTTCTGTAGTAGCCCCATTGTCCAGTTTGCTCAAGACTGGACTAAAATACATCTGGTCAACTGACTGTAAGTCTCCCTCTCTCTGTCGAGCTACACATGCTACACGTGAGATACCAGTGATCCTGACCCCTTCTGCTCTCTGGAACTGCCTGATCCATCCTGCTGCCCTACTTCTGGTGGGAGTTCTCATCGGTTGAGTTTGCTTGCTACTGCTGGGGGTGGCCCCACATGGATTGCCTGAAGATCAGTGGGATTGCTGGGGATGGTGCCAATTGGGGCCATGGAGATGGCTTGGTGATCTCATATGGGGAGTTGTACTATGATGGCTTGGGACTGCAGTTGCTGTGAAGGCTTTGGGGCTGCAGTTGCCATGAGCAGCTCTATACTCAGGACTCCATCAGTGGACAGTGGATAGGTTTTACAAACTGGACTTCTTGTGAAAACTGTAATGAATTTACTGGGTGCATAATTGCACTATTTGACCATATAGTACACAGTTATAGAAGGGATTCATTTATAATTGCATTATCCTTTAGCATCCAGATGAGGATGGGTTCCCTTTTGAGTCAGGTTCCTCTCAAGGTTTCTTCCTCATATCGTCTTAGGGAGTTTTCCTTGCCATCATTGGCGCTGGCTTGCTCATTAGGGATAAATTCACATATTTACAATTTATTTTGGTTTAATTTAATTTGAATCTATTTATTTCTGTAAAGCTGCTTTGTGACAATGTCTATTGTTAAAAGCACTATACAAATAAAACTGAATTGAATTGAATTGAAAAGAAGCTCTTGCACTCATTTGGGCCCTCCAACATTTTGATGTTTATGTCAGATGCAGTGCTCTGGTTGTTGTATACACCAATCATAATCTGTTAACTTTTCTGCAATCTCTTCAAAATCCCAGCCAAAGGTTGATGAGATGGGCATTGTTTTTGCAGCCTTATCACTTGGATATGTGACACATCAAGGGCAATGTAGCTGCTGATGCCCTCGCTAGCACATTCTTGTCATAGTTTAACCTTCCTGATTACTCTAATCCTTTTCTGTCCTGTGTTCTCTTTACTCTTAAATTGCTTCCTTAGGTACTGAGGTTGCTGGGTCTTGGGGGTACCATGACAAAGGGATGTGATGAAATATTTCGTGGTGAACCCCGCTCTTATGGCGAGGGTGTGACAGCCTTCTATTTTCTGGTTTTCGGGCTGTCTGGTCCTTTGTGGGGTTTGGTAAAAGTTAAGTCAAATGTATATCACCTGGGTGGGCTGGTCTGCTCAGCTATATAAGCTGGTGGACTCAGTCAGTTTCTCTCATTGTTTTCCACTCATCCATTACACACACCACAGTACACACCATGCTGTTGATGCTACTGATTTACATGTATCATTATATTTTTATTTTTATTTTATTTTGTTAAATAAATGGTTAAGTTAAAGTCATGTGGGGCCTCCTCATTTTTTTGTCATCATTTTGAATCAAAGTGTGATGTTGGCTCCACAGTGCCAACCAACAACATCAAGATCTGCACCGAAGAACTTCTTTGGGTTGAAAGATGTATGCCATTAAAGGTACAGTAATTAACTTGCTTAGTCACCCTGTTGTATTGAAGTGCAAACCTAAGATTGCCCATGTCCTCCCCTGTTTGGCATAATAGTATGGAAATTTTACATGTCAGCAACACCCGACATAAAAGGATTATAAAAGGTATAAAAAGGATTTTTTTTTCATGTGATAGACTGGACTGGAGAAGCTTAAAAATGTAGTTCACAGGATCAGACTGAAGGATGAATTTTGAAAGCGTCCCTCTGTACAATACCAGATACCAGAAACCAAAGCAGACCCTTGATGAAATGAAGGAGCAAGGTCTTATTCAGAAATCAAAGAGAGAGTGGGTATCACCCCTTGTTCTTGTATGGGAGTCATCAGGTGAATGATTTTGATATGTACTCATTTTAGATGGCTAAATCAAAGGACAAAAAAGCATACCAACTCCCCGATCAGGCTGATGCCCTTGCCTTCCAGGGGGGTAATTCCTACTTTAGCACCATGGACCTTAACTCAGTGTTTTATTATATACCCATACGTGAGGATACTCATAAACATACAGCTTTTACTACACCTGTAGGCCTGTACCTTTACTAGGATGATGACTTCAGTATCTGGAGATCAGAAATATCTCTCCCTTTTGTGGCTTTCTTGGCTATGGAACTGGTGTTGAGGGACCAGGTCAGGTTCTCCGCCAGGTGAACAAGGAATTTGGTGCTCTTGACGATCTCCATGGAGGAGCTGTCAATGTTCAGCGGAGAGTGGTCATGCAGTGCTCTCCGTGCTCATCCAGACAGCACGTCAACAGTCAGCTCTTTTGTTTTGTACATGTTCAGAGACAGGTTGTTGGCTCTGCACGAGTCTGTTAACTGCTGCACCTCTTCTCTGTACGCTGACTCATCGTTCTTGTTGATAAGACCTACCATGGTCATGTCATCAGCAAACTTGATGATGTGGTTCAAGCTGTGCATTGCTGCACAGTTGTGAATCAGAAGCACTATTTTGTATCCAGAGCGGCTGCTGCATGCTATTGCTGCACTGCCATCTTGGATCTCTTGATTGAGAGTTGTTATAGGTACCTAGGCAAAGAGAGAGAAAAACTCAATTTAATCTCTAGTGATATGTATAAAGGCATATTATCACCTGGTAGAAATATTTTGCTATCTTCAAAAGGTCAAGTGAGAGTTAAGTACTGTATCTCCCATCACAGCATTACCTAGTTTGAGGAAGTTTGATTAAATTGGAGGGGGCGATTGTGGAAATTATAGAACATTTCACCAAACTTCACTGGTTTAGAAAGCCCAAGTGTCTTGTAATGTACTACCGTTAATTGGGTTGCCATTGTGGGGCACTGGTTGTAGAAAGGGAACTACTGCTTCCATTTTATAATTGCTGTAGAATGTATCTCAAGAGAAGAAGGAACTGTAATTTCACTGACATGACTTGGGTTTATGAACAAGTCCGATAAAAAACCTCAGTGAGAAATAATGGTGTAGACGTCCCCCCCCTTTGCTCTTTGCTCTTTGGTACACCCATCACCGTCGATGCTTCTCAGTTGGGAGAAGCATCTGAATGAGAGAACACTGTGAAGAACTCAATGTGACTTGGATTGTAATATATCTGAAGGCAGTGGTGTTGTTCCTAATTTAATACTTTTAATACTTGGGCTTCATAGATTTGAGTTTAATCCATTTGGGTTAGATATTAAAATAACATTTGGAGCTGCACAGCTCTGGGCCAGATACTATAACAATATTCTTTGTTAACCTTGACTGTTCCTAATTCTGGCTACGTTTGGCCCTAAACCATTGCAGTGTATATTTGTTGTGTGGCAAAAAAGAACCCTCTTTCAAAGTTACTGAAGACATTTTTCCTCATGCCATCTTGAACCAAAAATTGAGTCAACTGGGTCAACTCAGTATTTTATACATGACGTAGAGCATTCTGCTTAAATGTTTCATGTAGTGCACCTGCCTGGGAACATCTGCACCATTTATGTCTCTCCACTCAGTTATACAGGTTTTTCCAGATTTTTCTTTTGTCACCTGTCTGTATATAAGAACAAGTGTATTTTGTTGCTTTAAACATTAAATCCAGTTGGATTTATATATTAAAATTATTCATAAACTTTATTTTCAAGTAAACTATTTATATAGTAATTTACTTACATTGTTTTCTGATATTCAACCTATTTGCTTCCAAATACCTGCTAGTTCTAGGTCTGAGTAGGTACTACTGTTCACATGTTCATATGTGGTGTGTGTCTGTGTATGTGCATGTCTGTGTACTCTCACAGACATATATGATTGCAACAGTTTCTCAAACCTGTGCACCCAGACCACAAGAACATCTGCATCCTTTCTGAAACTCAGCGTCAGAGATGAAGATCTGGGAGCCGCCAACAGTAAAAGCCAGGTACACAGTGCATGGCAGACCAACATTAATCACTTGAAACTACTTTTAACTATAATTCTTTAAATTAGTTATATATCGAGTGTCAGTAAACATGGGTGTATTACCGTGTTACCATATATTATCAGCCACTTCAGCTCTTTATTTCCATATGTATATGTACAGAAGAATGCAGTAAGGCCATGTGTGCACTGAAATATTTGGTTTATTGTTGAGCCCAAAACTTATATCTCTATTTAAAACAAGAAACTGCAGTGTACAGATCTACATTTTTTATGTACAGCAAAGTGCTTTCATTTCTTCCCACATACAGAATACATGTTAAGACACATGGGACTGTTCTGTAGCTGACTAAAACATCAGCTGCACACATAAAAATGAGAATAGTTAAGCTAATCAACTGAAAAATGAACATATACTAAGCTTCTTGTCTAAGATTCTTATCACACAATAAGATAGCACACAATAAATTGACAAAACTGATTTATGAACTATATATCATTGTCAGTTATGCAGCAATTATACTGAATTGAATGCTGAACTAGCTAAAGTTAGATTCACTCAAATTAAACATGGTTGATGCTGGTATACATAAACTACTGGAAATGCCCACGTAAATCACACATTTTTGGAAAATCAGCATATCATATTCCTTCAGGGTATCAAAATGCTGAATGAGCCTCTGTCAGGCCCTTACATAGCCAAAAATATGGTGATGTAGTTAACGGGATATGGTGTAAAATCAATGCTTTGTCAAGCGGACTGCAAGGTAGAACTGGATTTTTATGCTTTTATGAAAATATTCTTTTAAACTTTCTAATATGTAATTGGTCTGTCATTTGATTTAGAAAAAAATGTAAATGATCATGCCAGATTATGTCAAGTTTCAAACTACATGGCACTATATGCATCTTGAATTTCTTAATTTAAAATGATCTCTAATCTTATCAGAACCATTTCAAAGTAAGTTTCTTATTGTAGCACTAAGTATGTGCATTTGAGAAATAGGATATACTGTGTATTCTATTAAACCTTAAATGTGTACCTTGGTTCACTAGAAACCCATAAGCTCATTTATAGTATCACTGTAAAAAACTGACTGTAAATCTTCCAGTAATTTACTGTACAAAATTTACAATAAACAACTGTAAACATACTTACAGTAAAGCAATGTAATATATTATAGTATAAAATAACACATAATCCAGTACATTTGTTTATTTGGCTGACTCTTTAAAAAGAGCAACTTACAATTGTTATAAGATATAACAGAGTTGAATGTTAAGGGTCTTGCTCATGGACCCAACCCTGGCAGTTTGGCTGTGCTTGGATTTGAACCCAGACCTTCTCATCAGTAACTTAAAGCGTTAACCACTGAGCCACCACAACTAGCTCAACTAACTCATATTGATTCAACTACCTCCACCACTGAATTAACTCGCAGTAAAAGATTGCATTAACTCAATGCAAGCTAATTGAGCTTGTTATGGTGGCTCAGTGGGTAAGGCTTTGGATTACAGAATACAAATATTTTATTTGCAATATTGTAATATTACAATACATTATTTGCAGCTCTGTTGCCGGTAAATTACTATAAAATTGACAGTCAATTTTTTACAATCTACATTATGCATTGTATAAGTAACAAACAAAATATAAAAATAAAATAAAATTTGTTATTACTTATTGTCAGTAAAATGCTTTGCCAGTTATATACTATTTCTGAAGTTTGTAGAAGAATTTGTGTTAGATATACTATAAGTGCTGGTTCAATTATATCTCTGAGATATCTCTGAATGGGTGAGAAACATCCATGCATAATGACAGTCAAAGTTAAAGAAAACCTATTTAATAACAGTCAGATTAAAAATAAAACAAAGATGTGAAGAAACCTTAAGACCTGTAAACAATTTGTACTGTTATGTGAGGTATTGTGGTTGTATTGTACTTCAGTTTGTTACTGTAAATGATGGGTAAACTACAATATCATCCACTCATGGCTCATCCTGTACTGACCTCATTGTTTTTCCATGGAAGATTATATTACTCAGCATTCTGAATACCAGCAATGCAAATCTGTGGTGGTGTAATCTATGTGATTATCGAACAGTTATAAACCACATTATATACCTACCAATTAGGCATAGCGCAGTGAAATCATAGTGAGACTCTGAGACCAGACTGTGGAACATAGCGCATTCAGACAATCCTTACACAATGAGTTTCTGGTTGACTGATGTGCTATGCTATGGAATCATACCACATGCTCCATTTATGACAGTCTGACTGAAGCTGATTGCAGCCTGTGTGAAATTAGCATTGTCCTTGTGTTTCTGTCTCTGAGAAAGCTATTCATCAAGAGCCAGCCAAGAGTAGGAGGTGTGGACCAGATGGGCTTTTTTTGTTACACTGCTTCACTTATATACTGCTTCTTTTTTTCCCCCCCCATTTATCATTCTGACACTAATTTGCCAAGCCCATCTGTGAAGTGTCTGACCATTTTCTGACACTGTTGATAAAATGCTGAATAAATAAACAAATCAGAAACATTGTAAAATAATACATTAAATTGTTCAATGTTTGACTAAATAAACCAGACATTTTTAAAGTTACTATAAAGATAATTTTGTCAATGATTTAAAAAATTTAAACATTTTGTTAATGATTAAATAAATGTTTTATTTACAGTTGAAATATTTTACAGCCTAAAAAAAACTGCACCATGCCATTTGGAATATTTAATATTTCAAAGAGTTCATATTTGCAGATTTGTCACTTTTGCTAATTACATTTTGAATCTATGAATTCAAATGAATCTATGACTGTGAATGTCCTTCATATTAACATATTAGTAATGGCAGAAATCAAAACAGGGACAGTGCAGTTCTACGGTGAAATGATGATAACAGTCCTGAGTTTATTTTGATTGCTGGTGTTTGATAGTTTTGTATTTTTTCAGTGTGTATTGTATATATTACATATGCATGCATATATGTTTGATTGGCATATTTATTTGAAAGTATGTTTATGCAGCTCTCCCTGCTCATACCACTGGATTATAGAAACTTTGGGGCACTTGTGAATGTGCAGAATTTGTGTGGAAGGAAACAACATTTTCCCTGATAGTTGTAGCCATAAATTGCTTTCTAAGTAACATTTGATTTTTGCAGGTAAAGTATGGATTCAGTTTCATAATACCAGTTAGCATTTTGCTTCACCAGTGCCTTTGCATTCATGCTTAATCCACCAGTGCACATCACGATTAATCAATTACACAGTATTTTACATAATTCAGATTCCAGCATTATTTCTAACATTTTGATCATATCACAGATGCCATGCCTACATCTTTCCTTATTTTACATGTATCAAAGACAGATTGTTCTGCCTTGTTCTATTCTACAGCATGTAGTGGACAAAATATAGCTACAGTCCCCTTTGAAACTATTAGAATGGCAAAAAATTCATTTGGGTTTGAGATAAAAAGATGGATATAAGACAAGAGTTTAGGATTTCAGCTTTTATTTCCTGGTATTTACATCTAGGTGTGTTAAATAAGGTAGAACATTGAACCTTTTATATCAGACCACTCAATTTTTAGGCTAGCAAAAGTATAGGAACAGATAAGTCTTGAAGTTAATTAAAATAAATAACTTCTTCTGATTAATTCTTCTGAATTAATTCTGCTGCTACTAGCATGAGTTACATCATCAATAAAAATTAGCAAGGCTGTTCCAGAAGCAGCCATGCAAGCCCAAGCCATGACACTACCTCCACCATGTTTCACAGGTGAGCTTGTATGTTTTGAATTCTGAGCAGATTCTTTCTTTCTCCACACTTTGGCTTTTCCATCACTTTGGTAGAGGTTAATCTTGGTTCCAGAACTTTTGTGGCTCATCTCTGTATTTCTTTGCAAATTCCAATCATTTCTGATTCTTACTGTAGTATGGTCTCTATATTTCTGCTCTCAAGGTCTTCTTTGAATGTTTGATTGTGATACCTTCACCCCTGCCCTGTGGAGGTTGTTGGTGAGGTTAGTGACTTGTTTTGGGGGTTTTCTTCATAGCTCTCACAATGTTTCTGTCATCAGCTGTTGTTTTCATTGACTGACCTGTTTGAGGTCTAGTTGTTGGTACACCAGTGGTTTCTTTCTTTTTCAGTACATTCCAAATTGTTGCATTAGCTATGCCCAATGTTTGTGCAATGCCTCTGATAGATTTTCCCTCTTTTCTCAGCTTCATAATGGCTTGCTTTTCTCCCAGAGACAGCTTCCTGATTTTCATGTTGGCTTATCTTTTTTAACAAGAAGTGCAGTCTTCACAGGTGAAACTGAAGGCTAAAACCAGATATTCAGAGCTATTGTTTAAACAATCAATCTAACAGGCACCTGTGAGTCACATGTTCCAATAATTTTGCTTGCCTACAAATTGGGTGATCTGATAAAAAATGTGCTATGTTCTATGTTGTTTAACACATCTGCATGTATATACACCAGGAAATAAAAGCTGAAATTCTAAACTCTCTACTCATATTTATCTTTTAATCTCAAACCCAAATGTCTTCAGTCTACAGCAAACACAAATGAATTGGCCTTGCTGTTCCCGTAGCTTTGGAGGGGACTGTGTATAAGGATAATTGAAGGCCTCTGATCATGCATTTGTTCTAGAAGTTTCTCTTATATTTCCTCAAATCATGTTCCACTCACAGTTCACAACTATGGATACCTAAATTATTCTAAAACATATAACCTTTCATCATGGATGTGGCATCAAATAACAATCATACCGCTTTACTACTGTAGTTCTATGAATAGTGAAACTCTATGAAAAATTAAACTCTGTGAAACTAATGAAAAAGTGGTGGTCATACATTTAATGTGATTTTGAACCATTCAGGCTGTTTTTTGTAGGGATCACAGTAAAAAAAAAAAAAAAAAAAAAACACCCAGTGGACCTGCAGGTTGACATGACAGTCATTATGCAGCCTGAGCAAATGAGCCACCCTTTTTTACTTGGCTTGTTGCTCCTGCATCACATGTCTCTGCATCTTCGCAGAGGTGGCAGGCATTGAATGACATTATCCATTTAAGAGCTGTCTGCTGTGTTAACAACTGATGGGATAGCTGATGGTGAGAGGAAAATAGCACCAAGCTGAAATTAGTAAGAGCATGGGTGTTAGTTGATAAAAAGAGTCTCATTTTAAAAGCAGCAAGAAACCGGTGCACTCAGTCATCCCAGCTGGCTTTTCAAAAGAGAAAAACTCACACACACAGTCATGTACACCTACACATACAAGGATTATCACAAATGAATAATGTAAAGGATGCACTAGGACCTAGATAAACAATCCCTGAGAGTGTCAGTGGGGCCAGCTGGCAGACACAAATTTCTAACCCTGATCAAGGCAGCTGTAGCAACACTGCAGACATCACATGCATTTACAGACCTGGGCTGGATACCCTCCCCACCATCATCACAAACCCATTCACTTCCCCTCCTTGATGTTCTGCACAATAACTGTTGCCTGCATGGCCAGAAGCACAGCTCCCAGAAAGAAAGGTCCCCAGACCCCCTACCCTATCCGCAAACTCCCCTAGGTGTCTTTCATTCTCAGCCTGACCAGGCACACAATGACATGTATGGACAGTGCACAGGGAGCTTTTAAATCGCACCTGCATTGCAAGTCTTGCAGCATTAGTGAGGCACTGAAAGTCCTGCTACTCAATTAAAGAAAAGGAAATCAATGTATTGACAGTGTTTGCAGTGATTTCTGTCTGGCAGGTTTCTCCAAGTTTTTTCTCCAAGTGATAAGCTGTATGCTTATCAAGTGCTACAGGTTCACTTCACACCAGATGATCACTTAACATAGCTTCCTATTCACAAAATATCTTGTTTGGGTAGAACAGTAATGCTCATGATCAGTCATGAAATTTAGAGTGCTATGTATTTTATAAATACCTATTTTAAAGGCTGGTACTGATTGTGCTGCAATCCTGCAGTCCAGGGACATTAAAATGTTATGTACTCTGACAAAACCCTGGAATATTTCAAACTTGATTTTAATACTTTGTCTCCTGTCACAAAGAATTACACCTTTGCTGCTTTTGACCTTTTCGCAACCTGCTATGATGCTGTCTGTAATGAATGTCTGCTTTTTCTCTGAAACTGAGCCTCAAGTGACTGAATACTTAAAGTATCTGCAAACCCCTTAAGCCAATAAGATGTCATGCTTGAAAACAAAAGCAATAGCACTTATGGAATCAATAAAGAAATAAAATAATGGAAAAATAACTGTCCAGTGTCAGAGACATAGATTTAACATGTTCAAGACCACTAGGTTTCCCACTGGCAAATATTTCTGCCAACAATGATCAACCTGACCTCAAACTCAGTAGGTAAACACCAGGTCAGAGATACTTGGTACTAGTAAGTCCCCAAAAATCATCTCATTCACCTCAGGAGTGCAGTAGTCTGGAAAGTCAAAGTGTGATCCTGAGTTGGCATGAAATGCTTCAAAGTCTTTGTCCAGAGTTGAGCAGTCCATAGGCATGTTTTCAAAGTTTGTATTAGATATGATATGCAAGATTTCCTCTTCCAGTTCCTCATCTGAAGAAACAGATGACACAAAGGAGGAGCTGGTGGAAGTTGGTGTGGAGGATCTTGCAGAGTTAGATCCTTGCAACTCAGAGACCACAACTTTTCGGAGTACCTGAGAGACATTGTCAGAGGAGGAACTCTGGAGGCTGCTGGGCACTTTGACTCTGAGCTGAGATAGTCTAGGTTGCTGGTTCATGGGGGGAATGGTAATAGGCTGATGGTGGAGAACAAGAGTGGTCTGGGTCTGTTCATCTTGCATAGTTACTGGACTTGCCAGATTTACATCCACTGTGTCATCATCACTCATGCTCTCATTGTAGCTCTTATATTTATTGCCACTGCAATTCAGTTTTTGTTGGGAGAAGGTTGGTTTAACTTTAAACCCTTTACTGGTGAAGCTGGCTGATCGACCTGAATAAGACTTGCTGGCTTTCAGTGGGAGTTTTTCTTTGACAGGCAATGAACACTTACTTTTTTTCCTGGGACGATACTTATAGTCAGGGTAGTCAGCCATGTGTTTTAGACGCAGCCTTTCTGCCTCCTTGATGAATGGTATCTTCTCATAATCTGGCAGGAGTTTCCAGCGTTTTCCAAGGCGCTTGGAGATCTCTGCATTGTGCATGTCAGGCCACTGCTCCATGATCTTCCGTCTCTCAATTTGAGACCAGACCATAAATGCATTCATGGGTCTCTTGATGTGCCCAGTAGGAGTTCTGCACCAGTTGGGGTCTTTGTTGGATGGGTTGTGCCTAAATACCTCATCAACATCCTCGGCTCCCAGTCCCACAAACACTTCTTGGGTTGAATCTCTGTCCATGGCTATAGAGTGTTTTTGCTGAACCATGATGCACAAGAAAGCTCTATTCAAAAGTATCTCCAGAGGCATCCATGCCTAGACAATCCAAGATACATTAAAGCCTCTTACTGATGCCTTTTTTTTACCCTAAAACAATAGAGAGCAAGTTTCAGGACTTTATTTTTCTTACAAAACAATTCCTTTTGTTAGGTTAAATGCTATATTAAACTATTTCCAAACAAGCAAGCATTTTCTGCTTACATTTAAACAAGTACAACATTCTTGCATAATATAAGAAATACAAGTTTCTTCTTATAAAACCAAAAAAATGAATATTGATTTACCAAAAAAATTATATAAATATACAATACTTACATCAAATATTTATATAAATATACAATACTTACATCAGCACAATGTGCTCCTTTTTCAGCTGCAGTATACAGTTCAACTGAGGCTGGTGCTTTCCTCAGGCGGACATGTGCTGCACTGTAGCAGCTGTGGCAGACGACAGTGAAAAATGACTAAGCTCCAGTGTGCAGTTACATCAAGCCTGTCCCATGCAGAATACATGTGTACCCACACTGTAACACCCTCTCTCTTTCCCTCTCGCAGTCCCTGTCTGCTGTCTGCCCTCCCTATTCCTTCATTGTAGGGACGGCCCCCCATCTGCTGCACTATAAACCCAAACTGTAAACAGCTCAACCTTACTACGCACAGGCTCCTCCCCTCCCACCCACCACTCTGAGCTGTGTGTGTGTGTGTGTGACAGGGAGAGAGAGGACAGGAAGGGGGTGAATGTGTTCATGCAGTAAGGCAGAAAGAGAAAGCAGAATGGAGAGAGAGAGAGAGAGATGCTACATGAGGGGCTATTAACATTAAATACTATGTTAATTAGTAGTTTACATTGTATGAATAATAGTTTCTTTTAAGTAAATAATTGTGCATCTAGTATAGACTGTATCTTTATGTTTTTGGGTTGTCTGTCTGCATGTGCATCCAAAAATGGGTGCTTGAATGTTTTATAGGATTTGTAGGGAATTATCATTATAACCAGCAGAAAAAAATGATTAGATTTTGGAATTAATCCAAACAGGGATAAGATCACAGCAAGGTCAAATGTTGGTGGGGGTGGAGGCATCCCCATCAATGTTGCTGGTGTCAAGTTCTTCTTGTTTATTATTTACATACCTATGAAAGATGCAGCATTGAATTATTATTATTATTATTATTATTATTATTATTATTATTATTATTATTTGCTGTCAGTTTTGGAACTGAGTTCAAAGTTCCTTTTACAATGATGTAGCATATATTACATTGAAGACTGTCTGAAATAACATATTCAAAACTCAAATGTAGGGTGTGTTACATTACTAAACACTGGTCAGAAGATTCTTTTTTAAAATTAATTTTATATTTATATTTCATTTACATAAGACATTTTGAAATATGTGAAAAAATATTTTATTTGTGTAAGGACACATTTATTTTGTGGGTCTCCTTGGATATAACTATTTTAAAAGATGGAAGGATGATTGGATAGACTGATTTGTGACGGTGGAGCGGCTGGCTGCTTTATGTCCCAGGGTGCCCTCAAGTTTGTGTTACCTTCTGGCTCTCCCTTTTAGTTATGCTGTCATAGCATAGCACATGGACAGCCTAAAGATCAGTGAGATTACTGTGTATGCTACATCTTAGAAACCATGACGATGGATTAGGACTGTGATTGCTACAAACAGTTTTGTTACAATGGCTTAGGACTGCAATTGCTACAGACAGTTTTGCACTGAAGTCTCCATCATTGAACAGTTGATAGCATCAACAAAATAGACTTCATGTTAAAACTATAATAAATTCAGAAATTGCTTATGCTCATAACTTATTCATAAGCTCTTAAGTTTCTGATTACACAATTGCACTTTTTGACCATATAATACACAGTTACAGAAGGGAATTATTTACAATCGCACTATCCGGTGTCACCCAGATGAGGATGGGTTCCCTTTTGAGCCTGGTTCCTCTTAAGGTTTCTTCCTCATATAATCTCAGGGAGCCTTTCCTTGCCACCATCGCCTCTGGTCATTAGGGATAATTTTATAAATTTAAAATTTATATTTGAAATTTAGATATTTCTGTAAACCTGCTTTGTGACAATGTCCATTGTTAAAAGCACTATATAAATAAAACTGAAATTAAATATGAAAGCATAATAATGGTAAAACACGTTAAATAATTGATAAGAGCCTGCTGTTGGAAAGTGGATGCTGAGATGCAAGATTGCACCTTTAATGATCTGTATTTCCATTATTTAGGCAACTGTCCAAAATCTTTTTCCATCTACCAAATACCATCAGATGTACGTGTACAGGGTCAGGATTTCTTGTAATATATATATTTTTTTTACTAATTATGCGATTCAGGAAAAAAGAAAAAAGAAAAGGGATTCTAATAAGAACTATGCCCTACCTCCAACAGTGTTCTCACAGTGAACCTTATAATGACTCTTAACAGCCTTCTCTCCGAGCCCTTTTCATAAAAATCAGGCCATTGGGCAGATGTCAAACATATTTTCTTTGACAAATAAAACTGATATTAGCTTGACCTAGTAGAGAGATAAGGAGGGAAGGACATGGCAAAATAAGACCACCAGCATTATCAAACAGCAACCTATTTCATGCCTGGGCCAAATCCCCATACAGACTAAAGTCGCACCCACCAATAATGGGGGAGGTTGGGCAGGGATGATTGGAGCCCTGGAGCAGTCTGGGTGTCTATGCTGTTGTCTGGCAGATATTGATTGGGGTTACCTTCTTCACTCCTTCTATGCTCCTTCCTATGGATGAGGGCTATTCCAGCCTGTTCCAGCCATGCTGTAACCTACCAGTATTAAAATATGTTTAAAAATATTATCTCTAAGCAGTACCATAATGCAATGTCAATTTTCAATACTTACTGTAAAAACATACAACTGTACTGTTTTGTGCTGTTTTTATAATATGTAATATATAATATATAATAATCACATCACATCTAGGATATAAATTACTGTCATATTATGCATATAATGTGCCAATTATGCTGATTTACCTTATCACAGATCATAAATAGCAATCAGTGTGCTTCATGGAGTGAAAGATCATAATCTGCCTACAGTAAAATTAAAAATGTTTATTTGTTGCAGAAAACAGACAAAAAATCCCATAGGCACTCAGCTCATTCCTGTCTCTTTTCTTCTGCCTAAAGGTTGGCATGGTGGCTCTTTTGTCATATTCTTATACACTGCATACAATCCTTTCATTGGCTTTGTTTTTTTAAGTGAGGGTCTCTAATACCCCTTTTTATTCACACAGAGTTGGTGCTGGAACCACCAAACCTTTCAAGGAGCTGACTTGCTTTTCCGCCAGTTTGACAGCTGAGCTGTTACCTAATTAGTTGTAGAAGTTCCCTAACACACAGCATAAAAATAATAAACAATGCCGATCACATGCTTTCTATGACAGCAGTTTTATTTCTGGTAGTGATATTTCAACATTTCATCATCATTCAGCATCTATACATACAGTCGCACAAACATTGTTATAGACAGTGATTATATGCAAGGTGAAAAATACATGCTTTGATTGCTCTTAGCTAATCTATTGCAAACATGTAGCCATGCAATGGATTTCACATTCACATTCTTTGATTCACCATTGATTCACAATTGTGACATTCATTCATTCATTCATTCATTCATCCATCCATCTTCAGTAACTGCTTTATCCTGGACAGTGTCATAGTGGAGCGGGAGTCTAGTCTGGGAACACTGTAAGCAAGGCAGAAATACACTGTGGATGCAATGCCAGCCCCACACATAACTGTGATATTGAAAAAAATAAAACAAAACATCTTTTGTCTTTTATGATGGCCACGTAAATAACTTGAGTTGTCATGTCAAATTAATGCTACTGGTTCTTGGTTCCAGACCAGCAGCATTTTGGTGTGGGGCTCAATCTAATTTTGCCAGTCATGAGGTGTCTTTTTCTTGAAATACAGAAAGATTACAAATTAATTACCATCTACAGCACAAATGTAAAACTAATATGCTTGAATTTAAAGTGTGTTTTTTATATGACTTTAACAAAGTTTAGAAACCCAAGTTTTTAATGTTTTATTGCTGTTCCTGTGCCGGTGCCCTTTGGTCCATAACTGATAGCAGACACAAGGAGGAGAAGTGAATGGGAACTCTCGTCTCCCAGAACTAAAAAAAAACCCTCTTCAAGGTAGCGCCCCATCCTCTGGCCACAAGCTCAGCCATTCCTTTCTGAGGGAAGACATGGCTGCCAAGCTAAGGACAAAGGTGAGGGTTAGAGACAAACAAGAGACATTTTCTCTTGTTTCTATTAGGTAAAACAAATAAGGAATTGATGTGACCTTTACATAACTTTTATGGGTACTTTGTTAACATAATGGAATTGATTTTCTTGAACCCAGTCCATCCTTGATCTGGGAGAAAACATGCCACCAATCCCTTTGCCTTTTCTAGGAAAGAAAGTGTTCTGGGTGGTAAAAGGAGCGGCAGGAAAAGAGTGGGGATGAGCATGACAAAACTGTCTGTCAGTGAAGGCAGATGAAATGGTTTTGGAAGCTGCACTAGTGTGAAGGGTTATGTTAGCTAGAGTCAGCATGAGTTGCTTGTTTGGAAAGTGCACAAAATGGCCTCTTGTGTGTGGTTATATAGCATTTGACATTTGTATAGTATTTTGGCCTCCAGAATTTTAGTTATGTATGTACTGTGATTCTGTGAACATTAGACAACTGCCCGGGGCTGGATATCTTTTTGTGTGCATACATGCCCATACCTTCAACAAAGTCATGAAGTGACCATATGATGTAGTAAATATTGATGTCATACAACATTCCCTGAAATCTTCTTGGGGAGTTCCTGCCAGATCAACGATGCTTCCAAATGACAGTTAAATATATAGAAAAGGAATAAAAAATAAAAAGGAACAATCTGCACATTCACCTTCATGGTACACTTTTAGGTCGGTTGTGGAAATGCATACAGTAGAAAATGAGGCCAGTTGTGTGCCAGTGCATCCTAACCTATCCAGCTGCTAACCACCCATCAGTGAAGAAGCTGACCTGTCAAACTTTTCCGAGAGGCATGATACCACTTCTGTTAGTGGTAGAGGCATGATAGCACTGTTAGAGGCATGATAGCACCTCTGCTGTTGTGCCATCCCAGCAACTGAGTTGCTCTCAGTGAGGCTTAGCATGGGTTGGCCCACCTGAAGAGTTTTCATTGCAAAGCAGAGAGTGCCATCTGACTTCATGCCATCCTGGTGATTGATGTATCTGACCACCACTATGTTGTCCAAATAGACCAGCATGTTGCCGTGTCTCAAAACTTGTAAGAAGAGAGATCACCAGCTCCAGCTTAATGTGCTTTACTTGATGTGCCAGGTTGATGTGCTCTACTCTCAGACTTGGGATCCACACCCCTCCATTACCTCTACTTAATGTGTACTAGTTGATGTGCCAGGCTGATGTGCTCTACTCTCACACTGTGGCTCCACACCCCTCCAGTATCTCTGTGGCACCACATTGTCACAGCCAGGTGCAAGGGAACTACTGTTGCAACTGTAATTATCAATCCTAAGAGCCTCGGCAGAACATCTGATTAATGAGCACAATAATGTCTGTGACATGTTGAGGCGATTCTGAATGAATTTAACTTCACTGCGGTAAGTTGTTTGATGTGCTTTTGTGTTAGGAAACTTTTTGAGTTTTCCATGCCACCATGCTTCGTAATGCATCTGAGACGAGTGGATATGTCTTGGATAGTCTGCTCTGTCGTTTTTCTTTTTGAATGCTCTGTTTATGATAAATTAAATTACAAACATATATGACCATATTCAATAGCACACAAAGACCCTGTCCACCTTCAACCCACCCACTGAACCCATTGACAACCACTCAAGGATAGAGACAGGGAGAGGGGAAGGACAAACAACAAACAAACAAACAAACAAAAAACCTAAATAACGAAACAAACAAAAAACAAACAAACAAATAAATAAATATTTGGGAAAAAAAAGCAACCATGTATAGCCAAAAAGAAAGAGAATATTTTTAACAGTTATTTGGAATGCCAAGTGCAGTAACCTTTGAAAAAAATGTGAGGAAAGGTTCCCAAGACTTGTGTACTAAATCTGAACAAGAACGTTCCTTAAAAGGTAAACCAAACCAAATAAGGCAACTAAAGGACTGGGCTTAAGGGTTTTGTTAAAAATGTTACAGAAGCATTTAAATATTGATTGCCAGAAATATGTGATAGTGGGGAAGTCCCAATCATGTGATATAGGTCAGCAGGAGCTTGCTGTCATCTAATGTTATCTAATGTTATCTAATGTTGCTCTTATCTGTCATATAAAAGGTCCAGCTCTGGACAAATCTTGGATAGTCTGGTCTTAATTCAATACATTCGGTGTACCACTTTTAGCTGAATTAAACTATGTCAATTAGAGACTGAAGATGAATGAATCTGCCAGAGGGTACAATTCCAATCTTTGTCCTCAAGGGTCAACTGCAAATCAGTCTCCCATTTCTGTCTAGCACCAAGGGCAGGAGAGGAGACCAGAGAAGAGATTAAACTATACAATTTGGAAATAGTACTGTGGAAGCAGGGGTGTGATTGAGCATCAGCTGTGGATAGAGAGGAGGCAGGGGAGCCAGTGAGTAAGTGTAATAGTGCAGTTGTGCCAAAACTTGGTGGGGGAACCAGCAGGTAATGCTTAATGGTGCACCAAAAAACGCTTGGTCACCAAAAAAGGGGTGAGGCAGCTCATGGGGCTGGCTGGCTAATATCGTAGGTTTGAACCTAATTTTTCGGACATCACCAACCTGCTGACTGACCTCACTGAAAAGGGAGTGCCAGATCCAGTCCAGTGTACAGAGCCATGCAAGCGAGCTTTCTGCCTGGTAAAAGCGCATTAGTTGTGAGTGCAACTTGTAATAGTGGGCATGCCCTGTAAGGGGTGTGTTTTGTAATCCTGCAGGATGCAGACAGGTACACTTGTAAACTTGTGCCTTCTGAGATGCTTTTCTGCTCACCACAGTTGTAAAGAGTGCTTATTTGAGTTACTATAGACTTCTGGTCAGCTCAGAACAGTCTGGTCATTCTTCACTGATCTCTCGCATCAACAAGGTGTTTCAGCCTGCAGATCGTCCACTCACAGGATGTTCTTTGTTTTCCACTCCATTCTGCTTAAACTACAGAGACTGTTGTGTGTGAAAATCCCAGGAGATCAGCAGTTTCAGAAATACTCAAACCAGCCCATCTGGTACCAAAAACCATGCCATGTTTAAAGTAACAGAGATCACTTTTTTTCCTCATTCTGATGTTTGATGTCAACAGTTACTAAAGCTCTTGACCTTTGCTATGCGGAAGTGATCCCTCTGCATCACTGCCTTGTGGAGGACGTCATGTCTTCTGCCACTACGGGTATCACTCACAAAGAACCTTGTCAGCCTAAGGGCCCTTATCCGCTAAGAGACACCTCGCCTGACTGTCCAGGACCCCCTCTTGACAGTGTTTTGCAAGTCTCGAGCTGCATGTTAAGGGGGGTGGGTTCTGTCATGGTAGCGCCAAAGGGCAGCAGGACCACACTATCCATCGGCCCCAGCACGGTACGTCACCATCACTCACACCAGTTTCCTGTTTCACCTTGATTAGCACCACTATTTAAGTTCTAGTTTTTCAGTGTCTCATTGTCAAGCTGTTGTAATTGTCATTTATTGTCGTGTGTGCAACAGTATTGTTTCTAGTCTGTATGTTTTTTGCCTTGAATCCACAGTTCATATTTGTGGTTCTTGTTTTCACATTTTTGGTTCTTTGTTTGCTCTGTACTTAGTAAATTGTCTGCATCCACCTTCGCCTCCCAATCGTGATATTTGATAGAATTTACCCAGCCAATCAGTGACGGAGTGAGTGAAGTCCACCTACTGTAGACAGACTATGTTTGGTACTTTCCAAAATTAATATGCCTCTGACATATTAAAAAAAAAATATTAAAAATTATGAAATTGTCTGGAATATACGAGGGAGGGATGAAGCGGGTTGGAAATGAAAATAATATATCCTCAACATATAGTGAAATTTTATGCTGCAAGCCAGCCCTGTCTAATCCACGGATTTGAGGATCATTATGAATAGCAATAGCTAAATAGCTATGGCAATAAACAAAGGAGAGAGAGGACACCCCTTCCTAGTACCACAAGCCAAATGGAAAAACTTAGAGTGCATGTCATTAGTGCATACTGAGGCTAGAGGTGATGTATACAACAATTTAACCCAAGCTATAAACTTCTGGTGAAATCCAAATTTAGGGAGAGTGTAAAAGCGATAGGGCCATTCAACCCTCTCAAAGGCTTTCTCAGCATTGAGCAAAAGCAGAACCTCAGGAGGACAGGATCGTGAGCTAGAGTACATAATGTTCATTACTCTATGGACATTGAAGAAAGATAATTGGCCTTTAATAAAACCTGTTTGGTCAGGGATTTTATTAGGTAATACTGATTCAAGTCTCTGGGCTCTAAATTTTGACTATGATCTTCATATCTGCATTCAGGAGACTAATTTAATGGTAGGAAATGCATATGAGTGGGTTCTTGCCTTTTTTTTAATTAAAGAAATAGCTGCTTATCAAAGTGAATGAGGTATAATGCCAGATCCAATGAGTTGTAAAACATAGCCAGAAGGGGAGATGAAAGAATGTGATTTTTTTATAAAATCTTTTATAAAATTCCATGGTGAAACCATCTGCACCAGGGGCATTACTGCTCTGCACTGATTGGGTGGCTGAGATAACCCCTTGTGTGATGAAAGGAGATTCCAGTTCAACCCTTGAAATAGCATATATAATGGGCACAGGTAAGTCTCTAAAAATCATCTGTGCAGGCCATTTCTGGATCTAAAACAGACGGGTAGAGGGTCAAGTAAAAAAAAAAAATCCTAAAAGTGTTAGTAATATGAATGTGGTCTCTGACATTTCCCCATCCAACTGATGAATTTGGGAGATAATATTATGAGAGGAATGTTGTTTCACCTGGAGTGCTAGGACTTATGGGTTTATCTCCATGTTTAAATAACAATGACTGTGACTTCAATAGCATTTGCTCTGTTTGTTTTGTGGAGAGTAAATCAAATTCCGACTGAAGCATCACTGTCTTTTTGAAAAACACTGGATCAGGTGTAGTAGCATAGAATAGTAGCATAGAATAGTAGCATAGAAAGAAATAATCAATTCAAGAGTACAAATGACATACAGACAAGAAGAAAGAGTACTGCCTAGTAGTAGGATGAAAACGTGCCAAACATCTTCTTGACCTTATGTATCAAGACTTGAGGGCTTGTGTGATGAGGCAGTGTTTTTGGGACTTGTCAGGTGAGCCATCCAACTTTGGTTCATTATTTGTCTCCGCCCAAATGAGAAGGTAGGAATTGAGATTGGGAGAAGAGTGATTATTCTGTTAACAAAATCTGTATTGTCTCAACTGGGTCCATAAGTATTGTCTAAGATGACAGGGGTATTGTAAAGACTGCCAGGCACAATAATGTGTCTGCCTGAATGGTCTGATAGCACAGAGGTGGGAGAAAATGGAATATTTTTAATGATCAGTATAGCAACTCCCCTGGCCTTACTTTGAAATTTTGAATGAAACATTTGCCTTACCCATTTTTTGTAAATGACCTTGTGATCTGAAGGTCTTAAATGTGTCTCTTGTAAAAAGACAATATATGTTTACAAGCTTTCCAGGTACTTAAAAATTCTGGCCCTCTTAAGTGGAGCATTTAACCCCATAAAATTCCAACTTATAAAATTAAGTTACTGCTAATAGAAGACATAGAAGATAAAGGTAATTTGAGAAAACATTATGCACATATCTGATATTTTTTTTAAAATATTTTTTGAGATTGAGGGAATATGAGTTCAGTTCAAATGCTGCAAAAGCATCTGGTTAATAAGAAAGCAAAGAGAAAATGAGAACAAAAACAAACTAGATGAATAAACTGAAATCCAATTATCATGGCAGTATGCAAAGTTTTAGAAATACAGAGGTCCAAAAACTGAGCTTGCTAGGGGGGATCAGGGGCATGATCAATCCACCCCCAGAAACATTTTGATATCCCTGCTCTACATATGTGCATTTTAAGAAGTTTGGAGAGCAAAAATTGGATAACAATAGCTTGAAACCATGTCAGTGGGCAGCAGCATAAATTGCAGTAATACAGAATCAGTAATACATGAGAATCAGGTTAAAATATTGCAATGAATGATCCACACTACAATCTGGAAATACAGAAGAGGCTAGTCTATATGAATGTTGATTGTTGACAATACACCATCACATATTCCAAACACAAATGGCCTTAAATAAGAAACATTTCAAGGATTATTTGGCATAGATTTTACCTTTCACTCAAACGCCAGTGTGATTCTTCTGTGTCCAGAGGCATCCTAGTGCCTGAGTCTATATGAATGTTGATTGTTGACAATACACCATCACATATTCCAAACACAAATGGCCTTAAATAAGAAACATTTCAAGGATTATTTGGCATAGATTTTACCTTTCACTCAAACGCCAGTGTGATTCTTCTGTGTCCAGAGGCATCCTAGTGCCTGAGAACTTTTTCAGGACCCAGTGCTCTGTTTTTAATATTTGTAATAACTTTTACCTAAATGGGATAAAGTTCCTTTATGGTCCTTGGTCCTAAATGAGATAAAGGCCAACATATGTAATAAATTTTGCCATTTGGAACAATATGTCATACACTTTTTTTTTTTTTAATTCTCTTAGAACATAGAGCTGTAATAGAGTGGAACAGAGTGAAAAAAATAAATCTTCTATTAAGTTTCACAAAAAATAGCATTTGGGTTTGGAATGACATAGCTAGGTGAGCTATCCCTTTAACTTTTAGAGCACAGACCAGACATGGACATATCAAAATGCAATGGTTGCAGACACTTGGGGCTTTCTTGTCAAAAAGAGAAAATTAAAAGAATAAAGAAAGAGAAGAATAAAGAATAAATACTTAAAGGACTAGAATTTATTGTAAAGTAATGCATTTGAACTATTTGCAAATAATATTTTTTATTTTAATAGACTAAATGACTGTCCTAACCACAACCTAAAAACACACAATGTTCTAGTGTAGGTCTGAGGATGATAACGCTCATGAATCATTTTCTTAGACAAGTGAAATTACCGAAAGGCTATCAGGAAAGCTAGCTATCGTTTAACATTTCTGTTGTAAAACAGTTGTCAAATATTAAGTGTTTAACTACTTATATCTTACCTCGCACTCTTTGACCATTAAAACTGAAGCATTGCACTGGAATTCATGCTCAGCCTCTGTGAACAATAAAGACTTGATTTGATTGGCCATCTCAAACATTTTGACATTGATAAGGGCCTTAGACCTCTGAGGCAGCTCAGATGAGAAAGTCGGTTATCATGGTGTTGTACAATATCTTTGCAGTACCAAAGTAGCTATTATTAGGCAGTTATTTCATGACTTTTATTATATACACATTCGAAAAAAATACCAAGGTCAGGACCTCGGTGACCTCAATGGTGGCTACGGCCAATAATCAGTCCATGTAAAGAGCCAGGACAATAGGCCCCGGCTTCAAGTAGCGTTATTTGACGGTGAATGCCACAATACATGATAACCCATTACTAATTACTGAAGTGTTACTGTTTTGTTCCCTACGAAGTAATGATGATCTGGAATAGTATTGTAAAGTGAAACACACGATAACTAATTACTAATTACAGAACTGAGTTTCTATATCCCTCCTGGCAGCTCTAACCAATCTGGCTTTTCGCACCATTCTGTGTAAACTCTAGAAACTGAAATACTCAAACCCGCCCATCTGGCAGCAACCATGCCATGGTTAAAGTTGCAGAGATCACATTTTCCCCCATTCTGACTGATGTGAACATTAACTGAAGCTCTTGAACATGTATCTGCATGATTTTATGCATTGTGCTGCTGTCACATGATTGGCTGACTGGATAATTGAAAATAATGATATGCCATTTATGATGTATTGAAATGTATTGAATTTCAATAAATAAAAAAAAAACAGTCATTAACTACTGGTCTATGATGTTATTGTTCTGCCTTATGGTTCTGAAAAAATCTGCTGTGATTATGTAGTTAATCAGAAGGGGATGACAGATTTTTTTAAAGGTCAGATTCATAACAATAAGACATTCAAGACAAGACAACATGCTCACATGCTCACTGACTATTTTCTAAATATTTTCTACTGAGATCCTTTGCCTATTTTCATTCCTCTCGTTCTTTTTATTCATATCCCTCTCTAGTTTCCTCATGTGTCTTACCCCTAATACCTTTGATAACCACCCCACTTCAAATTCCATGCCAATTACTTATCTCTGAGCAATTATTACTGGTAGGCAGTATAATAATTACAGTGCATTTGCATGCAAAAATCCTGACATGCTAGAAATGGGATATAGTGTCTGTGATACCACACATGGCTGGCCAATCAGAAAAGGTAAATGTCACCTTGATTACAGTAAATTTTGGCAAAGCGTCCATAATCTTAAAGTGGTTTAGCAATTCTGGGAGAGAAAGAGATTCATTCTTATTCTGCAAACAAACTAAGAAACATTACAGCTCACATACCTTTGCTTTCAGTAGATTAGTTTATATTGAGAATATTCGGGTTAGTAAACCACACTCAACCCAATTCAGTGTAGACATTTTTAAAAACACACTTAGCTTAGCCAATTAATACCCTTATTTATACACACAGTAAATACACTATCATATTATTATTATTATTATTATTATTATTATTATTATTATTATTATTATTATTATTATTATGTCTACACATGTCCTTAAACAGTTTTCACCAGTTTCTGGAATTTCTTGGAATAGAATTAAGACACTATTCTGTAAATAGATGTAAACTGATAAACAATACATTTACATGGTTTGGTTTTCTGGCTTCAGCAAGCCTGAGAAAATTGACAGCAGAGAAAGAAGAGTGTGTTTCAAGTAAGTGGAAGTGTCACATGGGGACAGCCTCAGCAAATTACAGCCTCAGTAAATCAGACATCCATCACTACAGTCAAATACACAGATGGACAAAACCCAAAGCACTTAATTCTGAAAGGCTGAAGATGATGAGATTATTTACTTTTTATAAACTAATTATTTATTAATTATTTATAATATAATTATTTATTTTTTATAAACTAGGCCATCAGCTATGAAGAAGGAGTTCATATACAGTATTTATATGTTAGTAAAGACGATAGGAGGAGCTATACCCTACTCCTTAGATACCTGTGATCCTGACTCCTTCTGCCCCAGACCTGCCTGATCCATCCTGATGGACCTACTTCTGCTTCTCCTTAATCTGAAAATTACTCAGTGCTGCTGAAAATGGCCCTGCATGGATAGCCTACAGACCACCAAGGTTTTACTGTACACGGTACCACACAGACACCCTAAAGATGTTTGGATAGTCTGAAGACAGCAATTGCTAAGAACAGTTTATACTCAAGTGTCCATTACTGAACAGCTGATCACTATAGTTTGATACAAGAAACGTCAACTAAAACTGCTGTAGCCCCTTTGGCCATAAAACATACATCAAAATACATACACCTTTTAGCATATACAGTTTTTCTCATTTTCCATGGATTAATTCATTCATGTGAGTGTAATAAGTTTTTTCAGCCTAATTGGTTTACAAAGTACTTTTTTTTTTTTTTTGCAAGAAACGTGATTGGTTGTTGACGTTACTTGTGGGAGGCTGTGTGTGTGTGAGAGGAAAGTAGGGGTGATGTAGTTAGGGACCTTTCGGAGTAGACGCGCTGAGCGTTGCTTTGGCATTTCTTCAAAATACTTTAAACCAAAATTTCCATCATCATCTCTGAGTGTTGAAATTGCATTGCTTTTGCAAACTGTGTGTAAGTCACACATTGGAGTATTACTCATTCGCTTGGCATGAGGGAGAATTGGGTTAACCAGAGACTGAGCTCCTCCGGCCTAATTGGAGTTCATTCACCAGACAGGGCTGCGGACTACCGGGTATGTCTGTGAGTCCGGCAATGCGGGAGGCACAGACTCGCTCGCGGGTACAGTGGCCGTATTAGGACTACAGCGTTCATTGTCAGTCATCAGTATTGCCCGAAAAAAGCATCATGTATCAGAATAAAATGCATTGTGCTTAAAGTGCAAAGTATATCAAATATAATATAAAAATCATTTATTTTGCATTTTGTGTTTCAAATTTCATGTGGAAGAAAACGTCATGTAGGCGCTAACTAGCTAGCTCGCTCGCTACAGTTAGTCAAGTATATACTAGCTAACTGAGGAACTAATAAATTAAATAGCGACGTCTTTTGGAGATATTTAGCTCTTTATTACTTTGTTTGCGATGTAATGTCGAAGACTGAAAGACTCCCTCCTACAAAACTGTAATCTCTCTCTCTCTTTCTCTCTCTTTCTCTCTCTCTCTCTCTGAAGACAAGTTTAAACTGTTAAGGACAGGAATCCCCAGGACTGGAGTTAGGAACCCCAGATTTAAAGATAATTTAATTATGCTACACAAGGTAAGATTAGATCACATATTATTATTATTGTTGTTGTTGTTGTTGTTGTTGTTGTTGTTGTCAGTGCTAGCTTGGAATTTATGTACTGTCTGTGTTGTGAACTTTACAATGTGTGCTCATGTACTCCAAATTTCTATTGTTTTCACTTTGTGTGTGTGCGCGTGTGTGTTCACAGAATTGGAATGAAAACAATGGAGTATGAAAGAAGTATCTTTGGTGATTTTTTTTTTTTAAAGAACTGATTGTTAACATGTAGAACATCATATCTTTTGGACCTGTTAAAATAGTCAGAGAGCATCATTAAACAAATCAGTGAGCATATTTTAAGCAGAGAAGTTTCTTCAGAATTGTTCAGATAGAACAAAAACATCTTAAATTTGTAATAGATGACATCAGGTTCTAATACCACTGAGTTTATCTTACAACACTTCCTTTGTGTCCCAGAAGCATAATATTATTAATGTATCCATTTTCTTCTTTTGCAAATGAATGTCATAATAAAATGATGGTGCGTAGAGGTATTGATGCACATATATATATGTGAATTGTTTTAAAAAATTGTTTTTAATTATAGCGTGAGAAAATCTATAAATCAGTCTATATACTGTAACATAAGTTTGGTGTTATAAAAAAAAAAAAAACTGAATGGTATAATTTGGACCCTACATGTGGACCCTATTTGCTTTACTTTAAGAGGTATTTGGCTACATCTGTATGTAGATGGGTAAGTAGCAAACTGGTTTCTCTTTAAAGCCACTATGATACCTTAATACAGTTTACAAAGTGAACCATCAAGACTGTGCTGTAAAATACAATTTGAGGGTTGCTTTTGAGGTAGCTATTTAGGGCTACATTTTTTTTATTCTATGACTGCCTGCTTGTTCCATTAGCTGACAAAGTCACACATTTTCTTGCATATGCTTTCATATTCATAGTGGTGCATCTGCAAAGTTATATTTCCTAGTAAAAAACTTTGACACAGCAAATCATCCTCTGCATGAGTATTTTTTGGGGAGCAGAATCCAGCCTCACTGCCTCTTCATTTGAATTTATTTTTTAGTTAGCATCTTAGTTGACTGTACTTTGAATAAAAATAAATTCCATATAGGAATACAGTTTATATTACAGTGGATTTAGGAAAGAGTAAAACTGAAGGGACCTTTAAAATGTAGTATACACCTGAATGGCTGCAATGACTGAACCAAAGGTTCTCTCACAAGGTGACCTGGCTTAAAGCAGGTACTTTCAAAGTAAAAGGAAACAGTCTTTTGTGGCAAGATATTTCTTAGGTGCAGTCAAGGAACACAATGGTTGGTATTTAATTTCTACAGTATTTTTTTAAAGTTTATAAATGTCTCAAGAATCTCCTTGACATTCTACCATAGAAAATCTTATAACAGAAGTGCCATGATCCCTTCTAGGGATCTGCAAACCTCCACCGTTAAGCTCCAGCTCAGCATCCAACTTATTTGGCTGACAAAACACACTTACAGTCTTTGGATAATTAGATGATCTCGGCAGAGCAGTTGATTTCAAAGAGACATGGGTTCCACTGTCTTACAGTATTTCTACACAGGCTGTCCCTGAATAGCTTTTTGGTTGGTCAGTACATAATCAGGTTTTGTATTCAATTTCAGTTTAAAAATCAAAATTATTTACAGACTTTTTATATTAGCTATTTTATTGTAGTGGCTAGTTTTGTTGGTTCCTAATCTGTTCTCATGTTAAAAAATATATAGGCTAAATTTATGTGAATAACAATAAAAAATATCTGCTTTTACAATCTGATTTTGTATAAACATAGTTTATGTTATGTTATGTTATGTCAGAGTTAGATACATTAAGTTAGACGTTAAGCTTTTTTGCCAAAGTACCATTTTTTTTTGCAGGAAATGTGATTGGTTGGGGATGGGACTTGTGGGAGGTAGAGTGCATGTGAGATGAAAGTAGGGGTGATGCAATTAGGGACCTTTCACAGTAGATGTACTACGTGTTGCTCTGGCATTTCTTCAATATACTTTAAACCAATATGTGTTTTTTTCTTTCGATCATCATTTCTGAGTGTTGAAAGTGCACTGCTTTTGTAAACTGTCTGTAAGTCACACATTGAAGTGTTACTCATTCGCTTGGCGCGATGGTGATTTGGTTTAACCAGAGACTGAACTCCTCTGGCCTCATTGGAGATCATTCACCAGATAGCGCTCCGGACTACCGGTATGTCTGTGAACTCCTCTGGCAACATGGGAGGCACAGACTCGCACATGGGTCGCAGTCACTCTCACTGGGTGCTCTGTACATTTCTCCGCTGATCACCAAGACTGTGTGTGGTTCAAGGAGTCCATTGTCACCTGTGAGAAAAGAGTAGAGTGAAGTGACAAGGTAGTTTTAGACATGAGCGTTGCACAGGCCCACGCACACAATCATTATATAGCAGCGATGACTTCATGAATTTTTTCAATGGTAAAATTGAAAATATCAGGCAAGAAATTCAGACTATTAATTTAAAACCGGGCAGTTTTATAACTAACCCTGTAGATGATAATATAATAATATTAGATCAACATTTACAACGTTTTACTCCCATTGAAGAGACCGAACTAATTTCACTAATTTCATCATCAAAATCATCAACCTGTTTACTAGATCCCTTACCTACTTGTTTCCTCAAACAGATAATTCCTGAAACAATCAAACCTCTTTTAAAGATAATCAATTCTTCCCTTAGCATTGGCTATGTTCCTAAATCTTTTAAATTAGCAGTTATCAAGCCC
>CM040994.1:8294834-8311980 GCA_022985145.1 Pangasius djambal
TGGAGATGCTGTTCCCGATCCGGACTGACTGAGGTCTCCCAGTCAGGAAGTCCAGGATCCAGTTACAGAGGGAGGTGTTCAGGCCCAGCAGGTTCAGCTTTCCAATCAGGTGCTGAAGAATGATTGTATTGAATGCTGAACTGAAGTCTATGAACAGCATTCTAACATAAGTGTCTTTATTGTCCAGGTGGGTGAGGGCGTCATCTGTTGAGCGGTTGGGGCGGTAAGCGAATTGCAGGGGGTCCAGTGAGGGAGGCAGCAGGGTCTTGATGTGCCTCATGACGAGCCTCTCGAAGCACTTAATGAGATAAGCAATAATTACCAAGTATTATGCAATTAATCACCAAGTCACTAGTATCCAACTCTAACACTCAGAGTAACAACACAGTATTTTTTTAATGCTTTAGTCTTATAAAAATAAAAAGGCATATTCAGAGGAGGCAGAGGTCACTCTGTATTCACCACCATCCATTTAGATCTCTCCTTAGACCTTTATATGTGTCAATATGCACACTGGCCTATAAATGAGACTCTGCAGACTCTAGCTAAAACACTAGTGTCTAGCAGAATTCATTTCTTACTCCCTGTATTTTTCTCCAGGAGGGTGTCCGTGTCACACTTGAATAATCACCAATCACAATCTTAAAGAGATGACTCATATAAATACATTATTCTGTGTGTGTCTTACTTTCATGATCTTTGCAGTATGTTTTCCAAATATTACCAAATGTTATTTTCATATGAAAAATAATGACTAAAGTGCTGCTAAGTTTATGATGTTACTGACTGAAATGTACCGTGTCGTTCCCTAGGAAGTAATGATGATCTGAACAGTATTGTAATGTGAAACACATAATAACTCATTACTAATTATTGAAGTGTTATTGTTTCATTCCCTAGGAAGTAATGATAATCTGGAACAATATTATAAAATAAACACATGATAACTAATTACTTATTACTGAATTGAGTTTCTATATTCTTCCTGGCAGCTCGAACCAATCTGGCTTTTCGCTCCATTCTGTGTAAACTCTAGAAACTGTTGTGTTTCTAAATCTCAGGAGATCAGCAGTTTCTGAAATACTCAAACCAACCCATCTGGTGCCAACATCAAGTCACAGAGATCACACTTTTCCACATTTGATGTTTGATGTGAACATGATGTGAATGATTTATACACTATGAATTAGACTTTATTAATAAATGCTTCTATTGGTTTATAATTGGGGATCTGTTATGTGAAAAGGCCTAATAAATACATTATTATGTGTATTCTATTTTCTAAAGTAGAGTTTAGTTATCACTAATTAGAAGCTAAAAAGCACCAAACGTTCAAGTCAAGATAATTTCATGTTGTTTTGGTAGCAAAAAATAGTTGAATACCAATAGGCCAGTATATGTTGCATCCACAAATCTGACAGCACCAAAGCAGAAAATAACAACTGTCTTATCTCTGATGAAAAGTAACCCACTGAACAATAACTAAAGAGTAATTGAATATTAAAGAATTTATATTGAAAAATATATATTAATGCTTGAATATAGGACACATATTAGTAGTATTAGTGCTTTCAGACATCTGCAGAAGTCAATTGATGCTACCTAGAACCTACAGGTATTACATGTTGTGTCATGGCCAGGGCTGGACGTGTTTCCCCATTTCCCGTTGTTTGCCTGTTTTCCCCTTCCTCGGGTTTCCAGTGTTTTCTCTCTCTTTCGTTTGTGTGTGTGTGTGTGTCTGGGCGTAGCACTCCACTTCGTGTCTCTCCTGATTGAATCAGTGAATGCACCTGATCCATAGAGCATTAGATGGTTCTCCAGCAACTCATCGCCAGATTGTTCCGGCTTCCAGTGCGGTACACATCAGGCCTCCTAGTGTTTATTTTTGCTCTTTGATGTTCAGTGTTTGTTCGCTTACCCTGTCATTTCCCTGTGCATTCCAGGATCACATCTTCCCTGTCTGTTTGTCTGCTTACTACCCACTACGCACAGCCCTGCTTTGGTTTCCCCGTGGTCTCTCATGCCACCGACCTGGGCTCAAGCCCAGGCTTTGCCAACTACTCAAGCCCGCTCGCACTCTACGTTGTATCCCTTCCCCCAAATCCACTGAGTGTCCGACTTCCACACCGCTGAGACGAGTTTGAATCCCAGCCTAGAGCATGCTCCTTTACCATACACTCCCACCTAACCCCACCTTTAATAAAAACCCATTTAACCTTCTTCCTTGTGTCTGTGTTCTACTGCTGGGTCCCGTCATTCTCACTGGTTATAATATGTTGCCAATTATACACTAATAAGAGTTGAATATAGATTATTAATTTCTGAATAAAAACAGAATACAAAGATTTACAAATCACATAAACCCATATTTTATTCGCAACAGAGCATAGACAACATATGAAATGTTTAAAGCGAGACATTTTACTATTTTTTACTATTTTACATTATACTACATTTACTCATTTGGAATTTAATGCTAGCAACATGTCTCAAAAAAGTTGGGACGGGGGCAACAAAAGGCTGGAAAAGTAAATAATACTAACAAGAAACAGCTGAAGGAACATTTTTTAAAACTAATTGGATTAATTGGCAACAGGTCAGTAACATGATTGGGTATAAAAAGAGCATCTTATAGAGTCTCTCAGAAGTAAGGATGGGCAGAGGTTCACTGACCAGTGAAAAACTACACAGGCAAGTAGTGAAACAATTTCACAGTAATGATCCACAACATAAAATTGCAAAGAATTTAAACATATCATCTACAGTACATAATATCATAAAAAGATTCAGAGAATCTGGAGAAATCTCTGTGCGTAATGGACAAAGCCGAAAAGCAATATTGGATGCCTGTGATCTGTGTAAACATTTCAAATGTTGTCTATGCTCTGCAAAAAAAATATGGGTTTATGTGATTAGTAAATCTTGAAATGACTTGAAATGATGACTGGTTTGCCATAGAACACTGTTTAATATTCATTTAATATTCCACACTCAGTAATATATATTTTTTTTAACAAGAAATGTTAAGCACAGCAGTTTTAACACTGAAATCACATTTTTTCTTGTCCTATTAGTGATCCCAGAAAAAGTGCTGATCATATACTTATTTTATTAGTGATCCCAGCAAAATGACTGATTATATACTTGTTTTTATATGTTGCCAGGGAAATACCCCATAAATTCATCTTTGTAGATGAAGCCGGTTTAACCTGGCAAAAAAAATCACTGTAGAGGCAGGAATCAGGAATCAATCTCTGCAGACATCATATAGTGGTGACATGACACCAAAGAATGATGTCGCTATTCCTTCCACCCTATTCCCCTTTTCTGAATCCCATAGAGGAATTCTTTTCCTCATGGAGGTGGAAGGTCAAGGTCTATTTGCTAATGGCTGTAATTCCTAAATGGTAAATGGTAAATGCCATATTTTTGTGGAATCTCGCTGAAAGTCTACACTTCGATCACATCTTGATTGTTTTATTTCAAATCCATTGTGGTGGTGTATAAAGGCAAAATCACAAAAACTCTGTCATTGTCCAAATACTTCTGGATCTAACTGTGTATATAATATATATATATATATATATATACACACACACACACACACACACACACACACACACACACACACATTATCATGAACTACGAGGTGGGCAATGCCTAGTTAGCCTGCTGATTTTCTCCACCTGTAGCACCTGCCCCAACAGTGTTTCAGGCGGTCGTTTTCTTTATGCCCGTGCCTGATGTTGAGAAATAGAGAGGAGACTGGGTTAATGTTGCTATCTCACCCTCCGCTCCCGCATCAGCGCTGTCCTGCACCTAGGCCAGGTATGCCGGTCGTTCTGCCGCAGTCGTCTTTGCTGTCTCCTGATCCCGGTGGCCTTTGCAGGTGTGGATGGATCTGCAGCAAACCTCACCCAGTCTCTCCCTAAAAGCAGAGGCACAGGAAGTTCAGGCAGCAAACCATCTAATAGTGGCCTCTCACCTGCATGGTTCCCAACCCGGACCTCGGCAGCGGGGAACTCCTGGACATCCCCGTGCATGCAGGAGACCAAGATGCTCTCCTGTCACTGCTGCTGCTGCTCAGATCCTGGTGCCAGTGCATTATCCCTGTGGGGACTAGGGAAGAACCCTCTTTGCTCGACCATTTCCTTGGAGGTACCGGGGGACTGCATGCTGACTGCTTTGCACTCCTTGGGTAGTAGAGCCCTCAGAAATTTATCCATGGTGACCTGCACTGTGATTTTGGATGTGGTTCGCCTTTCCGTCTGCAACCACCTCTTGGTCATGGGCAGCAGGACATCCATTTGGCTCCTGGGGGTGGCTCTGCTCCTGTAGACCCACTTATGGAACTCTGCCGCCACATTGGTGGTGGACAGTCAATGGCGCGCCAGGATGTCCTCTTTGAGTCTGTCATAGTTGGCTGCCTCCCATGGCAGGCCTCCCCCAAGAAAAAGGGGGTGATGATCTGGGCCCAATCCCCCTTAGGCCATTCATTGAGGGTGACGATGTGCTTGAACGTATATAAGAAGGCCTCGGCGTTGTCATCCACTGTCATCTTGGCTAGGAGGCGCTAAACATCTTGGCAGGGGTCGGGGAGAGGAGCGGCAGTGGGCATACTTAGCTTACAGAAGGCTAGTAATTCCATGGTAGTGGTGCGGAGCCCTACTGCGAGCTCTTGGGTGACCCCATGTTGTTGGAGATTGTAGGTGCTTTATAATTGGGTCCATGGTGTGGGTGGGGGCTGAGTCTGTGTTGATGCCCGCATTCTCCACCAGTGTAGTGACTCAGCAATGGGCAGAACACAGACACAACATAGACAGGATGGGTGCAAAAAGAATGAATTTAGGTGAGGGAGAAGTGGCAGGTGTGGTGGTTCAGGTAGTGTGAGCAATGCTGGCTTTGAGGGTTGTGGGCTGTGTTGGGGTGCTAGAGAGGCATGTGTCAGTGGGCTTTGTGGGCCAGGCATAATGGCACAGGCTGGAAAACACCTTAGATCAAGTATACTGCAACATTCCATATGCTTATAAAGCCAGCCCTCTGCCACATCTGGGACGTTCAGATCATCTGTCTCTGTCCCTTTTTCCAGCATACAATCCACTCAGCTGTAGACAAAGACCATCCACAAAGACAGACAGAGTATGGACTAAAGAAGCCACCTCAGCCCTGCAGGACTGCTTTGAGGACACAGACTGGGAAGTCTTCGCTGAGGGGACAGACCTGGAGGGACACACATCAGCGGTGCTTTCATATATAAACTTCTGTTCTGAGAGTGTGTCTGTAACAAAAACTGTTAAAGTGTTCTCCAATCAGAAACCGTGGTTCAACAGCAAGGTGAGGTCTCTGCTCAAAACACGGGATTCAGCGTTTAAGTCTGGGGACCTACTAGCCTACAAGGAGACACGTTCATGCCTAAAAAGAGGCATCAGAGAGGCCAAACACAGGTATAAGCAACACATTGAGGAACACTTTTCCAACAACAACTCCAGGGGAATGTGGCAAGGAATAAAGACCCTCACTGGCTACAAGAACAGTCACACAGACATAAACCCCATAGACAGCACTCTGCCAGACACTCTGAACCATTTCTTTTCTCGCTTTGACCAGCGCAACAGCGACATCAGCAGCCATCCTTCACTGCCAGGAAAGGATGACCTGATACAGCTATACCAGCATCAGGTCAGATCCAGTCTACACAGGGTCAACGTGAGGAAAGCAGCTGGATCAGATGGAGTCACTGGATGGATCTTGAAGGCCTGTGCAGACCAATTGGCAGAGGTATTTACCACCATTTTCAACCTCTCGCAGTCTGCTGTCCCCACCTGCATCAAGTCAGCGACGATCATCCCAGTTCTAAAGAAAACCACAGTGAACTGCCTGAATGACTATTGTCCAGTTGCTCTAACCCCTATCATCACCAAATGCTTTGAGAGACTCATACTCTCTCACATCAAAACTGTCATCCCCGCAGACCTTGACCAAAACCAGTTTGCTTATCGAGCAAACAGATCGACAGAAGATGCAGTCATCAGAGCTCTCCACACTGCACTTACACACGTGGATGACGGAAACACTTATGTAAGAATGCTGTTTGTGGATTTCAGTTCAGCTTTTAATACAGTCATACCCCACAAACTCGTTCAAAAACTGAGCAACTTGGGCCTAGGCAGTTCACTGTGCACATGGATACTGGACCTCCTGTGCAACAGACCTCAGAATGTCAGGATGGGAGGTCACACATCATCAACTCTCATCCTGAACACTGGCACACCACAGGGGTGTGTCCTCAGTCCCCTGCTCTACTCGCTCTTCACACACGACTGCTCCCCTATCCGTTCCACCAACACCATTGTCAAATTTGCTGATGACAACACCATAGTGGGACTGATTACAGATAATAATGAAACAGCCTACAAGGAGGAGGTTCAACATCTGACAAAATGGTGTTCCCTCAATAATCTGGACTTAAACATCTCCAGAACCAAGGAACTTATAATTGACTTCAGAAGATCAAGGCATACTGAGCACTCTGCCCTCTGCATCAGTCATTATCTTAATCCACAAATCAATTCCATTTCAAGCCAGCAAAGTTATAAGAGATCCTGCACAAGGCACTTTACTAAACAAACTACTAAACCTGGTAAATATACAGTATATGGCCCCAATGAAGACAATCCTAAATTGTACAATTGTGTTTCTCTTACTTTATCATCTCTCTTAGGCTGGTATGTCATTGGTGCTGAAACCAGTTTTACTCCACATCCAATCAAAAAGACCATTCATCTGGTATAGTCACATAAACAATCTAGGAAAACAATACAATATTTTATTAATTATCTTGACCTAATTGTCATATGGAGAGAGATGCACCACAACAACCTACAATTCTCGTGCTACTCTGGCACTCATCAATCCTATACAAGAATAGACTATTTTCTAGTCTCAGTAGTACTCATGTCAAAAATCAGCAACTGCAGTTAAAAGAGTATGCTTTTGTCAGACCAGATCCCTATAGCATTATGTATAATGAACCTAAATTACGAGGAGACCCACCAAAATGGAGCTTTCAAAAGAAATGGCTTCTAGATGAGAAATTTAAAGTATATGTTGATAAACAAATACAGATTTTTTTTTTTAACACAACACAAACCTTTGCTAGCATTAAATGGGAAGTATTATAAGCATTTATATGAGGCATGAAGGTAAGCTTTACAAGTAGTAAATCAAAAGAATTTAAAAAAAGAAATTAATCTGCTTGATTCAAAGATAAAGACCTTGGAATTAAATCTATCAAATATAAACATTTCCATCCATCAAGAGCTACTTTCACTAAAGGTACAATATAATTAAATGTCTTACAAGAAGGCTGCTTCTTATCTAATGAAACTAAAGTAATCATACTATGACCAAGTTCAGAAATCAGAGAAACTTCTGGTATGGAGAATCATACATCAACAATCTGAGAGGACAATAAACTCCACACAGGACAGCAGCTGTAAAATTATTACAGACCCAATTCAGATAAATAATACCTTTAAATCCTTATATACATTCACCAAGCACTTTATTAGGAACACTATACTAATACTGGGCAGGGCCTCCCTTTACTCTCAAAACAGCCTCAATTCTTTGTGGCATGGATTCCACAAGATGTTGGAAACCATGAGATTTTGGTCCATGTTGACATGAGAGCATCATGCAATTCCTGCAAAACAATGTCATACTCTACTTGACAAACCTGAAACACTCTCTCACTCCTGATCTAATAACACACTTTGGGATATTCTCAGGCTATAATCAATCCAAATCATTCATGTTATTACTAAATAATAGTGAAAGACATACGCCCCAAAAGGTCCCATGAATATGCTGAAAATGAATATCCTGCCTAAGATACTATACCCGTTTCAAAATATTCCACTGAGCCCTCCAATGTACTTTTTCACAACAATGAAAAAGCTCATCACCAAATTTATCTGGAACTATAGACAACCTAGAATCTGTTTAACATTACTATATTTGCCATATGATGGGTGGTCTCCAACTTCTAAACCTACAATGGGCAACCCTACTATGAATAGTAGTTTTATTTACACTCTAACCCTCTCCCTGCTTAGTTGAAAATAGAATCACTTTTTACCCAATTCAAGCTACCATTTAATTTATACCTATAATGTCTGGTGCAAAGTACACAAGTATTTAGATGAGTAAAAAGGCTCTATCCTGCTTTATTCCAATCTGGGAAAATCATTTTAAGACTGCTACATCAGATTTTAAATTATGGTTTGAAAAAGGAATACAAAAAATACAAAGATTTATATAAAGATCACATACTGATGTCTGGAGATTTCTGGAGATTTCAACAACAATTGATATCACAAAGAAACACTTCTTTAAATACTTGCAACTCAGAAACTTTATTTCTTCTGGCCAGGGGGGACAAACTTACTGAACCCATACTGTCAACTTCAGAGATAATAATGTCCCAACACAATCAACCTAGAGGGCAGATTTCCTCGCTATAATATGCTAGTATCTAGCTCAAAAGAGACTTCAGAAGGTAACAAACTCTTGGAAAGGGGAACTCCAAATTGAGCTCACCTGAGACTGGAGAATATATGCCAAACCATTAACAGTAAATTAAAACTATTATGGTACAAATGGAACATGAGAATATACATTACCCCTGTTAAACTAAATAAATTTAATGGTAACATGCCAGATACATGCAATAAATGTGTAAGGGATTTCCCGAGTGCTGAGCGCTGCATGCTGAAATCACTCAGCATGCACTTCTGTGTAGTCATGTCACTGTTTACTTTGCCATGTGTATTTTGGTTCAGGTCTTGTCTCCTCCCTTGTATTGTCATTGGTTGTATCCCTCTCATGTCCTTATCTCTCACCTGTTCCTAGTTTTCCCTTTGATTAGTTTGTAGATTTAAACCCCCATGTGTCTACCGAAGTATTGTTCAGCGTTTTGCTGCCTGTAATTTATCAAGCCATTTTTCTTCTGTGCCACATTACTCTGGTTTTTGATCTTATTTTCATTTCCTGGTTCATGTGTTTGAATTGCCCTTGTCATTGTTGTTTGCTGATTGCCTGATCTCTGCCTGTTTCCAGTTTTGATTCTGATTCATGTTTGGATATGTCTGCCTTCCTCTTTAATAAATACGCTTTTACTGCACTTGCATCTATCTCCTCTTGCCGTTTGTGGCAAAACTCTACTTCATAAGGTACACTTCTGCATTATGTCATGCAACAGAGTCAGAGGCAGATGCAGGTTAGCATTTTTATTAAAGACACTGGCAAAAAAACCATAGACAAGAACAGGCAGAAAGTCAGGTGATCAGCAAACAGTATATCATGGGTAATTCCAAAAACGCAAAAACTAGGCAACAAGGCAAGATTGAATACCAGAATCAAGGCACACATACCAGGCTTGGTAAGTCAGGTATAAACACAGTGAGTGTTTGCAATGAACATGTGGTGGAATCCATCATTGCTCCTCAGAGCCATAGCCCTCCCACTCAATGAGGTACTCCAACTTCCCATCTTTACAGAGTTCAGGATGGCTTTGACCAGGTAAGCGGGTTGTCATTCTATGTCTAGGGTTGCCGGTGGGGTAGTGGGGGGAACGTTGGATGCTATTGGTTTTGGTGTGATGGGCTTGAGGTGTGATACTTGGAATGAGGGTGCTAGTTTACTGTAGTGTGGGAGGTCCAGCTTGTATAAGATGTCGTTGATACAGCAGAGGATCTTGTATGGGCTGATGTATCTGGCATGTTTTTTGTTTTTTTTTTTTTACAAATTTGTGTGTTTCTGATGCCTTTGGTTACGAGCCATAGTTAGTCACCAGGTTGGAACTGTGGGGTTTCTCAGTCAGCAAATCCCTTGTTCCTCTAAGCCACCTGTTTTAAGCACCCGTGTGCATTCTCCCACACTTGTTCACTCCACCTAAACCATTCATCCACTGTGTGTGAATCTGTGGGGTTTGTGTACCAGGGATACAGGGGTGGATGATAAAATACACACTGAAAGGGGGTCAATTGTTTGGCTGAATGGCACACTGAATTCTGGGCATATTCGGCCCAAGGAGGTGGGCAAACCAGGCAATGGAAAAAAGTGCTCTGTAAAAAAGTGGTGAGGTTAGACCAGGGTCACTGGGGTGTGGTTAAAGGCACGTATTTACCGGCTGGTAGGGTGCATGGTACCTTGGCTTGGGTGCATGCAGTGCATGAAAAGATGAATCAGCAGATGTCAGTTACCATGTTTGGCTGCCAATATTTCACCCTTAGCAGGTGGTAAGTCCTGTGTGTGCTTGGATGTTCTGTGACAGGGGTCATGTGTGCCCATGTGATAAGCTTACCCTTTAGGTTAAGATTTGTGTAAGGCACAAGAGAGCCTATGTGGCATGATGCAGTACTCTAAGTCACCAAATGTGGTGCTAAAGCCTGTTTTTCACTTTTCACCCTCTCTAATGTGAGTGATGTTATAGGTAGTGCGGAGATCAAGCTTAGTGAATTTCTTGGCTGAATGTTGTTTCAAGGCAGATGGGACGAGCAGGAGGGGGTATCAATATTTTACTGTGATCTGGTTGAGTCCTTGTTAATCAATATATGACCAGAGTCCTCCTCCTTTTTTCTCCACAAAGAAGAATACAGTGGATGCCAGAGAGGTGGAGGGACGAATGTACCCCATTGTAACACCTCTTGGACATACTTCTACACTGCCTGTTGTTCAGCTAAGGAGATGGTGTAATTTAGATTGCATAATGGGATGGTGCCTGGCAGGAGCTCAATAACACAATCATAAGATCAATGTGCGGTAGGCCACTAGCTTTAGATTTGCTGAATACTTTTTGAAATTCCTGGTACTTCCTGGTGGGAATGTCTCTAGGCGCTTGGGTTTCAGGGCTTACCACTGTGCTAGATGTGATTACAGGACAGAGAAGGTGCAGGCAGAGATTCATGCAGTGAAACAACCACCTAGTGATTTCTTTGTCAAATCATGATATTTGTGGGCCATGGAGGTGGATCCAGGGAAATCCTAGGATGATGGGGTGCTTATCTGTGACAGTGAAGAGGAAGGAAATGTACCCCTGGTGACTTTGAGCAGGACGGGCTTGGTGCACAGAGTGATGGTCTCGTTTCCTATGGGTCCTCCATCAATATCATGAATTTTTAGGGGGTGTTGAAGCAGTTGTGTGGGTATGTTGAGCTTCTCTTTGGTGGCATGGTCCATGAAATTTCCAAACACTCCAGAGTCAATTAGTGCTAAGAGAACAGAGACACAGTCTGAGTATTTTATCTGCACATTCAGGGTAAAGGATTGGTGAGATAAAAACTGGGATGGAATCACCATGGAGGAATGGGTGGAGGTGTTGGTTCTTTCAGTGGGGCTGAGTTTGACTGGGAATTTCTCATGAGAAGGACATTGTGCCACAAAGTGGTTGGGGTTACCGCAATAGAAACAAAGTTTCTCCCTCCTCTGCTTCTCACTTTCTGTGTCACTTAACCTGATCTGACCCAGCTGCATCAGTTCTGAGCGGTCAGTCTCGGGTGATGGACTTGAGGCTTCCTTATGCACTTGGTGGTTGCAAATGAGATGATCCAGACAGATAGATAAATCAATCAGGGAATCAAGGGACATCTTTTCATCTTGGCAGGCCAGTTCCATAAGCACTTCCTGGTTTAAGCCTTGGCAAAAGGCAGTGTTGAGCACCGGCTCATTCCATGCGCTTCCTGCCACAACAGTGCAGAACTCTAGGGCATAGTCATAGCGCATTTCTTTGTCCCTTGGTCACAGCGAGGAGCTGTTATCCAATTTCCTTGCCTTCACAGGAATGATTGGAAACTCATTGAACGAGTTCCATGAAGTAGTCATGTCATGACAGGTGTTCCCCTCCTTGGAACCACACTGCCTCCCATGAGCACACTAAGGAATTGTGGGTTTTTTTTGTTGTGCAGAGACACCATCTTGACTTGAGCAGTAAAGTGATCACTGCAACAAAAAACCCTTGCACTGGGCTGTTTCTTCTGAATAATTGTCGGGACAGAAGCTGAGTGAACTGGGGGGTACAGCCTGCAGCTGGGGGGGTGCATTGGTGAGTCCAACTCGACTGCTATTGTCCTACCAGCTGACCTTGGTCTACCATGGCATTTCATCCATGAGGCTGGTGAAGTAATCTGTCATGTGACAGAGTTGGAGGCAGAAGCAAATGCAGATCCAAAACATGAAAATATATATAAACAAGAAAGCTGTTATGCAAACAGAATAACAGCTTCTGTCTGTAGGAGTCCTTGCACTCTCTCAGTCTCACCTTCAGGTCATTCTGTATCCTTTTCAGCTTGTCTTTGTCACCAGACCTGAAGGATCTCTTCTTTTTATTCAACATATACTTCAGATCACTGGTGATTCAAGGCTTACTATTGGGAAAACAGCATACCGTCCTGGTTGGGATGGCGGTATCTTCACAAAAATTAATGTAATCTGTGATGCAGTCAGTAATGTCATTTATATCATCCCCATGTGGATTGCAAAATGAACAAAATCATAGGCAAAAAACGGGGAATGGTCAGGCGATCAACAAACTACATGAACGAGACAAGACTATGGGCTAAAACCAGAAAACCAGAAACAATACCAGAGATACATGATAGCAAGATACAAAAAGGCTTGGTAACAACAGGTACAGGACACTAAGCGTATATTACACATTGCCTAGGTACATTAAATATAATAAATGTGTCTCTTTGATTAGTAACATAGATATGTAGTTAGAACCTTTTAAACTTAACATCAAGACTTGACATAAACATAAATGCAGCTCAAAATAAAAATTAATATACTCCATGGTTACTTAAATTAAACCCTCTTTTAGATTTATTTCTGGGTTTTCTGGCACCCTTCCTGCCTCTGTAATGCAGAACTGTTGAAGAGATAAAGATTTAGTGACAGCTACTGTTCAATGCCAGACAGTACTCAAAGACGAGTCAGTGTGTCATGGTATCCAGGGGCACTTCCAACTTGGGCCATTAAAGGGCACCCCGGATGTCTCGCAGGACTTCTTCTGTTGTCACCTTGATTTCCTGTATTACCCATGCTCATGTGTTTCATGTTTTCTTGATTAGCTGCTCTATTTAAGTTCTTTAGTTTTTTTGTTTAGTTGCTGGCGCATTGCATCAAGTCATGTTAAGTTTGTGTTTCTGTTGCATTTCTTATAGTTTGCACTATGCATAGTCTGTTCTGGTAGTTTAAGTATTTTCTAGTCTTGTTTTCTTAGTTTAGTTCAGTTTACTGCAGAAACATCTCCATATCTAACACTGGAAGCTTAGCTTCCCAACTGCTCCAGCTGTGAGATTAACTGAGCATGTGCTTCTGCTTGAGCCTGAGATCCACTGGTGTTCGTCTTCCACCAAGCAGTGGGTGTGTAGATGTTTAGAGAGATTAGTCATAGTATTATTATAAAAAAAAAATACCATTTATACACTTAAGTTAAAAAAGCAAACTATGTAAGATAGATCAAGGACGTCAGGATAAAATACAGTTTTAGCATATACTTTCATTACTCACACATCTTACACTGACCGATTGCTGAGTCTGTCTGTGAATAAATATGTGTTAGTGGTAGGGTAGGGTAGCGTAGCATAGTAGTAGGGCAGTGGTAGCTCAGTGGTTAAGATGTTGGCCTACTGTTCGGAAGGTCATGAGTTCAAGCTGCCACTGCTGGACCCTTGAGCAAGGCCCTTAACCCTCAACTGCTCAAATTGTATAAATGAGATAAATGTAAGTCATTCTGGATAAGAGTGTCTGCTAAATGCCATAAATGAATATGTCTTTTGTGTTGGGACAGATTAAATACAGAAAAACACTGTTCATAGAGGGGTAAAGAGGTTTGTCCATTAGCAGTTCTTCCCTATCTGGTTGAGAAAAAAAAATCCTGGGCACATTGTGCTGCACCTCACTACTGCAATATCACAATCAGTGGATGTGCACTATAGTAAAATGAGCAATCTTTAGTAATGGAAACATTGTTTATCCAGACCTTTTAATTTTACTTTTCATGGAGTTGTCTATACCAAATCTCTTTCTGGATGATGAGTGCATACTCATCTATCAGCACCTAATGTTCCTTAATGTAACATTCTTTACATTGTGAATATAAAAGCTTGGCCAATAGGTACAAGCTGTGCTTCTATCTCTCAGCTGTTCAGTGTAGCATAATAACAGGATGTCAGCATGGCAAACCATGTCTGGCAGCGACAAAGTGCACAGCAGTTTTATGCAATAATGAGGTCAGTCTGGCGTGTGTGTGTGTGTGAGAGAGAGAGATAGTGTGTAGGTCGGCGGACGTGGCAGCCATGCCCCAGGGACTCCTGTCATTTTGTGTGCTATCTCTCTGTTGACATACAGTGTGCAAGGAATTACTCCCAGTTCTCACGAAACTAGAGTAATCCACACATAAAGCACAACTGCATGACGTACAAGGAAAATACAGTGAAGATGGGCTTAGCATAAGCACTGCTGAGTGATACCTATAAGGTATAGAGCCATAATCACTGAGTAAAACAGCCACATAAATCTATTTGTTGTGCGAAATAACTCAATAACTGACTAATTTTTTTGGCAATCCACTTAAATATGTCTAATTATGATTAAGTTGTATTACATATTAGTTTCTCATGGGAAATAATTTAGTGTTATTGAATTTTGAATTATGCCCTGAACCAGAGGCAGATTATCCTCCTTCAAAAACATATATATATATATATATGGATTTAGACTCCAGCCATGGGAAATTAGGTGAGTATGGGTGTGTAAGAAAAGTAACAAATGAAACAAAACTGTGCAAAACAAACAAAAAAAATGTATTATGTTTCATTCAGTATGTAGCCTACCACAGTTACTGGAGTCTGTCGTGACTCCTATTTAAATAAGGGGTGCTAAAGAGTGTATTTCTACCATAATCTATTGATCTATCTCATCCCCATTCTATTATTACTGCTGTATTGAAAAGATTTACATATTTATTTATGCTCTTGATCTCCACTCTCTACTAACAATAAGGCGATTTAATCATGTTATGTTAAAGCATCAGCCTCAAACTACTTTTAATTCAATTCATAACACAAGCCTATCTTTTCTCTGTAGTTCATCATCTATAGTACATGTGTCTGTGTCTAAATAACCATGGGCCATCCTCTTGGGCTCTTGGCACTCAGCAAAGCAACCAGATGCATATAACCTTGTTTCATATGTATATGAGGATTAATACAGAGGGAGAGCTGTGGATTTTGGATAATAGCTGTACTGAGCTGTACTGCTGAAAAAAAAAAAAAGAATAGGAAGATCAAAAATCAAATGTTCAGAAAATATTTACATAAAAGTAACTAGATTTTAAATAAAAATATAAAATTTAAACACATTGTTTGCAAATCAAGTATTTTGATTGGTTTACACTATTCCTTTATCTATTATTTGCAACTGTTGGGTATGTGTAAAACATACTAGAAAGCCATAAATGTTTTCATTTCAATAACTTTTCATTTCTGTTCCACTTAATAAACACTACAGAACATGCAAATTTATATCCTATGGGATGTCATGAGAGCCATATTATGCCAAATTAATAAACTAAGGGAAAGTGAACAGAAGCATGTAGACTGAAATCAGCAGAATTAAGTGGCAGACATAGTGAACTCATTTTCCAAATCACAAGTTCTGTAGCACATGCCCTTAAGTCCAATTACACCACAATTCCGCATGACTGCATGTGGAACAGCACGTGACCTGCTGCACTGCTTAACCAAATACCAGACATATCCAATTCTTCTAAACCTTTTCCAATCTGTTCCTACTCTTCCCTTTGCATTTATATGTAACTACTAAAAAGCACACTTATATAAAAGTTTGTCTTCACTTCAATAGATGTAAATGGTTTAAAGGTTTTTGTAGTGACTTTAATAGTATGCTAGAATCAGCTTTCCACCAGAAAACTTCACTGCAGGAAGTTTTTGTAGACAAATTACTAGAAGTCATTGTTATGAAAAATATGTTTGATGACAGATTAGCTTTGATGATTGCACTGTTGGCCCAGATTTTATATGTAATTAAACAATTTAACTGCAACATACTTAAATTATTTAAGATTGAGTGTATTACTATACAAATTTTAGTAAATTCTACTACTTTTGTAGACACATTTGAATGTGTGTATAACTGTAAGTTTAATGGATTAAAATTTTTTTTAAGTTTTTGTACTGACCACACCCCCCACCACCTCCACACTGGTCAGCCATTGCAAAGTTAGGCAACGCCATTTTTGTGTGGTTGCAGTTCCATGTGATTTTGTAGAGTTTTCGGTGAGTATACTGTTAGATTGTAAATGTTTTAGTCAGCTTTTGTTTTTATTTTCCACCGAGAGGCTATTTGTGAATTCTGAAAAACATTTCAATGTTTCAAGTAGTGTTTCACTTTTTTTTAACTCGTGCGTAGTTCCCTCTTGAACACCTGACAGGCGAATTCGGTAGACAGTTTGTCATGACATCATTTGTTAATTTGTTTTATTCTCTTTCTCTTTATCAAAGGGATGTTTGTGAGTAGTGAAAAAACATTGTTTTAGGACGTTTCGTCCGTTAACTTGCTAGATTTCTTGCTCCCGTGCGGCAGACACAATCGCACGTGAACATCTGTGAGGAGAGTTCAGCGGCCCTTTTTTCGTCTGTTTATTGTTCTTTTTTTCCCATCGAGGGACTGCGAGCATAGAAAACATGCTTTAAATAGGTCATGCTATTTTCACCTGTCAACTAACGTTAAATGGTTTTCTCACTCGCTTGCGGCGGGGACAGTCCAGTTCAACCCCTTCGAGTTCGACACAATGTACACTATATTACCAAAAGTATTCGGTCACCCATCCAAATGATCAGAATCAGGTGTCCTAATCACTTCGCCTGGCCACAGGTGTATAAAATCAAGCACTTAGGCATGCAGACTGTTTTTACAAACATTTGTGAAAGAATGGGCCGCTCTCAGGAGCTCAGTGAATTCCAGCATGGAACTGTCATAGGATGCCACCTGTGCAACAAATCCAGTCGTGAAATTTCCTCGCTCCTAAATATTCCACAGTCAACTGTCAGCTTTATCATAA
>CM040994.1:8312080-8328133 GCA_022985145.1 Pangasius djambal
TTCATGGAATGGGTTTCCATGGCCGAGCAGCTGCATCCAAGCCACACATCACCAAGTGCAATGCAAAGCGTCGGATGCAGTGGTGTAAAGCACGCCGCCACTGGACTCTAGAGCAGTGGAGACGCGTTCTCTGGAGTGATGAATCACGCTTTTCTATCTGGCAATCTGATGGACGAGTCTGGGTTTGGAGGTTGCCAGGTGAACGGTACATTTCGGACTGCATTGTGCCGAGTATGAAATTTGGTGGAGGAGGAATTATGGTGTGGGGTTGTTTTTCAGGAGTTGGGCTTGGCCCCTTAGTTCCAGTGAAAGGAACTTTGAATGCTTCAGGATACCAAAACATTTTGGACAATTCCATGCTACCAACCTTGTGGGAACAGTTTGGAGCGGGCCCCTTCCTCTTCCAACATGACTGTGCACCAGTGCACAAAGCAAGGTCCATAAAGATATGGATGACAGAGTCTGGTGTGGATGAACTTGACTGGCCTGCACAGAGTCCTGACCTCAACCCGATAGAACACCTTTGGGATGAATTAGAGCGGAGACTGAGAGCCAGGCCTTCTCGATAAACATCAGTGTGTGACCTCACCAATGCGCTTTTGGAAGAATGGTCAGAAATTCCTATAAACACACTCCTCAACCTTGTGGACAGCCTTCCCAGAAGAGTTGAAGCTGTAATAGCTGCAAAAGGTGGATCGACATCATATTGAACCCTATGGGTTAGGAATGGGATGGCACTTAAGTTCATATGTGAGTCAAGGCAGGTGACCGAATACTTTTGGTAATATAGTGAATTTATTGGGATACAGCCATTGTTTTAAATAGAATGAGTTGAAGTTGAATAAATATTAAATGCAAAAACGGGTAAACGCCCTCTAATGGTAAACTATTTTCATTGTGTTGCAGGTGACAGGAAGGCGTGCATTCAGATGATGAAGTCACATTAAGACTGGTATCTTTTTAATACATTTCAGTGGATATTTATGTTGTATGGTGATTTTGATTTTATAGTTGGATGTACATTTTAGTTGACAAAACAGCATTAAATTACTGGCATGATAACATCATCTTGTCAATCTGTTTCTTTCTGTGTTAGGATGTCACTGACAAGGACTCTAATCAACAAATTTCAGTAGGAATCCTCTGTTTTAACCCAGAAAGTCCACAGCTAAACCCCTCCTGAGTGTGCAACCGGACAACCTGCCTCAGGCTTTCTGTCTTCTTTTTGGACTAATTTATGCCCTGCATTTGGACTATCCAATGTGTTTGAAAAACACTTTCCATTTTGTTCAGCAGGTATTTCTTAACCTTGGAAAGGTCGACTTGGCACCCAAAATTCAGTACTTAAAAAATCAGCTTTCAGTTGCAGTTTAAAAGGACCTCCACTACAAGACATATGAATGTGTATTTTTTATTTTTTTTCAAAATAATGCCAATATTCTGAACTGAGGTGTGAATAAAAAAACAACAATGTTCTGATGTTATATTTGTATAGACTTAAGCATGTATACAGTATGTTCAGGTGCTTAAGTGCTAATGTTAAAAAAAAAAACTTATGTTCTCAGTAGAATTGCTCACATATTTTGCAACTTTCAAGCATTTGATATAGAGTCAAAGTTATTAGCTCTACTTGTTTAAGTAGATGCACTCTTATTAGAAACTTATCTTGAAGGCAAACTTGTCTTAAACCTGTTTCTTCACTTGTTTGTATTATTTTGAAATGAAAAATTAAGTAGAAATAAAAGAAAGAAATGTTCTTTGTTGTTCGCTTGTTTTTGTATATAATTTAATGAAATTTTTAAGTTATGTTCACTCAAGTGAAAGTCAAGTTTATCAGGTAAACATTACTTGAATGTGTCCTGTATCTCATACATTTATCTGGATGCCTCTGAAAAAGAATTTTATATTGCATAGGATCCACAAAGATCTCAGTGCTGGGAAATAAGTCAACCTCAGTTTTTGTATTGGTTTAATTGTTATTGCTGAGTTTTTGCTTGATGAGTATTTGCTAATTTTCTTTCTTTGGTAAGTAGATTGTGGCAATCGCAGCTATCATCCAGCTAAAAGGGGAAAATGGCTTGTTATCAGGCAATCCTTGTGAGGTATTCAAATTATTCAAATTGAATTTCTCTGGTCGCATGCTTTGGATTTAAGTTGGAGCCCATTCTCTGTTAATGGACCTCACATGCTAGCACTTCCATAGCCAAAAAGACTGGGCAATATGCTAACACACTCATTCTCTATTGTGTTTAAAGAACAATATTTGATGTAAGGTTCAGGTCTGGGAACAAATATTAAATTTGTTTGCTCAGTAGAAGACCATGGGATTGGTCTATCCTCTAAACTGAGGTCTGATCATTAGCACTCTATTGACATGTGTTTTGGGTCAAAAGATTAATCTTTCTACAAAATGAATTGTGTACATTTCATAAAAAAATCTGATCATATGATTTAGGAGATTACGTCAGTGTTTTTCACACACGCACACACACACACGTGTGAAATGGGTAATATGGGTATCAGGTATTAAGTGTAGTCATATTTTTGTAGTCATATTAAACAGTTTAATATGTTGTTTCATTTTGTCATTATATTAAATCAGTATATGTTTCTGTCAGGTGTATGGATGTCCAATTATGTGATTCAGTACAACATGCCATATAATTTGTATTTGACAAAATATGAGCAAAAACATAGGTGTCTTGCAACTGTATTTGGTGTAAGTCATTATATTTTCTCTTTGCACTGGGTACGCAGTCTCTCAGTTTATCTCTCAGTTATTCTACTATTGATGCGCGTCACATTGATTTGCCCTGGCTGATGACAACAGTGAGTTGCAACCAATCAGGAGGTCGCTGTTGCTTAGCAAGTTCCTTAAATGGTCTGAAATCTGTTGTCTTATTCACACACTCCACTCCTCAAGCACACTGTTTATCTTCAAGCCATACTCTCACTTTCACACAGACAATAACATGCACTGTAAAGATCAAATCAGGTAAGCTTTCTGTTTACACTTTCTCAACTCTTCTATTTATCAGAAGTCTTAAACAGTAACAGTGAATATTCTTTGAAGTTTTTTGTCTAGAAAGAATATAGAAACAGAATTTTATGACATATGCTTATTTAAAGTGATCTGTTATTAATTATTTAATAAAGTTTCATAGATAGAAGAATAATGCTTTACATTAAGGTTCCCTTATCAGACATTATTTAATACATTAGTTAATATTAAAAAATGAACTTAAGCTTTAATTAAGTAACATGAACTAGTAACTTCATTTACATTTTCATTTTAAAATTAGTAACAAAGTAACTAACACTTGTGTTAATTGATGGATATAATAATAAACCAAATAAGCCAAATACTCAATAGATCTCTATTAAACAATGTTCATAACATCAGTAAATAAAATGAAGGCCACAATGGCCAACACAAACAACAACATAATTGGCATGTTTGTTTTTGCTGACTGACAAAATTCAGCACTAAAGCTGTATATTTACACTGGAGACCAGAGTTCAGTAAGTTATGCTGTACCTGGATTTTTGCTAATTCATGACTTATATTTAGTCATGGATGGAATAAATTAAGTCAATGTTAACATATTAACCAACATCAATTAATACATGCGTTAACTTACTTTATGCAGCAGCATGGTTGATTTATTCAGGTGGTGTGTGTTAATTTTCCAGAACAATATGGCTCTAACGCAAATGATAGATTTATATTATTGTGCTTTAATTAATGTGTAAACTGTTAAAAAGTGCGATGTCATACATTAATAAATTCAAAAAACTGTAATCACTGACAAATTACTGTGATATATGTGGAATTAATATTACTTATGGTTTATTAAAGCTGAAGTTCATGGTTTTTAATGTTAACAAATGCTGTAAATAATGCTAATTAAGGGAGCCTTAATGAAAAACCTTATCAATGTGTTCTATAGTTTCCTAATGGGATTTTACTTAGAAGAAGCCCTCTGTTGTAGTTGTTCTAGATACCTGTTCTAGATTCTAGTACCTTCAATGTTTGCATCAGAGGGAGAAAGTGAAGAACCTATAAGTGTGCTAGACAGAATCTTTCTCTAAGAATATAGATATTAGCTGTGATTTACAACTGCATGACTACAGATGGTTCTCTATATGACAAACAATATGTTTTTGGTTTGCAGGTATTTAAGAAATGTGCAATTATCAGTTTATCCCATAAATGTGCATCACACAGACTCATTGTATGGTCATGTGCTGTTCCAAGTTTCTTCTGTTTAGATAAAAGGTAAGTACAAAAACAAACCACCAAAAGTAACAGAGATATTTCTCACAGTCACAAAGACTACCAGAGGACAGTGGATTGGCTCCTGTCCCAAACACAGCACAGACCTAAAGTGGCCATCATCTGTGGATCTGGACTGGGCATGCTGGCCGATGCCCTCCAGTGCCAGGACTCCTTCAAGTACTCTGATATTCCTGGCTTCCCACAAAGCACAGGTGAAGTTAGGTTTTCTCTCAAGTTATTGTCAGTAATATACTTTGTTAATAAGAATAGAAGCATTCTCACTGGCAGTCTCTGACTTTTCAACCCTACTGTGTGTGAGATATATATATATATATATATATATATATATGTTACAGTGCAGGGCCATGTTGGGAGGCTGGTGTTTGGCGAACTCAAAGGGAAGACCTGTGTTTTTATGCAGGGCCGTTTCCACATGTATGAGGGACACTCACTGTGTAAGGTAATAATATATGCTGAAGCACTTTTATTGTGGCAAAACATATGTGCATCTTACAATATGTGCATCACACTTGCCAGTTGCAATTTTCAATATAACAAGTATCATACCTTCTAGCACAATTAAAACAATTACTCTGACAAACATTTTGTCAGTATGTGCTTTTGCAAAAAGCATCTTTTTCAAAATTAATGTTGGCACAGTGTTCATACATTTCTGCACATGATCACATTGAGCTAAATCACATGGTGGATGCCAGTGCTTATTTCACTGCTCCTGTTGTCCATCAAAGCCATGGGTAGTGCAAAGCTCTACTCATCCAGTAGCAAGGTTACAATCATTTACACCATAAGTGTCAAACTTACGGCCTGTGGGCCAGATGTGGCAGGAAAAAGGTTCAAATCTGGCCCACCAAATGAATTTAGAATGTGTGTTCTAAACTGACGGGTTACGGGATTCAACTGAAAGCTCATAAAACACAGGTGAGAATCATCACGTGTTACCTGCTGGTTCGACCAGCTTATGCTTGACCATGCCCCCCACTGCCACAAACACATTTAAGAGGAGTTACTGATGAATTTTTTGAATGATTTTTTTAAATATGGCCCATAAACTAAATGAGACACCCCTGGTTTACACTGTTCTGTGTACTATAAAACTGTATTAATACTCTGTTCAGAACTGTGTTAACCAATTTAATTTATTGAAAGAGTGAAGGCTGGCCTGGTATTCTGCTTCTCCATCACAGGTCACTTTCCCAGTGAGGGTGTTCAAGCTTTTGGGTGTGGAAACCCTGATTGTCACAAATGCTGCAGGGTCCATAGCAGAAAGCTATCACTGTGGTGATGTCATGATCATTAGAGATCACATCAACTTCCCTGGACTTGCTGGTATAAACCCACTAAATGGCCCTAATGATGACAAGTGAGTCAAGATTTATCTGACCTTAATGACTGTCATGCTTATGGGACCTAGCTTGGACTAACCCATTCATGTAACATTGGCTACAACACTTTTAGAAAAAAAAAAGTTACATATAGCACACTCAAACATTCTTTAGTTTGTGCATCTCAGGAAACCTTTCAAGATTATATGTAGATCCTTACAACAAAGGGTTTCCAAAAAGCTTCATTTTAGGAAGGTAACCCTACAAGGAACACATGAGGAGCCTCTCGTCCTACAGTATACTAATTTTCATAACTGTTAGCCACAATAAATGTGTAGGTAAAACTCCTACATATCCAAGGTAACTATTCATACTTATGGGGCACCTCTTAACTCTGTATTGTTACTCCTCAGGTTTGGACCTCGTTTCCCCCCTATGTCTGGAGTTTATGATAAAGATTTGAGAAAACTGGCATTTGACATCTGTAAGAGCATGGGCATCACCCAATTTGTTCAGGAGGGAGTGTACTGTATGGTGGGTGGGCCCAACTTTGAGAGCATAGCAGAAGCCAGGCTTCTGCACAAACTCGGAGTGGATGCAGTGGGTGAGCTTCTCTAAATAGTAAAATGTTAAAAGTTCAAATAGGTCTTGTCTATTACATTCCTCATTATTAATATATTTAAAATTGACCCAGTAAAACTGACCTCCTTATATGGTGGATAAGTATTAGGTAATTAAACAAGTCACTGGAGTGAATACAAGTACTTTAATGCTGGCCTTAAATACCAGCACTCCACAACCTTTAAAAGAGATGCATCATATGTTTGCTTCCATGGCTTTAATATTTACAACATGTGCATTACTTTTGAATAGTGCACAGTATTTAAAGTTTGAATGAAGCACTAAAGTATAAACAGTACTGAAAAGCCTAAAGGTCTCAGGGGCTCATTTTATTATCATCCTAGTGTGCTCCAAAGTTTTGGTATAACTGGTAAAAATATATATAAAAATCTGATAGTTTGCACTGCATGTCAGTCTATGAGTCAGAAAATATAATGATCATCTGTTCTATTTGTTCTTGTCCTACAGGCATGAGCACAGCCCCTGAAGTCCTCGTGGCCAGCCATTGCGGCATGCGTGTGTTCGGCCTCTCACTTATCACTAATAAAGTGGTGAAGAGCTATGAGGACTCAGAGACCACCAATCATGACGCCGTACTGGAAGTGAGCAATATGCGATCAGAAATGCTGCAGAAGCTCATTACTGAGATCATTATCCGTATGGACATTAATAACAATGAAGCATGACCATAGTTCCAAGTAGTTTCATCAAATCTGCAGTCACTTTGAATAACAGAGGTTCCTTCATTGTTTATTTTTAATAACATATATCTGTTGTTATTATTATTAGGTGGCCAGTCACTGTGATTGAACACCTTGTTGTTTTGAACTTTCTCATCACTCACCAAATATTGTACAAATACTACAGTAGAAGGTTTTATAATATCGAAATAACATACTGCTTGTCACATTTTTGAATGTTGCACCTTTTTGGTAGAATGTATGTGGGTGTGTATGGGTGAGTGATTAGCCAGTGGCACCACTGGCTAATCAGTTTTCAGAAAGCATTTGAAAGGCATAGCGGTAACCTCTAGTAAAATATGAGTGGCATGCATAATAATTGGCCACTCTGAGGCATTACTCCTTTTTGCAGAGTCTCTGCTTCAAATTATCCACCTCACTGAATCAGATAACATTTCAAATATGAATGTTTCCTTGGCTTAGTTTTGGATTGCAAATTCAAATCTCAGCTTCATCAAGCGTCGACTGTTTCTCCCCTAAGCAAGACTGTTCCACAAAGCAAATTAACTCAATAAATCAGGCATTTTTCAACAAGCCTGAATAAATTCCATCCATTTTGGTTCCACAAAGGAAGCTAATTTTAAACCTGCTCAGTTAGTATATCAACATGTTTTTGGACAAATCTGCTTTGTGCTAAACTAAGCTTGAAGCTTGAAACTAAGCTTGATAAATTCTTTTCAGCAAGCTATGTGCTGGATTTATTGACTTAAATTGAATGACAAATGACTTAAAGAAACACAGAAAATTGAGAAAATAAACTAACATGCAAGAAAAGAAAGCAAAAACTATATGCAACAAAACTAAACATAAAACTAAAACAGAAATACGGACACAAGCATTAACTACACACAGGTGGTAAGGATAACAGGTGAGCCTCTATCTATAGAACTGGCTCAATCATATTTACTGATGTTACTCGTAAAGATGTCTGAAGCACACATATTTATAAGAAGAGTACTATTAATAGATAGTGCATAGTGGATAGGGCATAGAGAGTGCATAGTGAACATCTAATAGACAGTCTTTTTGTCTAACTATGTTTATTCCAACTGACCAAAGGAATGAACACTAAAACTAATAAATGCCTTTATACTGTTATGGATTGTCAAGTAATGCAATAATTATGCTCCAATAAAAAAAAAAGTATTTGGCCAAAAGGGACAAATTACCTAAATAGTTCATTACCTGCATAAAATGTTAGAAAGTGATGCACATAGTAATTAGCTCAGATGGAGATAGTTCGGACATCAGTACCGGGTATTATGACACTGGTGAAAGAGCCCAGTTGTGCTGACAATGAATCCATGAACTGCTCCCATATACTATGGGCATACAATGGGGATGATCCTGGGGAAGGACTGAAAGCACCACCATAATATTTTTTTATTCTCTAACAAGACTAAGTGTGCCAAGGGCTCAGGACATTCCCCCTCTGAAAACGAACGATCCTCTGTGTCTGAACATGACAAGCATTATTATTCGCATATAGTTTAATCTGGCGTGTGTCTAGTACAAGCCAGATAAGATAAGCAAGATAACCAACAAGCCAACCTAATCAGCTAGCACTCATACCCAAACAAAACACCAGATAACCGACATTCAGCAAAGTTACAAAGTGACTGATTTTACCACAAATACCTTCAGGCCACATGAGATCTTTCATGGAATCTACTCACCGAATGTCTATTGTGTGTGGTTCCAAATAACAGGGAACCCTGGATGGTTATAATGCTGTGGTTTGCTTGCTGAATTCTGTGTAGTGTGGGCAGAATCAGAAGAAGAGGTGGAAAGGCATACATTAGGCCAGGGCTAGTGTGTTTTGTTCCAGACAGCTGTTCACAGGACCATGCTAGACAATGAGGATTTGGAATCAGCAAAGAGGTCCAACTGTGCCCTGCCAATTTTCTTCCCCAATCTGCTGCACTTCCTATGGGGGCAACACCACTCTCCTGGGTATTGTCACTGTATCCACTGCACCATTGTGCTGTCCTGGTAGGTAAGCTGCTCTCATTGAGACTAGCTATGGGGTTAGAATTGTGTCATAATTCCAAATATATAAGAATAGAAATAGATTATAGATCCACAAATAAATGTAGCGAGATTCACAAAAATGAATTAAATTCACAAATAAATAAAATTAGATTTGCAAAAAAAAATTACAAATATGTCTTTATGTCACAAACACAACTCCACCTGGCATTCATTTGCGGATTTTCAAACATTCCTAGCGTCAAGAGTGCACGCAAATAGGTGGACTCCACCCACTGTCTACTCAAGTCAATCAGATAACAGCCAATCGTAGCACGTTCTCACTCCAAACAATCATGTTTTGGTTTACAATCAGGGTGGGAACAGTCATATTGCGCCGAACTCGCATATTATAAAGGCTTACTCCGTGGATTTTATTTTGTATTTAAGCGATAATATGCCTCTCCGTTCAAACATGTCCACTTCGCTTGATCCGGTTATTCAGGGATGAGAGTGCCAAAAGAGCCACGGCAGACAGAGTATTATACAGAACGAAGGGTGCAGTATCTGCAGAGGCAAAGGCATCAGCAGAAAACAGAAGTGGCGGTTGTTTCACGGACTGTACGTACATGTTTATCAGAACAGAGGAAGAACAAAAGATATCACGAGGTCAGCACGGAAAATGCCAGCATATATTCATAATATATCACACTTTAACGCTTAAATACAAAATAAAATGTTATAATAAACATTGTAATGTGCCAAATATCTCATATGTGCTCTATCTTTCATGGTAAATATAACGAATGGATAGTAAACGGACTGTAACATGAAGAAACCGCGGAGTAAGCCTTTAATGTGCTGACTGATTGGTGGTAATGGCTATGAAAACTGGGAACTTTTAAGATTTCTCCCACTAATAACAACATGGGAGACTTAAATGCTTTTGACTGACATCCTAGAACTAGTGACATCCTTCAGATTCACTGACCATACTGCTGATTTCCATGGGGCTAAAATGTAAGCGCACAGAGGTTTGCTTTTGAAAGTATTTCCTCATTTTGTATTGCGTCCCAAACACCACTACATTGGACAACTAATAAGGATGTTTGGGCCACTTAGAGATGTCTGGACCATGCATTTTTAAGGCAAGCATGAGTTCTTCAAACAAATCATTCGTGAGACAAAAATAATTCAGAAATGTCTCTCAAACTCTAGCAGTCCAACATCAAAGAGTGATAGCATACCACATGGACTTATCTTCTTTTTCAAACCTTCTGTCCAGATGACATCTACACTGATTTCATCTTTTCCTGAGAGTGTACAGAACTTATTTCAGCAGAATTTTGCTACCCAAAGCACTGTCCTTGTTACATCTTCAGTGTGCATTGATAGCATCGAATACAGTCCAGATATGGTTGTATCTGCTGGTGCAAGTTCATGTCTGCCTAATTTTAGGCAAATTGTAAAAATTGTTTTCATCAACACTGATAGTTTGTCTGTATGCAAACAACATACAGCATGGTACATAGAGCATCTACGTTCCTACTGTACAGGCATCTACTGTAAACTGTACAGGCATGTACCAGAAATGTTAGTCACTAGGCTTTCTGAACTGAACTGGCAACCTACAAAATTCAGGGCAGGACATTTGTTACAGTGAAACATTTCATTTTGTGCTAAATTGAACATTTAATAATGAAAACTCTAGTGTCAAATTCATTGATTTAATTGATTTTCTCATTGTTAGGTCCACAGGACACAGTGGAGACAAGAACTATACTTAGAGTGATAGTGAGTAAAATGACATCCGGAAAATCACGCTTCACAGAAAACCATAAACCTTGGACTCATTGCTGGATCAATTTGAGGAGAAGATAGGTCTTCCACTCTGATGAAGACTCTGGTTTTAACAACACACTGATCAACCTCACTGACATTGCAGATTTACCCGAGAGGTCCAACTAAAAGTTAATCTCTCATGTGACATCTCCTACACCAAGCATAGCTGACACAGACATTATATCTTTGTTCTCTGAAGAAGGGTCATCTCATGTACATTTGAAATTCTCAATTTTCCAGTAGATATTGAGTACAGACTGCACCAAGTAAACTTTCTATATATGAAAGACAAGACATATATGCATGTTCCCAAGTTATTTTCTGACTAATTTGATATTCCTTTCTATGTTATAAATTTTTTTTCAGAGCACTGACATCACTGTTAAACACACAGTAGTTCTCAGTGGCTTTCTTCTCATTCTTGGAGAAGATACCACAGACGTTTTTTTAAAACACGTTTGGCAAGTATCCTATATTTCATTCCAAACAATAATGTCTATACACACATAATCACAAAGGCATGCCTCATTCAACAATGTATACTTAACTCTCTTAGCTTGGACCAGAAGCACAAACTCTGCTTTTGTGAAGTTTTTTTTTTTAGTTTCTTTTTGAACTCAGGTCCTTCTGCATTTTGTTGTATGCAAGTTCTGCCTTCATTGTACAGTTCATTGTTTGAATATAAATTTCACATGATATTTTGATTCACAACTTTTATTTAAGTCCATTAGTTGTACATAAAGAAGGTGATTGTCCTGAATCATTAAATGACACATACATTTGTGTCATTGGTTTGGATTTTTAATGCAAGTAGGATTTTAATATTGCCGTTTTTTATGAGAACTGTGACTGTGATTCTGACCGTTATACCTGAAGACAACCAGGATTCTTCAAAAGCACTACATTTGGAGGCTTCGCACAGAGCAATTATTCTAGAAGGAGCCATAGCATTGGATGATCTCTTTCCCTTGGACACAAATCCCTGAAACCAAAACTACAGTCACGTAAAAACCTTCTGCTGATGTACGTCAATGCTGTGTGAGATTGTGTTAAGGTTGTGGTTGCACAAAAGTCGAGATTCTTGGGTGCTACTTTTTAATTGGTCACCTGTCAACCTTTGTTGAAAATGTTTTTGTAGTTTTAGAACACTGTTATTTTGTGAGAAAAATGTTAAAAATTAAGTGTTACATTAAGGTAACGTTGATATTTTACAAGGGCAACTATTCATTTAGTTTCAGGTCAAAGATTGTGGTTGGTTGTTTTTAGTTGCAATGCACATTTGAGTTGTGCAAAGAATTGTTAATGTCACATTGAAGAATAATGTTTGGCATTTAGGAATGCCTGAATTGCAGTCTTTGGTACATTGTAGTGATTTAAACAATTGAAGAGAAATAAATAATCTTTTGCCTGAGTTCAGTTGTTTTTTGTCTTAACTTAATTTTTGTAGTTCAGCTTACTTCAAAATTTTAAGGCAATCGGTTTCCTAATGTTTCCTTATTAGTGTTCACGTTACTAGGAAGTTAACCAAAAAATGATTGTGAGTCATCAGTACTTAATTATACTTGATGAACAAGTTTTCTATACAAGTTTAATTAAGTTTTGCAAACTAAAAATTAATACGCTATTTTACTAGGAAATTTTAAGGCAATCAGTTTCCTCACTTTTTCTAAGTAAAGTCAGCTTATTACATTTTACAGTGTTTGGGTGGTACATTATTAATAAAGAATAATAACAATGACTTATTAAGTTATCTGAAGGCTTGGAGTTCTTTATTAGCTTGACTTTGGTTTTGATCTGAGAGATGGCAAACATTGGTTCAATAGAATAACGCTTATCGAGCATAAATCACCAAACACAAATTACAAGCAAATAAAATGGTAGTGGATGTTTTGTATGAGTGGATATTTAGATCTGTGTTGGTATGGGCAAACATTATCAGCTAAACTAAGCTATACATTAAGTTTAATGCAGAGATCAAACAGGATGGCATGCATAGGAGCTTGCGGAGATACGAGGAGAGAAAGAGAAACAAAAATTAAAGTGGTACTTTGTATAGGCCTAACAGTTTATATACAGTTGGTTCCAAATGTCTGAGACCACACTGAAAATCTAGGATTTTTTATGTAAAATTGGAAATAAACAGAAGGTTTTTAGAATTTTCTAATATTTAAAACAAAAAATATAAATGTTCAATATCTTAAATAAATTAATATTCAATATTCTAGGTCCAAATTCAAATGTAAACAAATTTGCGATGTTGACCATGTTAACTTCTTTTGTACAAAAGGTCATCACACCTAATCTCTTCTATTTATGCATGATCTCTTCTATTTATGTATGATCTATGCATATATTTGATCTGAAATGGATCATAAGGTTTTGCACAAACTTCTGAAGTCCACACCAGATTAAAGCACAAAAGAGACATACCAAATACTAAGAAAATCTGAAATTCATGTAAATATGAGAAAAGAGTCAGTCTACTTTTCATTCAAGTTGGCAATAATATAATTTGTAATGAAAATTGTTGTATTAGAAAAAAATGCAAAATAGAAGCATTTTCACTGGTGGTCTCAGACTTTTAGACCCCACTGTACATCATAAGTAACAGCATGCAGTAACAGGTCAAATTCTGGTTAATAAATAATAAATCACGTTACTAGAAACAGAAAACGAACTACACTGTATTTCCTATAGTTATTTAAGCCCAGCTGCTCAGTCTCACTTTGAGTTGATCTTGCTTATGTGACCAGTCTTCTTTTTTTTTTTTCTTTCTCATTTAATCTGCATTGTGTGGAGGGTCCCTGGAGGACTAGTGGTTAGGCCAGGTGCTATCACTGCTGCGGCCTGGGTTTGATTCCCAGCCAGGGAACCAGCCCCATCCACTGAGGTTGCACATGACAGTGCACTCCCAGTGCCGGTCCCTAGCCCGAATAAAGTTGGGGAGGGTTGCGTCAGGAAGGACATCTGGCATCAAAACTGTGGCCACCCCTAACGGGATGGGATGAATGAGACCGGACAATATGAATCACTCAGGCCACTTCTTATTCTGCATGAATAATAAGACAAATGATCAAAAAAAAATCTTGAATCTGTGGCCCACAAAAATAATATCAACCTCTCAAATACATTTTACAATTTTCATATAATTTCCTATATGATCAAATGAATAATATTTAACATATTTTTCCCAAATAAAAAAAAATTACATACATTCTAAACAATATTGACAGAAACATGAATAAGAGAACATACCTGTATGAATTAAAAGACAAATGACCTTCTTCCACAATATTAACATCAAACTGCCAGTGAAAGGGATTATTTTAGCCACGGAACTTGCATACACATGCTTAACGAAGTCTCTCTAAGATTAAATTGAATTTTTAGTACAATTTTTTATTTTTTTTATTTATTTTTTTTTTACAATAAACAAAACCCATTTAAAACTTTTAGGCAGAGCTTCAGCACAACTCACCTCTCCACTTCCCGTGAAGTGAAGGAGAGCAACGAGATCTGGAACATAACTTAACTGTCACTTAAAGGAGCCATGCTCCATATCTGATAATGCAGCAAGCATGACAAAAAGAATGCATGACTATATGAACATAACATCAAATAGAAGAAATTAATATACTAAAAGAATAATTTCAAGAATAAAAAATAATTTATAATATCAAAGGAAGACATTTTGATTGAACTTAAAGTAAAATAACACCCGTTATATTCACCTCCCATAATTTCACCAAAATTCTACATGTGCCTGAAGAGGATTTCTACTACTCAATTCAATTCAACTTTATTTGTATAGCACATTGTCACAAAGCAGCTTTCCAAAAATAAATGGATTCAAAAATTATATTGTAAATATGTGAATTTATCCTAATGAGCAAACCAGAGGCAACGGTGGCAAGGAAAAACTCCCTGAGACAATACGAGGAAGAAACCTTGAGAGGAACCAGGCTCAAAAGGGAACCCATCCTCATCTGGGGGCAATGGATAGTGCAATTATAAATAAATCCCTATTATTGTGTACTATATGGACAAATAGTGCAAATGTGCGACCAGTAAATTCATCACAGTTTTCGCAAGAAGTCCGGTTGGTTAAAATTTATCCACTGTCCATTGATGGAGTGCTGAGTATGAAGGTGCTCATGGCAACTGCAGCCCCAACGCCATCACAGCAATCGCAGTCCCAAGCCATCACAGTACAGCTCCCCATATGAGATCCCCAACCATCTCCCCAGCCCCTAGGTGGAACCATCCCCAGCAATCCAAACAGTTCTTCAGGTCGTCCATATGGGGCCACCCCCAGCAGCAGTGAGCGAACTCATCCGATGAGAACTCCAACCAGACGTAGGGCATCAGGGTGGGTCAGGCAGGTCTGGAGAGCAGAAGGGGTCAGGATCACTGGCATCTCAGAAGTAGCATGTGTAGCTCGACAGAGAGATGGAGAGAGAGGGAGAGATTGTTAGGTAAGCTTTTGTCCTCTAATGGTTAAGGACAATGTACTCTGCCTGCAGAGTGCAAGCAGGGGCTCCGGCAAAAACTAGCAATGACAGCATGACTAAAAGGGAGAGCCAGAAGCTAACACAGATATGAGGGCACCCTGGGACATAAGGCAGCCAGCCACTCCACCGTTGACAAACCTGAGTGAACGCGTGAGAGTGGGGGACGACAGCATCCAAACATCCCAGTTTACCACAACACTCTACTAACGAGCCACAATGTGAACCAAAGAAAAATTCCTTAGTTAAAGCAATGATAGCTATCTGCTTGACAGATACAGAGAAATTTGAGGGTGATCAGGCTCCAAAAACTCCTAATAAAGTATGTTGCCAAGTACACCACTTAACTACACTTAACCTTTGTATCAAATCCTCACTCACATAATTCTTATGTCACTTAAAATAAAGAATTGTTCCCAAAAAGAAAGGAAAAGAAATAGGAAGTAAACTCTCATATCCAGCCATGAAAATTAAAACAGACTTATAAGGGACTGAGACATTTTCTGGAACCTGTTGAACAAGTTTGGCTCTTGGGCCATAGTCTCTATTAGACTATTCAAATTCAAATTCAAATTCAGTTTTATTTGTATAGCGCTTTTAACAATGGACATTGTCACAAAGCAGCTTTACAGAAATAAATGGATTAACAAAAAATATATTATAAATATTTGAATTTATCACTGTGAATTTATCCCTAATGAGCAAGCCAGTGGCGACGGTGGCAAGGAAAAACTCCCTGAGATGATATGAGG
>CM040994.1:8328233-8381435 GCA_022985145.1 Pangasius djambal
TTGTCTTCACTACTCTACTAGCCTGTGTTGTAATTTTGCCTAGTGCTTGATCAGGACCTGTTATCAACACATCTTCACTGACAAGTAAGTCTGAGTCATTAATACCTGAATTGGTCAAAGCAGGTTCTGCAGATACACTGTCACCATCAGACGTTCTTGTGCTTGAAGAATAGTTGTAGTTTTTTTTATTACAGCCCTTAGAGCTCTTCTTACATTTTATATTAACATTATGGTATGGTGAGCATGTTAAACAGTTCTCAAGATTCATGTGTTAATGAATACCTCCTTACAATACATCTGTTGTGAATTGGAATGTATTTGCCAGGGCCTAGAAGATAGTTTTATCTGTGTGCTGAACTTGGGTTAGCAGCCTGGGTAAGCTGCTTTAAGAAAGGGCTTTTGTGGTATGTAGTTGAGTTGAGGACTGAACGTTGAAGGGATAACAAAGAGTTGGGTACTGAACGTTGAAGGGACAACACCTAGTTGAGGACTGAACATTTAATGGACAGCACCTGTGCATGTACATGAAGCTTCAATAAAACTATTCCTCTTCTCCAAGTTTGTGCCTGCTTGCATCGTCATTAAGAAGAAAACCAGAGGATTACTTCACAATCCATCAATTGCATTGTCGGCAGGATATGACTGAGAACCAGTGAGTATTGTTCAACAGGAAGAAAACAAAGCGCGCACACCATGGAGATAAGACATCAATCCTCCTTATTTCCTGCTGTGGAACATTTAATGCCTCAGGCCATATCAGAGTAACGTGACATGAAGTAAAGTCAAGAAAAGTTTGCAAGCAAGTTTTGGGTGGCTGTTATACTGCATGCATAAGAAAAAACCTTAAGCTTAAGTGAGAATGCTTCCTGGTGAAGATTCCATGAATAAATCTGGATTCGGTAGTGTTGAATGCTGGATTGCTGAATGTTGAATTGCTGTGATGGGGAGAGAGCTGTGATTGCAAGTGACACTGCAAAAGGAGCTCAGTGAATTCAAGCATGGTACCGTGATAGGTTGACACCTGTGCAATAAGTTCATTCGTGAAATTTCCTCACTACTAAATATTCCACGGTCAACTGTTAGTGGTATTATAACAAAGTGAAAGCAATTGGGAACAACAGCAACTCAGCCACGATGTGGTAGGCCACATAAAATCACAGAGCGGGGTCAGCGCATGCTGAGGTGCACAGTGTGCAGAAGTCGCCAACTTTCTGCAGACTCAATAGCTAGACCTCCAAGACCTCCAAACTTTGATTGGCCTTCAGATTAGCTCAAGAACAGTGCGTAGAGAGCTTCATGGAATGGTTTTCCGTGGCTGAGCAGCTGCATCCAAGCCTTACATCACCAAGTGCAATGCAAAGCGTCGGATGCAGTGGTGTAAAGCACGACGCCACTGGACTCTAGAGTAGTGGAGACGTGTTCTCTGGAGTGATGAATCACGCTTCTCTGTAATCCAATGGACGAGTCTGGGTTTGGCAGTTGCCAGGAGAACGGTACTTGCCTGACTGCATTGTGCCAAGTGTAAAGTTTGGTGGCGGGGGGATTATGGTGTGGGGCTGTTTTTCAGGGGTTGGGCTTGGCCCCTTAGTTCCAGTGAAAGGAACTCTTAATGCTTCAGCATACCAAGACATTTTGGACAATTTCATGCTCCCAACTTTGTGGAACAGTTTGGGGATGGCCCCTTCCTGTTCCAACATGACTGCACACCAGTGCACAAAGCAAGATCCATAAAGACATGGATGAGCGAGGTTGGTGTGGAGGAACTTGACTGGCCTGCACAGAGTCCTGACCTCAACCCAATAGAACACCTTTGGGATGAATTAGAGCGGAGACTACGAGCCAGGCCTTCTCGTCCAACATCAGTGCCTGACCTCACAAATGCGCTTCTAGAAGAATGGTCAAAAATTCCCATAAACACACTCCTAAACCTTGTGGAAAGCCTTCCCAGAAGAGTTGAGTTATAGCTGCAAAGGGTGGGCCAACTCCATATTAAACCCTACGGATTAAGAATGGGATGTCATTAAAGTTCATGTGCATGTAAAGGCATCCCAAAACCTTTGGCAATATAGTGTATATTAGATTATATATGTACATGAGTAGTGGGATGCTGCTCTGAAGGAACTGCAAAGAGATCTCTGTCAGAAGAAGGCCTTAAAAAAGTTAATTTCTGCAGAAGTTTAAAAAGTAAATTCCTGCAGAAGTATAAAAAGTGTGTTGACACGTTTCTGTCTACGTTTGATGTCTATTCTGTGTTTCAATGAGTGTGTGAGTGAGTTTCAATTCTGTGTGAGTGAAGATGTCTAAGGTGTGAACTATTCTGAATTGACCAAGTGACTAAGAGTCATGGCAGAAGAAATTCCCAATGTTAAGCCTAACACCATGATCAGTGAGACCGATATGGCAATTGAACTCTGTGATATTGTCGAGAGTGCATCTAAGTTGATGCGAGTTGAAGAGGAAGAGGAATCTCAGACATGCAGTATAGCTCATAAATCATTGTGGAACACTCAGGAAATCATGAATGCATATGAGAGAACAAAAGCTACTAGTAATAAGCAGAAAGAGCCTTTTGGTGGTTTTGTCGCATTTTAGCAGGCGCAAAGAGATCCAGACAAATTCTGAAATGGACAGAAGATTTAAAGATTATGAAAGTCACGTTTTTGCTTTGAGAAATGTTGTCAGCAATGAGAAGAACATGCAAGAGGGCACTGTGAAGGCTGTTTATGTGGAAATCAAGTTAAATGCAAACCTTAAACAACAACTAGAGCAGCAGTTTGAGTCTAAATCGAGCCTGGAATCTCAACTAGAACACCAACTTAAAATTATTCTTTATTATTAAATCTTTATTAAGAAGAATACCAGAGAATTACTTCACAATCCATCATGCTCAATGTTTTACCAAGAAGCATCTGGATATGACTGTCTTGAACAGAATCGTCATAGTACGTGTTACCACTTTCATCCTCTTCCTGTTCTATCCATGCATCAATTGGTGTTGAACTCTTTGAGTCATCCTCATTCAATACCCATGAATCTGTTCTGTTTCCAGGAAGGAGGATTCCTTCATCCTCCAAGGAATCAGTGGAATTTGTTGCTAGGCTCTCACACTCTGAAAAATCTGAGCATTTGCCAGTTGTTGATCCATATGATTTCTCCTCAGGAAGTGTCCTTTGTCCCATTTTAGTGTGTCCTTTGTCATTCTTCACTTTGTATGTGTGTATGGGGTCATTATCCACAATGGAGAAGACAGTAGGTTCCCATTTATCTGCCAACTTCCTTTTTCCTCTTTCTCCTTTATTGGCAGTGAGCACTCTCCACAGTTCAGATGCACTCCCTTGATCTTGTGGCTATAAATTATAGTCTGTTTCCTTTGTTCTTGTACAGCAAGAAGTCTTTGGGCAATTTCAGCTGCTTCATGAAGGTGAGACAATGTTGCAACATAGCTGCTATAGTCAACAATCACAGGATCCCTCAATACTTGCTTGAACATTACATCCACAAGTAATCTTGGGACACGTCCAAACATGAGTTGAAAAGGTGCGTAACCAGTCGTCAGAGTCTGAATTTGCTGTGGCCACTTATTCTTAGATCTTAGGGGCAATGAATGAAGCATATTTCCTAATGTATGGTTGAACCGCTCCATGATACCATTCTCCATAGGATGATAGGCAGTCATGCGAGATTTGGTAACCCCAGAAAGTTCTAGCAGTTCAGCAATAATCTCGCTCTCGAAGTTTGTGCCTTGATCCGTATGGATCCTCTCAGGAAACCCATACACACAGAATAGATGGTCCCATAAGTTCTTAGCAACTTGCTTAGCCAATTGAGTGATGCAAAGAAAGGCATGTGTGAGTTTAGTGAAATGATCAACCAGGACCAGCACATCCACTGAACGCTGCTTGTTATCCTCAGTACTCTAAAAGTCAAGACACACCGGCTCCATAGGTGCAGAAGTATGAATACTTTCCAGTCGAGCAGGTGCCTCAGGTGTTTTTGCCAGAATACACCTCTTGCAGCACTTAACATATTCTCTGATATCAATTGTTCTAGCCTGTCCTTGGTGACCAGCAAGATCATGAAGACCGTTTAGGGCTTTTGTCATCATACTTTGAGGCAGAACATACTGATATCATTTATGTCTTCTCATTGGGTCATTAGTTACCCTGTACAGTACCCCATCCTGCAGTTTCAGGTGCTCTCACTGTTTGACAAGGGCCAAAGCTCTGCAGACAAGCTTTTCTCTATCTTTCGTCTTGAAGGACGTCTCTTATGAATTACAAAAGGGAGAAACTTGGAAATGATAAGGTTGAGTGCTTGACTTCATTTCAACTCATCATGAGAGAACATAGGCAGAGGAACTTGGCTAGTGGCAACCTGTTGAACTAACTGCACCAGCTGAACTGCCCATGTCACTGTAGCCATTTCCCACTCATCTTGGACATGGCAAAGTGTCTTGATGGCTACTGGACCACATGGCTGCATATGACAACTTTATTGACATCCAACCTTACCATTCATCTTGTGGCACTCCAGCTTCAGGTGGAACACATCTTGTACACATTATTCTCTTACAAATATCAGCTTTGGTGAGTAAGCAGTTGCAATTCTCATTCATGATCCTATGTCCCCGCAAATGGATCTCTGCTTAGGGTATCAGCCACTATGTTCTTGGCTCCTGAAATATGTTTTTTTATGTTGAAAGGGGATAGTTTTGAAACCCACCTTTGCTCACAGGAATCAAGTTTCGGCTTAGTCATAATGTAAATAAATGATTGATTTCAGTCCAAATTGCAAAACTTCACGTAATCTACAGAGACACCATTTCCACAGATAATATGACCAAGAACTTCACAGAATCTCACTAACTTCCTTTATCTTTCCCATGCCCTGGAAAATTGGGAAATCTTCTACAGCCAAACAATACAAAACTTAGTGTACATTCTACATTCTTTCTTAGTGTGACAGGTTGGTCGAACAAATTGGTTACTTTCACAGGTACCCACCTATCTCCCCACATTGATGTTATCACCTGGCCTACCACAGTGTTTCTTGGCATGGTCCTGGAAGTCATTGGTTCAAACAAAATGGTATTCTCAAGGGACAACGGTGTGTTGTTGGCAGTGTTCCCCACACTAACAACATGGTGGAGCTTGACTGTCCCAATTTTTCTAGGTATCTCTTCATGTGGCCAACTTGTGAGATTTGACATCATATCCAAAAAGTGTTCACCCTCAGGCAATAACTGTGTAGTACTTTACAATATGGAGGTCCAGTACTCAACTGTTTTCTTCATTCAATTCAGTGTGCATTACAAAATGATACACTATCACATTACAAAATGATATTATGATTATAATTACAATTATCATGTGAGTACCATCAGATGCTTTATATCATGCATTCCCACACTGCTGTTCCAGAATATTTATGAGGGTTTGATCCTCACCCACACATCCCCTCTCCAAATGTGGGTCTAATGGTTTAAAGGACTATCTCCTCATGAACAGTAGTTTACTAGTTCTAGACTGTTCTGACTACTCAAATTCGGACACTCTCTTTTCCTGTGTCCATGTTTAAACAAGACTAGAGAATGGTTCGTGCCTCTGCACACTCTGCAATATTTCCTGCTTACATTCCCATCCCTAAATTAATCTATAGGAAAAGGGGGAGTTTGGGTGTTTCGCTTCAGTACATGATCGAGCAAACTGATAAGGGACTGAGTGCAGTAGTCACTCGTCTGGACTTATGGTGTAATTGGAAACTCACCTACTGACACTTTTGGATCATTCCTAGATGTTCCATCATCCAAATTTGACACTTGAGCATTAGCGGCTACATTTTTTGTAGCAAAGGCAAAATGGTTAGACTGTGCCTTCATTTTTGCTCTTTTCTCAGCATGATATTCAACAAAACATTCTTGTATTTCAGCTGCCATCCACCTATCAGCAGATTTAAACTTCCAAAATATTTATTGGCTTTATTGAGCCAAATCCAATATTCCATGACTCCTGCTACAGGTAAGCATCATAGACGAATGTCAATTCGCTGAAGTGCTGTTTGAGTATGTCAGTAACAATCCTGGAGTTCATTGTAGGCTTCAATGATGGATTGCTGCATATTGTAATCTTTTACATCTTTAGATCTCCCCATTAGATTTGACATGATCTCATCTGCTTGTTCAGCTAGAGGAACACCTTTCTTCCTCAGATAAACATCTATGAGTTCCTCCCACTCGTACTGATAATTTATCAGATCCGTCCCCTCTGAAACAGGCAGGTACATCGGCTTCATCACTAACTTCATACCAGTCGAACTGAGAGAAGGTGACTCTATGAGAACCTGACCTGTCCCCACATTCTGAGCTTGAATATCTGGACACTCATTTTTCTCACTTCCCTTCTGCAGCTGATCTGATATTGACTACCCTATTTGATGAGCAAGCTGTGTGAGTAGACTACTTAAATCAGCTTTACTGTAGTCCTGGTTATCTGAAGTAGCACCTTCCCACATTTCCAATTCAGTAGTGTGTACTCTACTGGGATTACGGGTAGAACAGAAATCAGGTGACTCTATATTAGTTGTTTTCCGGCATGGAGTTTGCGCAAGCTCACTAAAGATACTGCCCCTAGCAAAACCCAATTCAAATCCATCAGTAGGGGAATAAATTTTTCAAATCAACAAAGGAAATTTGAACAGATAAAACCATAGGAAAAAACAGTTCACATGTACACAACTAATAGTAATATACGACCAAATATTCAAATACAAATTCAACCCTTTCCAGTTATTTTTCTTTTCATCCTGTAAATATGAACTTTCAACCTTGTTTCTGAATTATGTACAGTCTAATGTTCAACTTTTTCCTTTGATACAGGTATTCAGAATTCAGATGATCTGGAATTCAGTGAACCCACTCAGCTGACGTTGATCACAAACAATCCACGATGACTTTCATCAAATAGAGGTGTTTTTTTTTTTTTGTTTACTCTGCATTGTGTGGATGAGATGAATGAAACCGGACATCACAAATCACTCAGGCCATTTTTTATTCTGCATGAATAAAAGACAAATGTTCAAAAAAAAATCTTGAATCTGCGGTCTTCCCCCACAATATTAACAACAACCTCTCCTCAGCTGTGCTTCCAACGATTTTAAATTTTCATTAATTTCTCATATGATCACATCAGTAACATTTAACATATTTTTCCCAAATAAAACACTTTACATACATTCTAAACAGTACTGACAGAAACATGAATAAGAGAACATACCTGTATGAACAAAAAGACAAATGATTAAAAAAGAATCTTGAATCAGTGGCCTTCCCCTACAATATTAACATCAACCTGCCAGTGAAAGGGATTATTTTAGTCATGGAACTTGCACACACATGCTTAATGAAGTCTCAAAAAAACACGCTTCACATTATTCACATAATCTCTATTCATGTTTAAGTAAGATTAAGTTTCATTTTTAGCACAAAAATATATTTATTTTAAAACAATGAACAAAACCCATTTCAAATTTTTAGTCAGAGCTTCAGCACAACTCCCCTCTCCTCAGCTGCGCTTCCCGTGAACTGAAGGACAGCAACCGGATCCAGAAAATAACTGTCATATAAAGGAGACACGCTCCATTTGATAATGCACCAAGCATGACAAAATGAATGTATAACTATATGAATGTAACATTATCAAATAAAATAAGATATTAATATACTAAAATAATAATTTCAAGAACTTGCAGTACTTAAATTAGCACTTTGTATTGTCTGAGGACTTGTTACTATATTACCTCCCAACAGAATTTTTGGACTGATGGTATTCTTAGTTAGTGACTAAGTATCAGAATGTATTTATGGATAGAGACTTCAAAGCACTTTTGTAAGTTGCATCTTTTTTAAGAGCATCTGCCAAATACCATAAATGTAAATGTAAATGTAAGAATAAAAAAAATTCAATAACAAACAAAGACTTTTTTTGTGAAATTAGTAAAATAATACAACACCCGTTACACTTGCACGCATCACAGGGAGTCGCGTTGGCTGGTTCATATTGTCCAAGGAGCGCTGAGCTGAAGAGGTGTAGAAATCGACATCTTGACACTCCGAAGTGATTTGCGAGCCAAGGAATGATGAATATTGGCAGGATTCTTGAGAATCAATTAGTCCTGGGGAAAAATAAAAGTTGAGATCTCGATTTGAAGTGCACAGAAAGGTCCAACCGCTTTATGCATTAGTCTCAGCTGCTTTGGCAGCAGTTGGGTTCAACTTGCAAGTGAAAGTAAAGTAATAAGCAAGGAAAGATGAACACAAATTGGTTGAGTTGAATTCAATCTTGCTGCAAGTGTACACAGATTACTGGCTTTTCCACCTAGTTGTTTCTGCAGAGGGTGTCTGCTGCAGAGTGTTAGAAACTTGGGGGCTTTTATCCCAGGGGTCTCAGGTGGAGTAACCTTCACAATTCTTCTCATAAGATACAGAAAGTGGGGGCACCAAATAGTGGTTATTGGCAGCTTAGGTACCTACATCCCCCTTGGTCCTCTGGAGTATGGCATATGGCAGTCCTGAAGAGCACAAATTTTCATCTATACAGCTAATGGTTGTGAAATATGTGTGGTTTATACCCATTAACACACTGGTGAAAACACATATATTCCCTTAAAATAAAGAATTTATTCCTCCTGATCAGCCATGTTGGAGAGCCTTTATAATATACGTGTTTGGTGCAATATGACTCTGTTCCCACCCTGATTGTAAAACAAAATGTGATTGGTTGGAGCGAGAATGTGCTATGATTGGTCAGTGCAATTTTATCTGATTGGTTTGAGTAGATGGTGGGTGGAGTCCACCTCTCTGTGGATTTGTGTGCACATCTTGACGCTAGAAATGTTTCAAAATCCACAAATGTGTGCAGCGATCCACAAAGGCATAGGAAGAGATCCACAAATGAACACCAGGCAGAGTTGTGTTTGTGACATAAAAACATATTTGCAAATTCTTTTTTTTTTTGCAAATCTCATTTTTATTTGTGAATTTAATTAATTTTTGTGAAACTCCCAACATTTGTGGATCTCATTCTATTTATTTGTGAATTTGTTTAATTTTTGTGAATCTCTCCAAATTTATTTGTAGATATTAATCTATTTATTTGGAAATATGAAACAATTCTAACCCCATAGGCTATCCTTACACTTCTCATAAGTGGCCCCTGCTCTCAGGCCACATAGGCGCTCAGCTGTATCCCTAATGTATGGGCTGCTTGGGAAGACCCAGTGAATATCCTTTGTGGCGGTGTACATGTCTAAAATAGGAATGAGAAGAGAAGGCGTGTCTTCTTGATATGTTAACATGGATGGAGTCTTAAAGTGGATGTATACATTAATGTCCCAAAATCCTACATTAAGGACATATTTGAGTTGGTAAATGTTTTGTGGACCAATAATAAAGAGAAGGAAGCCCCTCCATTCTTTGTGGATTTACAGAAATTGGGATTGCACTGCCAAGGCTGTAAGCCAAGTGCACTTGCAAAGTCTTAATATGGCCAACCATATCAAGCAAGACTAGATAAGGAGGTATTGCACCTTCAATTAGGCTTGTTACTGAAGCACTAACTTTGCTTATTAGTTATTACATAAATTTCTTTACCATGTTATGCTCTATAAGATCAAACTCGACTGCTTTGGAGAATTTACTAATTTTGTGTAAAGAATTATTGATTAATACTGAATGAGTGTTCACCAAGAGAACAGTGCCCAGTATAGGTTTGCCACTACCTTCTAACTGTTGCTGTTGAAGCAGACATTCTGTAACAGACATGGACCTAATTAGGGGTATAGTGCACAAGAAAAAATAAATAAATAAAATAAAACAAGCTAGCAAAAGAGAACAGGAGGATACATAGGGAAGATTAGCCACATGCATTATGACATTTACAACCCCTTTACTGGGCCTAAATTGCGAGGGCAGCTGAAAAGATCAATGGAGTCTCTCTACCCACCATCACAACACCTCATTCAACACCCGCTGCATCCGCAAAGCTACCAGTATTGCGGTGGACCCCTCTCACCTCTTTCCTGGACTCTTCACCCTCCTGCCATCTGGCAGTAGGTACAGGAGCATCTGTGCCACCACCAGCAGACTCTGCAACAGTTTCTTCCCTGAGGCAGTCAGATTACTCAACATCCTGCTGCCTCCCAATGTTCGCCTGGGCTAGTCAAACACCTAACCCAATATGACTCAATACCACTGCACACCACACTTTACAAAGCTGCATCAGACACTTCATATTATGGAACTCGTTTTTGCCACCAATATTGCTGCTACATTTGTGCTGCTACATCACACAATAGTTTATAGTACAGCCCATGTTTGGTGTATTTATTGTCTTGCACTCACGTGACACATTTGTATATTTGCACTTTATGTAGTCTTGCTGTAGCACTCCGCGAGGCTTCCGCCCAAACAATAACTTGAACGGGGAAAACCCTGTGAAGGCTTGTGGGACCTCTCGCACTGCAAATAACAAGGGCTTTAGCCACTTATTCCAATTTCACTCATCATTGTGAATTTTTTTGTTTTTCAACATTTGATTGAATCGTTTCACCAGGAAAAACGCTGGTGTGAATTGATTTATTCCCCAACAACTCATAAAGCCAGGATTGCTTTCAGGCAGTTCGATCTAATGGCCCCACGAGGTCCTTGCCAATACTTTCGAAGGGAACCTTGACTAATGGGAGTGGGCGCAAGGACACTTTTGGGGTGGCTGGTGGATTCACCAGCTGACATTCGCAACATGCTGCGCACCACCTGCGAACATCGCCGTGAATGCCCGGCCAATAGAAGCGGGCCATGAGACGGTCCTTTGTTTTATCCTGTCCTAAGTGCCCCACCATTGGATTATGGTGAGCCGCCTGGAATAATAATTCCTGACAGCTCTTCAGAACCAAAAACTGAGTCGTCTCCTCTTGTGTTTGAGTGTTCCGTCTCACTTGATATAACCTATCCTTAATAATCGAAAAATAGGGGTGGAAGAGTGCTGAATTCATTGACCATCAATTACTCTTATTTGGTCGAAGGCGTGACTGAGACTCTCATCCTGTGACTGCTCCAAGGGCAAATCCCTGAGGGAAATCCCCGCCAAGACTGGAGGAGCCAAGCTCCCCCTGCTGTCAATGTCCCCCTGACATGGAGCTGATGTCAAGGGCCCCGGTACTGCCTCCCCAGCCAATGCTGTGCACATCCCACACCGTTTTTCACTATTGCAGGATCCTTCCACAAACATTTCTCTCGCTAACACTCGGCAGCCTGGCCAATTTGTCTCCAGGATTAGTGGATGGGTGAGACAAGAACTAACTGCCGCCTCTATGCTATATTTTTGCCCCAGAAGTGAATAATGATTGTGAATAATGATAAGTGAATAACAATGCCTCACCTTGAACCAAGCATTGGTGAATTGAGGTCTGGTTACAGCCCAAATCCACCAATGTGTGGTATGTACCCCCTTGAACACTCACCGGTAAGTGGTACATCCCTGCTCGATCAGGGGTGGTCTGCAGCGCGTCAGGGATCCAGACCAATGCCCCACCTCCATCACGTGGCAGTCCTGGAAATGCCCAGGCTCCCTGTAGCACCTAAACACCAGCGCCGATGGTGCTGTTCTGGGGTGCGGCTGAGCAGTTCTTTTGCTCCTGATCTCGGCGCAGCTGGAGAAGGGCCTGATGCTGGGTCTAGTGGAGGCTGCCGAGGGACATGATGATGACATCTTCCTCAATAACTGGGTCACAGCACCAGTGCAACACTTCCCAGTTTGGGTAGGGAATGAGGAGGCAGGAGGCAGGTTTGGGAACAACTCAGAGGCATTTTATTTTCCAATTTCACTTTTGCTTTCATTGGTTTATTTTATTTGTGCACACACACACATACACACGCATACGCAGCTCTGTGCTGGATAGCTCTCTCTCTCCTTTTTATCCACGCCTCAGCTCACGGCAACACAGAACACTCATTAGTAGAATTCCCCGCAGGTGTGCATTCCTTACGTAATTCATTGAGTGGTCTAGCAATCTCAGTGCAATCCTCAATAAACTGTCTTGAATATTTGCTGATTCCAAGAAAGCTGCACAGTTATGGAGTTGGAGTTTTGATGTCTTTGACTGCTTGGAATCCGCTAGACTGTGGTTGGAATGATGGAGATCATCTCTGGAATCCCTGCATTCCTACCCTGGAAGTAGGCATGTCTCAAGCGATTGTAGAAATTGTGAGGGTGCTCATTCTGAATGTGCCTGATTTGAATGAAATTGAAGTTTCAACAGAGCTGATTAAAGTTATCATGCACAGAAGCAGGTTGTACTTCTATAAAAGCACAAACAGTTTGGGAAGTGGTTTTCCAAATTAGTTTAACTTTTTCATGCTCCGTAGCATGGGGCGGTCAAACAGGCAGTGTTCAATCCCCCCTGATGTAGCCTATAACGTTATTATCATCACACTTCTCTGAATTGAAGCATTCAATGTCTTTGGCCAAAGCATTGAGTTGTTTTAAGTGCAGACTATCGTGAGGGACTGATGCTCATCCCTGACTATAAGTGGACAAATAACTAGGCCCGGAATTCGGAAGATAAATCATAGTGAGGTGGTCTGTGAGATCTCTCTGAGTCTGATGCTCACTGGGACATGAGACATAAAGGGAAGACTGAGACAATCAGAATGGAGCATAGACCTCCCGCACATCCTAAAAAGCTAGCTAAAGGTGCAACTCAGTCGGTCCTCAAAGAGTAAGGCTCCTCTATGGGCAGTGGGTGGCCTACTGACTCACCACCGTGAGCTATAGCTTCAAGTGGTGGTGGAAAGTTTTGGCTGGTGGATTCAGCTGTCTGGTCAGCGCCTGCTGGCAGAGGGCCGCTGGCATACTGCCGAGGATGCAGTTTTGTCCCTGGCTGGAGCCGGAGTAATGCTCAACCTGTCCACAACCTCTGTTAAAGACCTTAACCCTTGGTCTGAATCTTCTTCCTCATCATCACTTCCCTGCCTGTAATGTTTATGGGTCAGATGATCATGCCTTTGTTGCAGAACCTCAAGTTCTATATTACTCTTTCTGTGAAAGAGTAAGAATATTCTGCCCAAAGCATCAAAAATGTTTAAATTCAGCCCATGCTGAATGGCAGACACAATATGTATGATCCAATCCCTACAGTCCACCAGGGAGTACTGACAGTGCATGAAGGGATTTCTTAGACGAATTAATACAGCATTACATATCAGAATATAAATGCCTCTGCACTGACTTCCACAGTGAAGGAAATAAACTATTCTAGACTTAACAACGAATTAATAGCACTGATTAATAGAGCATTATTTTTTTTGCCTCTACAGTGAAAAAACAATGCAAGTTGTGATCAACAAAGTTTGCAAATAATAATAATTTACTCTGGGAGTAAATCTAACTATTACACGTGAATTCTGTTATTTTGTTACTAATGTATATAATTGTATAATTACAATTTTAAACGTATTTCAAGCGATTCTAATTGAATTACTGCTTGACTGTAATTTACTACAAAACCGATAAAATAACACCAAGTTCAGAAAATGCATGTGTAGATAAATTATAATTATAAAGCTTTTATGCCCTCTCGTGGCGATTTCAAAGCGGTGCAAGTTTTCACGGTTAAATTCCGCTAAACGTAATGAACGTTGGTGATTTTATTTGTGCAAGTTGTTGCTATCAGCAGATTAAACCTCTAGGAGCTATAGCTCAAATTGTTCCAAGTTTTCGAATACGTGGATTAAGAGGTTGAATAAGAGTGGTGTGATGTGCTTATTCTATTATCCACCAAATTACTAGAGAATCAAAATAATTCTGTTCAGGGACGAACATTAGCAGCTCTTAATGTGATAAACTAAGTTTAATCAAGCTTAATGCGGAGATCAAACTGAAAACTAGCAGCATTAGTGCAAGTTGGCATAAAAAGGATCAAAGCTTTTTGTATAGGCATTTTGTATAGGGCTAACGGGTTATATCATAAGAAACAGCACTCAGTCAGGTCAAAATCAGGTTAGTAAATAATAAATCACTTGACTAGAAATAGAAAACGAATTTTCCTATTGTTAATTAAGCCCAGATACTCACTTTGAGTTTATCTTGCTTGCGCTCGTCACAGGGATTCACGTTGGCTGCTCACATGGTCCAAGGCACATTCCTCAATTTTATAATTAATCAATTAAAGTATAATTAAAGTATGAATGCCTCCGGATTAATGCGGGGTGAGTCACGACATTACAAAAAACTACACAAATCAAGGCACAAAGGGATACTAGGGATTATCCAAGACACACATTCCACTCAATTCAATATTGAATGTCAGGCATTGCATACACACCTATGTGTACACATGATTAAAACTGCTTACACTTCTGCTCTGCCAGGTCACCTGTTAGTCACCTAACCAAGAACTGCCATGCCCATGTCATGAGTATGTTAAATGGCAGGCAGCACAGTAGCATAAACATCAACTAAGAGTTTCAAAAACTGGTGGCAGTTTTATACGAACACATCATAATAATCCATTTCAATAAACCTATTCAGCAAAAGATTTTCTGAAATGTCAAACCAGCTCCAGCAGCAACACTAAGTTATCTCAGACATTGTTGAGTTTAAGCAAAAAACTAAGCTAGTAACTACATGACACTAAGCTAGCAGGGCTCAGGCTCAATGCTTCAACAGCGATATGGGTATACTGACCACGATGCAGAGATACAACAGGAGATAAAAACAGGAGTCTGTTTCAGCTTTGGAGGGCAGAAAAACTGTAGCAAAACCACGAGGTCACAAGCTGCACAGAATAATTCAAGGATCTACATGTGATTCAGCATGTGCATAAGGCAAGTTAGAAAAAGGAAAGAAATGACAAGGTTTAGAGTATTTGTAGCAAATACTATGTCACTATCACTTTGTAATTTTGTTCAAGGTCTTGACATTCATGAGCGTGCACACTAGAGGATATCTACATGTTAGACACTGCCCTTGGCTGTTAGAAGGGGTGAAATCTAGACTTCTAAAACAAGTCCATATGCTTGATTGTATCCGTGAATGTGTAAAGGCTTTTGGCATTTGGTTTTCTTTCAAAATACAATACAAATTACTTTTAACATTCATCAAGTTACTGTAATGTACAGTTGATAATTCTCAAGGGTTTTAAGATCTATGTTGTATGTGTTAATTGCATGAGTTTCAGTATGAGTTTACTACCATAAAACCATTTCTTTGAAAAATATGTTTTAAAAAATTGACTGTGGATTTACATATTTTTAACTGTGTGTTAATTTAAGCTTTTTAATTTTAGATTTATATAGGATAGTTATCTGAACTCTGTAAAAATGGAGATTCATAGGCAGAGTGAAGATTCATGTGCATGAGGGTTAATAAAGCACAATGCAAACACAGTTGAAATCGTAATTAAAAACTCAATCAATATTGTTATGACATTATATGGATCTTACTTAAGAAATGCACTGGAGACTCAGTTTTTGCAGTGATTTCCAACTTTACTCTTTGAACTCTCTCTCTCCCTGCGCATTTGCACAATCTACAACCAAACATCCTATCACTACATCTCCCCCTTTCAGCTAAAGGACTCCCACAGTAACAGAGATGTTTTCTCTTTTTTTCCACAAACATGAACATAATGATACCAGATTCCATTCCGTCCCCCTCTTTTTTTTCTCAACTCCTATATATATATATTTTTTTTTAAATCAGTCTTTTTGTTGAAAAAAAAAACACAACAGGTACTAATTCATTATTGTTATTATTTTCGGAACAAGAAAGGGAGATAAACTCTGAATAAACTATAACAGATCCTGGCAAATCTCTACAGGTTCCTTCTTAAGGGTGGTCTAACCACCTGACCCACTCTGCTTCTAACACAGTTGTCTGTGTTTCTTGAAGGGATGAGGGAGAGTGATGTCTTCTGAGAGTGCCAGTTGGCCCCTTCGCAACATAAGATTGTGGTGTGTTAGCAGGGCTATTGACTCTGCCTGAGTGAGATGTGTTCTTTATCCAGACTGTTTCTCCTGTTTGTAGTGCTGGCTTTGTTTGTGCTCTGTAATGTATGTTGTACCACTTGGCCTGTTTGTCCTTTAACTCTCTGTCTTTTATCTTGAAGGTGTTAAGGTCTGGTCAAACTGGTTTGAGTGTGGATGGACTTACAAGAAGGGTGGTTCTGATGTTTTATCCCATCAGGAGTTGTGAGGGTCCTCCCCTTTCTTCAGTAATGATTTAACAGTTTGTATGCTCATTCTGCTTCCCCATTACTTTGAGGATAGCGGGGGGCTACTGGTCCCATGATGAAAGTTGTAGTCTTTAGCAAAGTTTGCAAAGTCTAATGCCGCAAACTGTGGCACCAGAACCTGAGGGACTCCATGGCGAGCAAAAATTGCTTTGAGTCTCTCCATGACAGCTGTCATAGTTGTAGTAGTGAGTGAGGCAACTTCTATGTAGTGTGAATAATAATCTATCACTAGTACATAACTGTCTTGTTCCACTGGAAGAGATCTGCCACCACCCTCTGCCATGGTCATGCAGGTAAAGGGGTGATCAGCAAGGGCTCTGGTTGACTGTGGCTTCCAGTTGTGCCCTTGCCAAGCATTTGTTGATGTCTTGACGACTCTGATGTAACTTCTCCAGAATTTCCTTGTGTATACTATCAGGAATCACAATTCTCTTGCCTTTCATCAGCAAACCCTCCACCAAGAGCAGGTCATGTCTGTGTTGCTAGAATGGTGTCAGGTGTGGTGGAATGCTCTTTTTTCTGTCCCACCCTGTGCATACATGAGAACTCAGCTGTGTGCAAACCTCATCCTCTTCTTGAGCCCTCTTTATTTGCATTACTTCCAGCAACATGCACAATTTGGTAGGAGAAACACAGAAGCCATTGTCGAAATCTCAGTATGCATGGAGGCAGGTCATCAAGTGGTCTTGAGGCTAGCAGACTGACCAGTGGCTTGTGATTAGTTCTGACCACAAAATCCAGTCCCAAGAGGTAGGTTTGAAACCTTTCACATGCCCAAGTGATTGCAAGAGCCTCTTTTTCAATTCGTGCATATATTCTCTCAGCTTGTGTCATACTCCGAGATATAAAGGCTACAGGTCTCCACTTACTTGTAGGCCGTAGCTGAGATAGTACTCCCCCTAATCCTAAAAAAGAAGCGTCAGCCAATACTGTAGTCTGTCGATCTGGGCAGTACTGTGCTAACACTGCCGAAGAACTGATCTCCTTTTTTTAATTTCTCAGAGGCTTGTTGTTGTTGACATCCCCATACCCAGTCATTTTCAGCCTTGAGAAGGTCTCTGAACAGTCCTGTCAGCTCTGTAATGTTAGGGGAAAATTTTACCACATAATTCACCATGCCAAGAAAACGATTGACATCAGCTGTGTTTTGGGGCTCATGCACCTCCTCGATGATTTTTAATTTGTCTGGATCAGCTTGTATGCCATCTGCACTGATAATGTGGCCTAAAAACCTGGACCATTGCAAATTGACATTTTTCATTCAGTGTCAAGCCCGTCTGTTCTCAAAACTTTGAAAAGTTGGGCATCATGTTCCTTGCGTGTAGCCCCAAACACTAAGATGTCATCAGCGTGACACAAAGGAGGACTTGCATTTTTTTTGCCCAGTTTTACTTATTTGAACCCGAATATACAGATCAAGAACTAAGACAGATGGAAGTAGCTGCAACAAAACCACAGCCAGAAGCTTCTGTAAGACAGACAGCAACGGAGATTTGGTGGTGTAAATGTTGGCAGTGCCAAGCAATGCCTACAGAACTGGACAGATTGTGCTGCAACGAGTGGGATATTGTCATGCTATATCTAGAATTTTTCGATGATTCAGTTGATGAGAAGACACCTAGGTCCCGCTGTCTAACCAAGAACCCTGGTTTTCCACCTCTGCTAAGCAGTAGTGTTTTAGAAGTGATGTTTCATTTGCCTAAAGTGAATTGGAAGAAAAGTCTGAGGTCAGGCACCCTATCTGTAGAGTAAGTAACATGTTTTGTATGTAACAGGCCAATGTGATGCTACATTTGCAGCTTGGCTAATTCATTCATTCATTCTACAAATCTGTTTTCTGTTCACAGTCAGTGCAGATTGGTGCCTTATCGGGTTGTACTGGAGTGGATTCTGAAAGGACAAAAAACTGGGTAGACACAACGGAAAAGTTCTGCCATCATGTGTTGAGCAGATGTAGCAGATGTAGTTTTATGATGTAGAAAAGGTGTATATTGTTTGTGCATTTTTGATATTTTGAATAAATATGTTATGTGGGTATTACAGCTACTAATTGTACTTTTTTTTTTTATTTCGAAATAAAAACGCCATTACACAATATAAATTTGCTTTTGCATGTCAACGACTGCTCACCAAGCATGTTTTATTGGTAATGCATAAATAACTTCTTTAGCATATTTGCCCTTAGTCTTTTTACATAATTGTAATATACCAGCAATTATCTGTTTACTCCAGCACTGTTCCACATTATACATTTCCATCCAGGAAATGAGCACTTTAGCACCATTTTGAAAAATAAACCAAGACCTAAAGCAAAATCAACTTTGCATACAGTGTCCCTGTTCCTCTGCTGTAAACAGTGCGGTGCTTATAGGTCCGGCTGTATCATGAGCACATCCGCTCTCGCGTCAACACAACATGAATGTGTCATGGTTCTCTCATGAAGGCGTGGTAGAGATGCGAAGTGAAGATATTTTGTGAATAAAGACTTTAGTTTAGGTTTTTGCACATACAAAGCATTTGTATCACTTCATAAAATTGGGATTAAACCACTGGAGTCACATGGATTACTTTTACAATGCCTTTATGAACTTTTTGGAGCTTGAAAATTTTGGTTACGTGGAGGGACAGAAATCTCCCAGGTTTCATTAAAAAATATCTTCACTTGTGTTCCGAAGATGAACGAAAGTCTTATGGGTTTTGGAACGACATGAGGGTGAGTAATTGATGACAGAATTTTCATTTTTGGGTGAACTATCCCTTTAACTTGATACTCCTCGCTTCTCTCACTGATACCCGCAGAAATGTGGAATCGCTCGAATTTGCGAATCCATTTTGACGAACTGCCAAAATCGCTTAAGTCGGAGTTTTCAGATGGGCTTATTGAGAACAGTGTATGTATTCTAAATGTTTACCTTGCAGCCGTTCAGTCTTTTTTTCGTCGCTGCTTTGTTTTTGTGTTCCCCGTGCTCTCTCTCTCTCTCAGTTCTGCGTTGCTATCTGTTGAATTACTGCACAACTTCGCTCGAAAAGGAAACTCTAAGGAATAATATGATGCGAGTGACAGACATTACAGGGAAAGCGAGGTAGGCCAACTTCCGACACCATGTTATGATCTTATATAGATCTTACTTAAGACATGCACCGGAGACTCGATTTGTGCAGTGACTTGAACTTTATTCTTTCGAACCCGCTCTCCCTGCGCATGCGCACAGTGTACAACCAAACATCCTATAACTACAAGAAGCAGTGTTTGTTTATTGTTTGTTGTTAAGGTAGGTCCTGATTCTTGTGTACTATCTGTATATGGCTCTATTGGATCTAGTCTTTTGACTTTAGTATTTTTGATTTTGTAGTGTTGTTTTAAAGTGCCTGTTGGTCTATGATAATTAGTTGTCTCAGGTGTGTAATAAAGAGTACTTTCAGTCTGCCTTAAGATGTGAATTATGGGCAGGGCTTACTAAATTACATTGAAGGTTTATCCGCTACAGACTCTTAATTTTAAATGTTAGCTGGCTATCATTTACCTGTTCTCTCTTAGCCCTACTCAAACTCCCCTGACCTCATTCCAGACTCTCTGGCTAAGCATAATCTCCTCTCCTCTAGCTAAGTAATGAAACTTTGATTTACCAGTTCTTGTTGCATTCCTGATAACATGCACCTCAGACCAGTCTCTGTCATGACATCTCAGCTATCCTCCATAAAACAGAGGCTGTACTAGTAACCTAATCTACCCTCCACTGTTGTCTCTGTCCCAAACAGAGGTGATAGGTGGGCTCTGGAAATGCCAGTTTGCCGTACAGACAGCTAATGTAAGATCAGTTTTAGCTTCCTATCACTCTCTTCCTACAACAGCTGCTCTGTTATCTTCTCTCACACTCCACGGGAAACTGGCAGGTGGTGGTACAAGTTTGCTCTTGTCTCAGAAATGGTGCTTCACACCCCTTGCACTGTCTTATCTTAACATCTCATCATTTGAATTCCATGCTGTTACTGTTACCTCTCTGGTCAACCTTTCTTATGATTTGAATCTATAACCCTCCTGTTCCCCTACTAAACCTTCTTGAAGAACTTGACATTCTCCTTAGTCTTTTCCCATCTACTGATGGCACCCCTTGGCACCACAATCATACCCTTCCCACCCCCCATCCTCTCCTACGTGTATTATTTTCGTTTATGCAAGAGTTAGTTCCGGTCTACTAATTTGATTGGACGAGCGGTGTTCCAAAAGTGCTTATATTTAGTACAACCGCACTGAGATACTTCACTGTTTGTATCACTCCACTCGTCTGTGTTCCCCACATAAATGTCCACTTCTAGAGATATTTCAAAAGGGTTACTACAGTAGAGTTAGCAACATCATCAGCGGACTTAGCAAACGATACAATTTTTCATGAATATAGCTTTTGACTTAAAATATAAAATTGGCTTCCTTTTTTTTTTTTTTTTTTTTTTTTACCGGGAATGTACAAGTCAATGTGAGCTAACTAGCCAGCTAGCCGATGGGCTATAAAGCGAGTGTAACTTCTTCGGGATCTATTTCCCATAGAGGAGCAGAAATAAGCCAGTTGGCCATATTGTGTCCGAATGTCAGTTACTCTATAATTTCTTGTTTATAGAACTGTTGTATAAATATCGCACAAGCAATCGTGCAGTTACAGTGAATATCGGCATGGCTGTGATTAGCTATGGCATATATTATAGCTATGGCTATTCAGTATAACCATAATTAATAACCATAATTGCTTAAATAACAGCACGGTCTGTCGTGTCTTATTCCTTACTTGTATAACTTCTTATTGTTATTATTGTCAGTGTTGTTATTGAATTATTTAATAAACTGTTATTATTATTTGTTATACCTAAAAAATACATAAAATATTTCATATTGGTAAAATAATCAGCATGTACAGGCCTGTCGTCACTGACTCTAGATGGCAGCAGAGTTCCGGTCTCCCCGTTTCAGCGCGTGCGGTTTCACAATAAAATCAGTTACATATATTCCAAAATAAGGGGGGGTTTGAATAGGCCTGTTTAGGGAAAACATATATCTTTGGCAAAACCATCATTTGGATTTTTTTTTTTTTAATTGCAGTGTGTTTTGTAGATGATATATTCAAAATGTACTTTCAGATAATATGAAGATAAAGGAACACATTTAAGAAGAGTTGCTATGTTATTGGTCTACTAAACAGATTTTATTGGTCTGGCCAAGGTGACATTAGACTTAAGTGTTATGTAGCCCTTTAAACTAATTATGTGACCCCCCTAAAGTGAGTTTGACACCCCTGACCTAAATCAAGCCTAAACATGCATTGCCCTGTAACAACCAAACTATTTGGACAATGCAATTTGTTAACAATTTTATTTCCAATACAAAAAAACTAAATGTTTACAAACGCAAATAAGAAAACTAAATATCCACAACCAAGTATCATGCACATATGGGAAATGTTAGCTAGCCACTTTACTAGTGCTGTACCTGTGCTATTATTTGTGTACAAATCAACTTATTTTCAAGATTACAGCAAGTGGGTACAGACCAAGAGAACAAATGGCCTGAAACCAGTTAATAATAAAAGGGGAGGAGATGATACTAAATTAAACAAGCTGCAGCTTCCACTAGACTTTGCAGAAGATTAAAAACTGAAAAACAGGACCAGGACTCAATCTGTATACATGATACTTTAAGGGTTTCCCCTGAGGGACAGCTTAAGAACCCTTAAGGCCTGTGATCTGTTTTTTCAAGAGGTCAATTGTTGCCATTAACCGAATGAGTAACAGGCTGATCAAGCAGGCCAAATCCGATCTGAGGAATGCCAATGTGGAGGCAGCAAATCAGTTTGCTGTTTGGTTCAATCTCACAGGTAATTGACATTAGAATAAAATTGATAGGCAGAAGACTACACACTGTTTAAATGAAGGCAGAACATTTAATACTAAACTATACATGTCTACAGGTTTCAGAGCCCCTGATTATGTGGCTCAAAAACCAGGAATAAAACAATAATTAAGCTTTCTGCATACCCTTCAGGGGTAGATAAGGGACTTGAAGTCTAGAATGTCTGCAAAATATGACTAACAAAGTGTTTTTAGTACTCATGTTCTCAGGCACAGCTGAAGGCAGTGAAAGCAAATGTGGCTAATGCCCAAGCAGAGGCTTGTACCCTCAAAACCTACAAAGACCGGAAGTATCCAGTCAAAGCCCTTCAGATTGCTAAACTGAAGAGAGAGCTGGGTGAGCTGACCACTGACCTTTATTGTTTTGCTAGGAGGTACCTGAAGGTGTGACGTAGCTGTTTCAGGGAGTGATGGCTAATTTAGAAATGCAGTTCTACCAGAAACAGAAAGTACTGTCTGCAATTGCCAGAGTATCTATACAAAGTATAGAGTTAATACAATATATTCTGTCCAAGAGGGAATTATCTATTATATTTTAGGATATTAATATTTTGTGAGTTGTTTTACAACAGTGTGTGACCTTAATCCCTCCTTTTGTAAAAGGCAGCTGCACAATTAAGAAAGACACTGATATGCACAAACAGGTGAACAATTTATATCTCATACACACATACTTGTCAAATATTGAATATTTTTCTCATTTTGCACTTAAACAATTTTGATTATTGATCATCTGCAACTGTTCATTCTGGTATATACAAATACACTCATTGAGCACTTTATTAGAAGCACTATACAAATACTGGGTAGGGCCTCTGTTTGTTCTTAGAACAGCTATAATTCTTCGTGGCATGGATTCCATAAGATGTTGGAAACGTTTCTTTGAGATTCTGGTCCATGGTCACATGATTGCATAACACAGTTCCTGCAGATTTTTCAGGTACACTTTCATGCTGCAAATCTCTCATTCTACTACATTCCAAAGGTGCCATGAACATTTGAGGCTGTTTTGAGAGCAAAGGAATTCAGATCCAGTGACTGGGAAGGCCACTGAACTCATTATCATATTCATGAAACCAGTTTGAGAAGACTTTTGCTTTGTGACATGGTGAATTATCATGCTGGAATTAGCCATTAGAAGATGGTTAAATTGTGACCATGAGGGAATGCACATGATCAGCAACAATACCCAAATAGGCTGTGGCATTCAAGCGATGATTGATTAGTATTAACAAGCCCAAAGTGCTAAGAAAACATTCCCCACACCATAACACCACTTCCACCAGCCTGGACTGGCAGGTTGGGTGCATGGATTCATGCTGTTGGCATCAAATTCTGACCCTACTTTCTGTGTGCCTCAGCAGAAATCAAGATTCATCAGACCAGGCTACATCTTTCCAGTCTTCAACTGTCCTGTTTTGGTGAGGCTGTGCCCACAACAGCCTCAGCTTTCTGTTCTTGTCTGACAGAAGTGGAACCTGACGTGGTCTTCTGCTGTTGTAGCTCATTTGCCTCGAGGTTTGACGTGTGTTGTGCATACTGAGATGCTTTTCTGCCCACCACAATTGTACGAGTGTTACTGTACTGTTATCGGAGTTACTGTAGCCTTTCAGTCAGCTCGAGCCAGTCTGGCCAGTCTCCACTGACCTCTCTAATCAACAAAGCATTTCCATCCGCAGAACTGCCACTCACTGGATGTTTTTCTTTATTGCACCATTATGAGTAAACTCTAGAGACTGTTTAGTGTGAAAATCCCAAGAGATCAGCAGTTATAGAAATGCTCAAACTAGCCCGTCTGGCACCAACAATCATGCCACAGTCAAAATCACTGAGATCACATTATTTCCCCATTCTGATAGTTGATGTGAACATTACCTTAGGCTGCTGTCCTGTGTCTACATGCTTTTATGTATTCCACTGCTGCCACATGATTGGCTGATTAGATAATTGCATGAATGAGTAGATGTAGAGTTGTTCCTAATTAAGTGTTCATTGAGTGTATAGAAAATAATGGAATTGGAGTAGGAGGACAGAAAACTACTCAAGAATATTCAGAAATTACAGCTGTCAAGGCCAAACATTAGTTGGAATGTATTTCAAGACATTTTTCCAAAGTCAGTGAGTACAAGAGGATATTCAGTGTACTGGCTGAGATGCTGACACTACATATACTGTAAATCCATATGTATTCCATATGAACACAATAGTGATTTAAAAAAAAGATTCCCAGAAAAAATAAATAACTGAATAAGTTAGGATAATCTGTTTGAAACATGATCATATATTTCATATAAGCATCTAATTTATAGACTACTTATGTTCTCTGACCAGTATAATCAGTATAATATAGAATAGGAAAAATATGAGGGAACTATCTGTTATTATTATTATTATTATTATTATTAGAGTGACCTAATAATAATGATCATAACTTTTATAAATTGATGCATGTTTAAAAACCTCAACTTAATTTCTCTTAGGATTCTCACACTGACAGTGAATATTTAGCTATTAAACACTGCTGTTGTCACTGAACTCATTGACAATGAAATTTTGAATATATAAACTACAGAATTAATACAATATGCACTTTAAAAAACAGGAATTAATTAAGACATTAAGAGACATTAAAATTCCAGTAAATATCTGACACTAAGTACAACAACCAAATATGCCAGCTAACTAAAAATTATTGTACATTATTCTGTTAGCTACTACTTGTCATTCTTGCATGTGAGGAAACCATCTACAAAGGCTGCAAAGGAAAGCTGTAGCATGCTGTTGTAAGGAGTGTAATATTACACATTTGGAAAAGACTTAATCTTCAAGGTGCATTCATGGAATCCCAGTTGGCTATTAAAGGTTAATAAAGGTTTCACATTTCCCAGCAGCTTGTTCAAAAACAGCATGACATTTCCTCTCCATGACAAGCTCTTATATTTACATAGAGCCAGTAACACTTTAATTCTGGACACCTCAGTTGTCAAAGCATGCTTACATAATCCCTTGCAAAGGGTTATACAAAGGCCAAGATGTATTTATACAGATCTAGGAATCTACAATTTGTTTACCTTTTTCAGTAAAGGGAGACATTTGTTTGTATTTTCTCACATCATGTCACTTGTTTTTGCAAACAACACTTTATGATAGATGTTTGCATTTGTTTGAGGATAATGGAAACCAGATTTGGGATTTCCTGAATCACTCGTGACAAAGGCCTGACTTTAATGCCTACAGATGTCCCAGAAGAGGCTCTTCTTCTATTTCCTGTGTTAAACAAAACCATACCAGACCATAATGGCCATGTTTAAGGGCAGATGTTCCATAAAGAGTCTCTGTTTTCATCCTGATTTACAGACTTCATAACCACAGCTGTTCAGACAACTTGCACACAGCCTCAGTTAACTCTTTGGATGTGTTTTAAATGGTTTGTGCTGTTATAGTGAATATTATTGATTGTGATTATCCACATTGATTGTATGTAGTAGTCTATGCATGGGAAAATATGGATCTAACATACAATTATTGTTTAGAAGCTGGTTCTTAATACTTGGAGTATAAGACCATATGCTGTGCATTATTTGAGACTGTATGATAGAGGTGACAGATAATAAAGATACTCTTTTTTTCCAAAAAATATGGGTGATTAACATGACCAAGATTATACATACAAAAGAATGATAACACATTGTTTTGAATCTAACATATAATACAGGTCTAAGGGCAGTTCTTAGGATGGTCTCAGTATTAAGCACAAATGAGAGAGCTGCTTGCCAAAACTGTTTTATATAATTTTATCCAGGTTCTAATGCCAACAGTGGAGCAATACCTTGGTTATGTATGCTTTCTTATACAATTAGAAAAGTGATTCAAAAAATAAAAAGAGAAAAAATGAAATCTAGAAATGTTAAACCTTAAACCCATTAATGGTTTTTCAGCTAGTCCCTCTGGGGAAACCTTTAAATGTTCTATGTAGGGCCCTACAACAATGTGTCCCTAACATAAAGGGATCCGGGTAGAACTCATTATCTTAACAGTCCAAAGAACCCTTGAGTGTATGGGTTTTGTTGTACCCATGTGAGATCACTAGAAACTGAGGCACTTTTATTGGTAAAGCATAAACAAACTATTCTTTCTGAAAAGTAGTCTGACTGCAAAAAGAAACTATACCAATTAAGAGCTTAATTTAGGAACACATTTGACTGAAGAATTCAAAAAAGCATTCTACACTGATGTTTATTGCCCCTGCAGCTTCTCTTAGGCGTCTTGAGTAAAGGGGTTTTCAGTACCATAACTTTTCTCAGTACGTAAAAACTGTTGAAAAAATGAAGAAATTCATGTCCGGGATAATGAATACAAATGCAGCAGATGATGAAAAATAGGTGTAAATGCACTATTATTATTTCTTTAAGAACCCTTCTTTCTTTTGTTTTTGTAATTATGAACTTTGTATTAGATAGTTTCTTAGTGGCATGAATTATATACACATGTAATAGTTTACATGATTTTCTTTGCAGGTGTACTCCAGATATGGATGTCCATCTCAATATACCAAAACAGCTGTAATTAAGGTTGTTTCGGGTGCCATCAAGTTTTGTTGTTGTTGTTGTATGATCAATCATAAGTTCATCAAAGAATTCAGACAATGTAATTTCTTTTTAATGACACTGCAGGACACAGGTTTAGCCACTCAAATTCAATTATTTAATTGATGTAAAGTACTAGAACACAGAACACAGGCATCCCATCTTTTTCTGCCATTTTTTTTTTTTTTTAATTCCAGACTGCCTCATAACTTAAATTTGTTTTGTGAGCTTTTTAACACTGCTTGTAAATATCTGTAAACTCTGTGACTGCTGGGATTTGGGACATTGCTGTAATTGCCTTAAGTGTGGGAACAAGGCTGGTTTTTGTAAACAGTTTAGGGCCTTCATCACCCCAATGCATGGCCAACTGCCTTGATTATTTCTGTTGTTTCAGTTGGAAAAGTTTCAGCATAGCCTCGGAGAATATGTTTTCCTGGTAAGGACTACTGGTAAGGACTGATGCCTTGACCATTGTTTTTTCCTCTTGAATCATTCAGGTAACTTGTGAAGGGATCTGGCATTACTTCACAGCAACAGAGTGTTTCTGTATTGATTCTGTATATAAGATTCTGGTTTATTGACACTTTTGCATTAAAAAGGCTGACTAACAAAGTGTGTGTGACGAGGTCTGTTATTACAGTTTAGCAGGAAAGGAAGATCGCATCACTTTGTTGGAGTGGGATGTTTCTCCATATGAGACTGGGACTGAATTATCTTGAGAGCTTCCAGATCCCACAGAACTGATGAACCAGTGCTATGTAAACAGAAACAGGACCCGAGGATGATGTGAAAGCATTACTCTGTGAGTTTATGGCTTAAAGTGCTATGCGCCCAGCCACGCAAGGATTTTTGACTACGCCTGCGGTTATAGACTCACTCCGAGAATTCGCGTGTTAATATTCACAAAAAAGTCGTAAATAGATATGTATGATTACAAGCAGGTTTAGTAGCCACGACAAGTTTAGTATTTAAAGGCAGGCGATTTCAGCCGTGTGTTGTTCCGAGCGTGAGACGAGAGAGCGGCGGAGAGAAGAGGGAGGGAGAAAGAGAGAAAGAACAGCCCCTGATTCCACTCGTGCATTTTTAACGGCGTTGTGGAACTTTGCGGGTTGTCGCTATGACTCCTGGGCTATACCGTTACATCCCTCACAGCCTGCACGCAGCAGCTCCGCAAAACTCCCCCAGACCCGGCCCTCTTTTACCGAAGGTGACGGAGAAGGCACAATAGTTACAGGTAGTTCCAAACGCATAACTTCATCGTCAGACTTCACATTTCTACTACGCAAGAGTAAATAAACGCATGGACCTGCCTGTGAGTAAATCTTAGAATCTGGTGACTTTTCCTTCTACTTTACTTTCTTTTTCACTACCTTTATACCTGCTTTTATTCTTGAATGTTTGGGTGCAACTCTCCATTTTAACTCTGCATGTTCTATTTTCACACCAAGAGCAAAAGACATCACCATGTTTTGTTCTGTTGGGGTCAGTCCTATTTTAAGCCAGAATATCCAGTTGAACTTAAGGTTCAACTTAAGCTGACTTTCAAGGTTGTGCTTTCCTCTGTTGGCTGAAGGCGTTGAAAAGTTTCTGAAATGACGCTGAACACGCAGAGAGAGGGTAGAGAGGTGGTGAGGAGAAGGGCCAGTACTCCCATCCCCTCCTCTCAGCATGGAGTAATACACAGAGAACCTCAGCATCCTCCACTCGCCCAGTCTGCCTCCTACCAGGCTGGAGACACGAAACTCCACCTGCGAGCTCACTGGTCCTCCGACTCGGAGGAGTCCGACAGCTCAGGCTACGAGTGTCTCTACCGGGTCATCCTACTGGGTGATCACGGAGTCGGCAAGTCCAGCCTCGCCAGCATCTTTGCTGGAATACAAGAAAAAGATGCCCACAACTGCATAGGCGGTGAGTCCAATTAAAAGCCTGGATATAATGTAAAGCACTGGTTGTAAAAGTGGGGTTTGAGGAACCCCCACACCCCACCACTATCAAAGTTTTTATATTCATTATTGAGTTGCTATTGTTATTAGCCTGTTTGACTGGTCATTTGAATCAGTTTGATACAAACCTCAGAAACTAAAATCAGAGTAGGCCTAAAATTGATGTTAAAACGTTAAGTAATAGAAAACTCTATGGTTCTAATAAATAGGCAAAAATTATTGTACACCTTTACATAATGATTATGAAATAAATCTCTAATGAAGGTGTCCATGGAATTTACTTGGTAGTTAAAGAGGTCTTTGGCTACAAAATGTTTGAGATCCTGTACTGTATTGTGAAAATAGAGGTGGTAAAAATACCCAAATTCTTTACTCAAAAGTGCAATTACTCATTTAAATAAATAAATATTCTGGTAAAAGTAATGCTTCAAGAACATATAAACTCAAACTTACTTTCAAAAAATATTCACATAAGAAAAAGACATTTGCCTCAAATCACAAAATGATTTTATTTACTGATGGTAAATTAGTGACCCTTTCACCAAAGAACATGAGAAATATTAAGGCTAACAAACAACTTTATTCCTAATCTTTCAAATATTAGCTAGCATGATAACTCTGACAATAACTATTTCAATGGTAGCTGTCATAACACAAACTGCATAAATGCAAAGTGTCTATAGCAACAGACAGATTTCAGTGACAGGTCTTATTCTCGCTATTACTGTTAAAAGTTAAATTTATTTATTTGTTTGTAATTTAGATCAATTCTTTGAAGCTGTCTGATGCTAATAGTAACCTTATGGCTTTACAAATATATGATAATAGAGAAATGTAGTGTTAGAAAATGTAATGAGTAGAAAGTAGTCATTTTCCTTTTGAAATGTAGATAAAAAGTAAAAATAAAAAGTACAGATTTAAAAAAAAATAATTGTATTTTGTTACTGTACTTAAGTCTTGGTTTTATATTATGTTACTTCCCTTCTCTTCTTGAAAGTTATTTTGTTGTCCATGCATAATGCCATCCTATGTATCAAATCATTTTCTTAATTAGGAGCTCCCTTTTCAGCTTTCTCATTAGCAGTGAAGACTACTAATTGCTTCTAGCACATAACCTTGGCTTAACTGCCACTACTGAACTGATTGATTCAACACCCAAATGCCATGTATGGTGTTTGACTTGAAAACATTAACTGCAGGGCAATATTAATAAATTCTGATTTGTATGCAGTGTGTGATTTTGTGTTATTTAACCTGCTTGAATTCACTTACACATAAACACTAAATAGTGCATAAGTAATGGTGACACAGGTTGTGTTGCTTTTGCTCTTTACTTCACAATGAAAGTAAGAATTATCATGAAATGAAATAGTGATTATTGGCTTAATTTGGGTGCTCTCTCTATATGTGTAATAATGTCATTATGTGATCATGAAGGAAACACAGCTGTTTTTATTAGTAGTCCCCCATAGGCAATTGTACAGATTAATACTATTTTTTAATGTAATTAATATTTTTAAATGTAATTAATAAATACTTATTCCATCATTCTCTCATTGAGCCCATAAGATTTTGTTCCAGAACTCTACAGGCTATTATGTATTTAGTAAACCTGGCTTTCAATGTTCTTGAGGCTTAAGGTTTAGCCATTTGAAGTTAAGGTGAAGTTGTGTTTTCTTTCTGGTAGCCTTTTACACATCTAGGTAGTCTCAAACTGTTAAATAGCAGTTTATAATTAAAATTATTTCTGGTCAAAACCAGTCTAACTTTTGGTACATATGATCAGCCATAACATTAAAACCATCTGCCTAATATTGTGTAGGTCCCCCTTGTTCTGACAAAACAGCTCTGACCTGTCATGGCATGGACTCCACAAGATCCCTGAAGTTGTGCTGTGGTATCTGGCACCAAGATGTTAGCAGCAGATCCTTTATGTCCTGTAAGTTGTGAGGTCTGGCCTCCATGTATTAGACTTTGTCCAGCACATCCCACAGATTCTGGGGAATTTGGAGGCCAAGTCAACATCTTGAACTCTTTGTCATGTTCCTCAAACCATTCCTGAACAGTTTTTTGCAGTGTGGCAGCAGCATTATCCTGCTGAAAGAGGCCACTGCCATAAGGGAATACCATTGCCATGAAGGGGTGTACTTGGTCTGCAGCGATGTTTAGGTAAGTGGTAAGTGTCAAAGTACCATCCACATAAAAGTCAGGACCCAGGGTTTCCCAGAAGAACATTGTCGAGAGCATCGCACTGCCTCTGCTGGCTTGCCTCCTTCCCATAATGCATTCTGGTACCATTTCTTCCCCAGGCCGTCTAAATGATGTAAAATAAACGTGATTCATCAGACCAGGCCACCTTCTTCCATTGCTCCATGGTCCAGTTCTGATGCTCAAAAGCCCATTGTAGGTGCTTTCAGCAGTGGACGGGTCAGCATGGGCACTCTGACTGGTCTGCAGCTCCGCAGCACCATACACAGCAAGCTGCGATGCATTGTATGTTCTGACATCTTTCTGTCATAGTCACCACTCTTCTGTGGGATCGGACCAGACGGGCTAGCCTTCCCTCCTCACATGCATCAGTGAGCCTTGGGTGCCCATGACCCTGTCGCCAGTTCACCGGTTGTCCTTCCTTGGACCACTTTTGGTAGGTACTAACCACTGCATACCAGGAACACCCCACAAGACATGCCATTTTGGAGATGCCCTGACCCAGTCGTCTAGCCATCACAATTGGGCCCTTACCAAAGTTGATCAGCCCATTTTTCCTGCTTCCAACTCACTGACTTTTCACGAACTGACTTTTCACTTGCTGCCTAATATAACCCCTTGACAGGTGCCATTGTAACGAGATAATCAATGTTATTCATTTCACCTGTCAGTGGTTTTAATGTTATGGCTGATTGGTGTAAATTGGCCATGATTCCCGTTTGATGTAGCCAATACACACCCAAATACCTGTCATGATTTTAATAATTATAATCTACATTTTAGATATTTTGTATATGTATTAGACTACAAAAGGAATCTATAACCTTTAAAGGCTTCTCATGTTGTTCCTCTGGATAACCTTTAAAGTTTTCCCTATCAGAAAGGTTCCAATTAGAACAGTTTTTATATGCTAAGAACCATTAAGTACCCAAAGAACCATGTACGAACCCCCTTTTTTTTTTTTTTTTTGAAAGTGTACAATATGGAACCCAATGACATGCCACAGAAGGCTCATAGGTTTGTTTGTTTGTTGGTCCTTTTATTTGTTTGTCAGTCTGTTTATTTGTTTGTCTTACATTTTGTTTTACACAATTCTTTCAGAAGCAATTATAAAATGGGAAATTTTACAAGAGGTGTGATATAATGGGTGGAAAAAAAGGGTGAAAAAGTGAAAATTCAAATTATACGTATTACATCACTAGTCTGTAGTTATTGGTCAACTTTGGACAGATGTACTAGGCTTGTAGGGGTGTATCAACATAAATAGCTGTTGCTGGTGTTGCTGGTGTGGGTGTGAGTATCCAGTTCCAGATCTTGCCTAGTGCTCAGAGCAACCTTGAGACATGGGACACACAAGGAAATCTCTGTTGTGTAATGCTTGCAAAGTAACAGTTAAGACTCTCACGTACGGTTTAGGACAGCCAACTAAATGACATGCTATTGGGCATTAAATTTGCATTGGAAACATGGATTGTAATATTTCTTTGCACCGGCTATTTTTTTAGTTTTGTTTTAATGCTGTACATTTAGATGCCGAGTCAGGAGACATGAAAATTTATTACTTTCTTTTAATCCTTGTTGAAATACATATGTTAAAATCATAGCAGAATTTGAATATCTAATCTCAGCTCTTAGTGTTTCTAGCACACAGTGGACAGTGATGGAATGGATTTGAAGTGGAAAAAGCAGACAAGGTCTGTTTCACCCAAAAGCAAAGTATGTTTTAATCTTCTTGTCAAACTGGCCATAAGATCAGCCTAAACTAGACACAGCTCAATGCTTTTTCCATTGCCTCATTCCCCCCTTATTTTCCCTACACATGAGGATGAAAAATAACAGCACATTTCAAGGAAATCAGGGATAAACAAGAAGTGTTTTTTTTTTTGTTTTTTTTTTTTTTTTGGAATGCCTTGGGGTCTTATCAGTGATGTCATCTGTTTGAAACATAGTAATGGTGCTCCAAAAGTAATGAGGTTTATGTACTTAGATTACAATACAATAGATTGTCTGTCTGTAATCTATAGATTGTTTTGAATGGATGGATATTTATCATACATCTCTGTCTTTTCTTCTTCAGAGGACATGTATGAAAGAACACTGACAGTGGATGGAGAAGAAACCACCCTCATAGTAATGGACACATGGGAAGCAGAAAAGCAGGTATGAAAATAAAATGAACAGTCATTTACCTTTAATATACAATGGCCAATAGGTTAACAAAAAGTACTTTGTGTAAACATGAGGTTCCAATGGTGCCAAAAGCATTTGGACTGCTTGATACAAAACTTTCAACCATCACATGCTTTTTAATCGTATTTGCTCTGTGAAAGTGGTCTCGAACCATTGTGTCATTCCCACTGATGTTTGGCACTTGGAGAAAGTCCAGAGTATTTTTTTCCGCAATCAAGGAGGTTTATAAAGACTTTGTAGCATTTGTTAGCACAGACACCTCTACCACATGTTAAAATGAAAGATGTAAAAAAAAAAAAAAAAGTAGGCAAAGACACATTACATTTTTCCAATAATGACAAGTTAATTGAATAAAACAGTCAACATATTTTGGCATAAATGGAACATAACATGAAAGGTATTCTGCAGGCATGTATATTTGCATGTATCTGAGGTGAAGTGAAGGGAGCCAATGTCCAACAGAGAGTGGGCAGAGGCCTATGGACCCATGCAGAGCAGAGGACATTGACGGCTTTGGGACCTAATTACACAGCTATTGATCCCAGCTTTCTGTATCATGTCCTGCTGAAGGCTGTGAGGCAGATAGGCTTGGCCAGTGTTGAGTGTCAGTTTACAAGGATGAAAAATTGGCCATGTTGAGAGACTAATGGCTAGGTTTGACACTTCTTTTCAGCTACTGTGGAGACTTTATTGCTGGGATGGGGCCTTTCCCTGTGAAATTAAAAATCCATAGACCCCTTCTGATCACATGACAAATTTAATTTCGTGAATATAATCATCGTGCCTCTTGGGAGCTATATAAATGAATATATATAAATAAATGTTTATTTAACTTGATTACAATTGCAGCTAGATTAAAATTAAATTAACAGGTTTATTAATTTTATTATTAATCTCCACCATCATCATGTCATTAAAATAAAAAAAAAAATGCAGCACCCCTTCTTATCTGCTACAAACCACTGAGGATAACTGGACTGCACTCTGGCAGGATGCTATTCATGACTTATTTCCTGCCACACTAGAACTTTATTTGTAGTAAAGTCTGTGATTTGCAGGAAGAGGATGAGAAGTGGGTGCAGGACTACTGCATGCAGGTTGGGAATGCTTATGTCATAGTTTACTCCATCACTGACCGCAGCAGCTTTGAGAGTGCATCAGAGCTGCGCATACAGCTGCGACGCATCCGTCAGGCTGAGAATATTCCCATCATTCTTGTGGGCAACAAGAGTGACCTGGTTCGCTGTCGAGAGGTAGCAGTGGAAGGTGAGAGTGTAAATTTTTGTGTCCTGATGTTTATGGAACAACTGCTTCCATGACAAAACAAATAAAAATTAATTTTTTTTAACTAGATCAGTGCATGCTTACCAGTAATATTGAAATGACTGCCATGACCATGGTTTACACCATAGATTCTCAACCGATTTGTAATGAAGTCCTATGCATAAACTTGATTTATATAATATTTAATAATAATTTTTTTATTATTATTATTAACAGCAACAACAATAATAAAAATAATAAAATTCCATTAGCTTTTATTCCTCTTAAGTCCATTTTATACCAAACCACAGCGGCATCACATCCATCATACTTTCATGTTAATCAAAGTGGCCTTTACAGTGGACACAGTTTTCTTATAAGATGTAAAGTGTTGCATATTTACTTTAATAATAGCATACCACGTTCTTTTTGTTAGAGGGTCGGGCATGTGCTGTCGTTTTTGACTGCAAATTCATTGAGACATCAGCATCATTGAACCACAATGTGCAAGAGCTGTTTGAAGGCATCGTGAGGCAGATCCGTCTGCGACAGGACAGCAAAGAAACCAATGAGCACCGGCGCTCCATTTACAAGCGCAAGGAGAGCATCACCAAAAAGGCCCGCCGCTTCCTCGACAGACTGGTGGCCAAGAACAACAAAAAGATGGCCCTGAAAGTACGCTCCAAATCCTGCCATGACCTGGCTGTGTTGTGAGCTCTTTTCTTAACTTCTGAAAGCTTTGAAAACCATCAGGCATCTGTTTTTATGAGGGAATTTTTGTCATTATTTATTATTTATTTAGCTTCAGTTTTGAAGAGGGTGGATTTAATGGATGACACTTTTGAGAATCCTTTCAGCAAATAGATCAGAAAAATTATGTTGGGATGAGGAGCCATAAAGCAATTGTATTGAATCACACAACTGTTTCAAATATTAAGTAGACTTTGTCTTTGTCTGTGTTTGCCTTATTGGAATACATCTACAGACCAAAAAAAAAAAGATTTAAGAAAAATAAAAATAACAAAGCATGTGAGCAAGATGTTAGGCCACCATGAGCTACCAGCACAGCTTCAAGGCATCTTTGCACTCAGTGCATCTTTACAAGTCTCTGGAATTGTACTGGAGAATGAACACCATTCTTCCTAAAGATATTCCATCAGTTAGTGTTTTGATGAGTCCTCATGCCCTGTGGATGAGGGCATTGTCAACCTGAAAGAGACCAAACCCATCAGGATATAAATATTTTGTCTTGGAGTAAAAACGTTTGATTGTTTTTCAGTGACGCTTTCCTATAAGGGAACAAGTGGACCCAAAACCCTTCCTGCAAAATGCTTCACACAGAATAAAAAAAACTACAATTTTTTCCCCTTTTAATTGATCAACCATCGGTAACTTAAAGTAATATAGTATATATTACTATATAAATAATATATACTAGTTATTTAATAGTCATACTATTAAAAAAATGATCAGTTATTAAAGGAAAAGCACTGTATAAAAAGGTACTACAGGTGATAGTACAGGTGAAACCACTGTGTTTCATGGAAAGGTATGCACTATATACACTCCATTTCACTGAACTGTACAAGCTGGCTAGATCAAAAATATGCAAAAAAAAAAAAAAAAAAAGCTACCTAACTGAGGCTGTTAAAAAGGGTAAGCATGTTGATCATCTATATATATTGTCAATATTTTATGCAAACCTGCCTTTTAAACTTTGTGTGTATTTTAGGTGAAGATGCTATGCAACTATCCTCAGTCTCAGTTGGCTCTGCTTAGTTTGCAGATATGCGTCAAAAGAAAGAGTCAGAAATAAGTGAGAGTTGTTTCACTCATTAGGTAAAAGGCAATGCTCTATATTTGTTCTTACAATTGTCTGTCTAGTTTTTTGGAACCTGATTAAAAAAATATTTTGTACAAAGAAACATTGACTTGCTTATGTATTTCTATATTTGTAAAATAAAATAATTCAGTTATACTAATTTAAAAAAACATTTAATTTTTTTAGAGAAAATCTGTAATTCCTATTCCTTACAACTGGAGATTTAATACATGTTTAATAGTCTAAATTTCTGGATTTTAGACAATCTTCATAACCTTCTGTATATTATAATTTTAGTGTATAGACCCCTGAGTGAGACACGCTCACTCAATTAGGACAGCTAAAGTATGTAACTATCATATCAGTGAAGTTGGCTTGCTAATTAAGAATAAGCTTAGAATACTTAGCTTGCTAGTTAGCTTACATGTCTAATGCATATAGCTTTAACAAACCTATGTATCTCGCCTAAAATCTACATCAAGAAACTAGTTATATAGGTCATGTTCTTGTTGAGGAGTTGTCTATACAGGACACATTTAGCAAGTTAACTTTGTTCAGCTAACAGTGGAACGTTAGTGGTGCGTCTGGTTGGGCAGGACCGTGGCTTTCAGTGCCACAATATCCTCAATGCTGTAATCGTAAAACATTATATCTTGAACACAAACTACAAAGTTGTAAGCATCAAAGACTTGTATGCCTTCAGTTTCTCTCTAGTATAAAAGCTTGGAGTTTCTATGGGATAAGGATATTTGTCCAAACATTGCAGGCTAGGCCACCGCTTAGCATCATTTAGCCACTGACAGGATGTCAAGCCATAAAGATCTTCTAGAGTTACACCATTTGAAAGTTTTAGTTTAGCTGAATAGCGCTTGCTGTCTTTTAGTGGTAATCCATAATAATAAGCGGATAGCATTTTAGCTAATTTCGGTCCGGTTCCTAAATAGAATTCACAATGGATTCTTCAGTCAGATTATATCTAAGTAGCATCGGGTTGCTAGGCCACTTAGGATGTGTGCGCATCTCTTTTTGTTTACAAACTCCAAAGCGGTCATATGAAGCACACTCTTTTCATGAGACAGTACCCTAGCATACTAGCTCCTACATTCAGCAGTAAGCAGGAGCTGGAAATTCCTCCATGTCTGGTGTATGGGAACACTTCAGCTTCCCGATAAGTTGCGATGCTGATGGCGAGTGAGTGATGGACCAAAACATTCAGCACAATACACCAGTACTACTATGGCACGCACACACAAACAAACAAACTCATGCTTGTGTGTAGCAAACTCACTGCTGCATTCAGGCAGTCTTTCCTCGCTGATTCAATCTAATGGAACCACCGTGACATTTGAGAAGTTCATATTCGGTAGTGGAGAACGCAAGTTTCAAAAACCTACAACTATCTAATAGCAGAATAAGAAAATCCCCATGCCTCAGACATGCCCCCCTTGTGAGTCACAACAATAACAGCTTAGCCATGTTTAATTCTGTTACATTCTAATGCACAGCTTTTTGCTTATATATTGCTAAGATGCTTGTCTGAATGGATCACACAAACATTGTCATAATTAAGTTTCAGTCATTTTATTTTTATAATGTCAAATGTTTTGATCAACTGAAAATGGAAACCTAAGGCACATATGCATGCAATGCTTATTTTTGCTGTATTGAAAATGTATCATATCAAGGTGCCACCATATAGAAATTTTATTTGAGGTTTGTGTATTGTTACTCCACTAGGTACTAAGTATTTTTTTTATTTTCCTTAAACAATGATAGTCAGATACACTTATATGGCCAGAAGTATATGGACACCTGGCCATCACACCCATATATGGGTCAAACTATCGCCACAAAGTTTGAAGCGCGAAAACAAGTTTGAAGCTGGAACTAAGGGGCCAAAACCTGTTACATCATGACAATACAACTGCACACAAAGCAAGGTCCATAAAGACATGGTTTGGCAAGGTTTGAGTGGAAGAACTTGAGTAGTCTGCACAGAGCCCTGACCTCAACCCCACTGAAAACCTTTGAGTTGAGTTAGAATGCACACTGTACACCAGGTCTTCTTGTCTGACATCAGTACCCAACCTCATTAATGCTCTTTGGGCTGAATGGGCAAATCCCCACAGCTAGGTTCTACTCTTCTAGTGGAAGGCATTCCCAGAAGAATGGAGGTTATTATAACAGCAAAGGGGGGACTAAATCTGGAATGCAATGTTCAACAAGCACATATGGGTGTGATTGTCAGGTGTCCACCTGTCTATGTTTGGCCGTATAATGTATATAATTAACCATTCTACAGCTTACATTCTTTCCTATGAAGTCACTATGAATAAGATTTCAGAGTAGATTGTAAGTGTAAGAAAATGTTAAAATATAATACTTCTCTTTTACTTCTCTTCATATCTTGAAACCTAGCATTATTTTCTATGACAGTGAAGAGCTTGTGCATCTTCTGAATCTATGTAGTCTCAATGACCATCCATTATTTTTCTCCTCACATGCAAATGGCTTCAAGAGGGCAGACCTTCATCAATACAGTGGATAGGATTAAAACCTGCAGTTCACCAAAAGTCCCATTCTAAGAGCCCATGGCTAGCTCTAAGAACTCTCTTTATTTACCGATTTGCTGGTTTTGGTTCCTTTTGATGCATTTAAACAGATTACACTTTGTAAACATAGAAACCTGATATGCTAATATGACTAATATGAAAATGGCTGATCAGGTTTTAGATTGAGAACCATCACTCTAATAGTTAGGGCTATCTACTACGATGCTTTTGGGCAACTATGCTTGGGCTGTTGTGTGTTGTCACAGCTTTGGATGGTTTATTGAACTGTGACAAACAGGTCACTGGTGAACAATGGTGAAAGTCAATATCAATATTGGCAGTGACCTACTTCCTCCCCACTAGGCAGTGCTTCCTAACTTAGCCACCAGAAGGCTAACATATACTCCATATGGTGGAATTATACTTGTGCAGCTTCTATATCAATATTTTTCAAATACAGTTGTTCAAAGCAGGCTTCTATGTCACCTGTAAAATGTAACCTGTTGTGAAGTGGCATACAAATGTGGGGGGACAAAATCTGTTAGACTCTGACCCTCTCCAAACACTTGGTTGTTGTAATGCATTGCTCAGTTTGCTACATTACCTCACCTTGTGATATACTACCCCCATTGTTGCTATTGCATCTTGCAAACACAATTGGTGTTAATAGCATGTAGAAAGTAATTTATAAAGATGTTCACAACCAATGCTAAGAATGACTACAGTGTACAGAGGGCAGCCATCTTGTGCACAGTTAAAATAAAGTTTGGCACTTGTAGTCAATTAGGTGACTGGCCATTTTAACTTGACCAGTGACTTCTTGGACAAGTCAAAATAACCATGACACTGATTTTTTTTTTTTTTTGGACATCTGTTGCTTGTGTGTGTGTGTGTGTGTGTGTGCGCCGAATGTGTTGGAAGAGCCACTACTCAGCACTAGGAAGAAAAGGGGGCAAGAACCATTTTCAAAATTATCTTGCCTGGGTCAGCACTTTCCAATCAGCCCCTGACACTAGTGCAGTTGGGGAGGGGAGGGCCTGCTCCCTGGAAACTCACAGCATTGATTTAGTCTGGCTAATGGAAAGAATTCTTCACTCCATGGTCAACCTCTTCCCCTAGTTAATTCAGACACTACCAGTATGCAACAGAGACCCTGTCTTCTGAACATTTTCTCTGACAATTGTGAGAAAAAAGCATAATTTGACAATGAAATTTCATGTGTCAACAACTGTTTATGCCTGGTGTATATAATATAAAGGAATTTCTAGTCAGGCTTTTTTTTTGGCTGTATGAAAACAGTTGACATCTTACAATGTTTGCACCTTTCAAATCTGCTGAGTTAAATACACTACTTGCTTAGGAACTTTCTAATTCTTAATTATTTTATATTCCCTTCTGTGTAACTAAATACCATTTTGTGCCTCTATGAAATGTATTTTCATCTAGTAAGTGTTAAATATTAATACACACACAGACACACATATTATAGGGGGTCAAGCTAATAGAATTGTGCAAAAACTCAATATGGGTAAGTGTGTGTGTGTGTGTGTGAAAGAGAGAGAGAGAGAGAAAGCAGAATGGAAAAAGTGAAAAAGGCCAAGGAGGTGGTGATGTAGGAAGATGAATGACCCTGCACCAGTCACACTGATTGGTTGTTGCAATGTGTCAAGAAGTTGGCGTCGTCCAGATGTGTGTCATGTGTACACTGTCTAAAGCTTCCTGGGAGATTTACTTTTAGCCACAGTCTGTTGGCCTGCTGCCCTGGGGTGTGGGGTGTGGGGTGTGTGGTGGGAGGGGGTGTTTGGCAGCCAGCAAAGGAGCAAACTACTATCGAAGGCATGAGATTAATCCAAGAAAAATAAAGCAATATTTTTTTTTCTTTTTAACAGGAAAAAGATAAGCATAAGATAAGAACTTTTTCCTAACCAATTTTTAAGAAGCTTTTTTGTTGGTTTTTGTCTGTATGTTCTTATACGTGGTTAATCTTCTTATTAAGAATTGTTTCTTGCGTGGTTTGTGGGATTAGAAATGCCTAACCCAAAGTTAACGTAGTACACTTTTTTTTTAATCCATTGATGCAGCAAACATTTTCCAGTGAAATGCAAATAGCTGTGTGTTTGTGACAAATGACGGCTGACACAGCTTGAGAACACAGCGGTGAGATTGCACATGAGCATTTTTTTTCTTTCATTGCACAACAAAAAAGGAAAACGGGGAAACCGAGGCTTTTAACACCTTGTTAATATAAACCAACAAATAAGCAACAGGTGTGCCACGTTAATTGCCCATACTCCCGCTGCAGACACCAAGCGTGCCCCCAACTAGCAGAGTGTTTTAGTGCCTCTAATACGCAAAATATCTGGACATTGACAATAACAAGTTATTGTTATTTTAGCTATCACAGTATATTGGCGTTGAAATTAAATCATATATGAATATGATCTCAAAGTGCAGATCTTCAGCTTTGAGTGTATTTGCATCCAAATCGGGTGAATGGTGTAGGAATTATCTTTCATTAGTCTATTTCACTTACAGGTAAGCAGATAAAAGGTCTAGAGTTGATTTCAGCTGTGGCATTTGACGCAGATTGACAACAGATTTGCTGTTGCTGTAATCTCTCAATATGAAGTCCAAAGAGTGGTCAGTGAAGCAAGTCAACTTTAGGCTGAAAAATCAAAACAAACAAATGAGAGAGAGCAAAATTAGGTGTGGCCAAATAAACTATTTGGTACATTCTTTAAAAAAAAAAAAGAATGCAGTGGTGAGCTCAGGAACACCAAAAGGCCCAAAAAACAGAAAACAACTGTGGTGGATGAAGGAAGAATTATTTCCCTGGTGAAGATAAACACCCTTTCACACCAGTAGGCCAGATCAAGAACATGCTCCAGGAAATAAGAGTATCAAATTGGTTCAAAGTCAACAATCAAGAGAAGCATTCACTGGAGTAAATACAGAGGGTTTACCAATATGTAAACCATCGGTAAGCCTCAAAAAAAGGAAGAGTTTCCAAAAAAAAAATCTAAAAAAAAAGGCTGTACAGTTCTGGAACAACATCCTAACAGATTAGACAAAGATCAACTAGTACTAGAATGATGAGAAGGGAAGGAACTCATGATCCGAAGCATCATGGAACTGGTTTCCTTGTATTTATTGATGTGACTGTTGACAGAAGCAGCAGGATGCATTCTGAAGTGTATAGGGCTATATTATCTGCTCATTTTCACCTAAGTGCTTCAAAACTCATTGGACAATGTTTCATAGTGCAAGACAATGACCCGAAGCATATTTTGAAAGCAACCTAAGATTTTTTTTAAGGCAAAGAAGAGGAATGTTCTGCAATGGCCATGTCAGTAACCAAATCTGAATCCAACTGAGCATGCAATTCACTTGCTGAGGAAAAACAGAAAATGCCCCAAGATCTAGCAGGAACTGAAGACAGCTTCAGTAAAGCCATGGCAGACCATAACCAGGGACAAACCCCAGCATCTGGTGATGTCTTTGGGAAGTATTTTGTATGTCCCCTAACATGTATAGGCCAAAGCTGATGACACAGATTGCTAAAAGGATGATTGGCAGACATGGACTTGTTCAGTGTCCAATCTGCACTAGTTTACTTCAGTGGGCTTTATATTGGTTTTCATTTCAGGGTCCTGAGAAGGAAGTGGGATAAGCTGATGAATTTCAGATGAGTTTATTCAAACTGATCAAGATTCAGTTGAAGACCCACAAATTCTTTTGGAGGCATTTAAGGGCTTCATTAGGAGTAACTCAATTTCTTATGGCCCTAGTGAGGACACCTCATCATGTGTCTATAAAGCAAGGGTTTCTGGCATAAAAAGAGATATTCACTGAAAAAAGTGTTTTGGATTTACAAGATTTAATCATGTACATCAGTTCCACATGATTTAGTTAGCTTACGGAGTTCCTTGAAGTTTAGAACACAATTTGTTCATGTAAATTCAACACAGTGGAATCAAGTTATTTTAAGTACCCAAATAAATTAGCTTCAAAGTGATATGTCTCCCAACGTGATTTTTTTTTTTTGTTTTATAAGAAATAAATTAGCTTCTTTGTGTTACAACTTATTTGTGTTGCATTATTCAATTATATTATAAAGGTTCTACAGAAAGTAATCATGTAAACACAGTATGAAATCCTGCTTAATATATATCACTGAATGATTATATAGAGGAAATATGGGTTAAAAGGTGTGTGTGAAGTGCAAAAGATCATCCAGACACCAAATCTTTTTTCTCCTCAAAACAGTGTATTTGTAGTTAAACTTCACAGTTTTATGAAAACCATGTACAACAATTATGTTCAATTACAATGAAAACTTTCAAAATCAGTTCCAGTACTGTACAATTAATGGTACTATAACTCAATAACAATAATACGAGTTAGACAATGCCAGTAACAACATTTGGCAGGAACAAAAATCTGCGAAATGTACAATACTTCACGTTCACAACATGACAGACACTTTTGTATGTTCAGTTAAAAGAAAAAAAATTATTATACTGAGCATTTTCAAGAGCATCTCTAGTAAGTACTACACTGTAGAATGGATGGTACAATAACTCTCAATTTGAACAATGCCAATAACAACACTTGGCAGGAACAAAAATCGGCAGAAATGTACACTTCATGTTCACAACATGACAGACACTTTTGCATGTTCAATTAAAAGTGGAAAAAAAGGAACACAGATGGCAAAGCAATAAACCACTACATTTAGTGAAACAGTTTCTAAAACATAAGAGCTTGTTTGAAAGGTTGTCCACAGTCAGCTCAACAGTGTATCAGAGATTGGTTTTAATGCATAAGTTAGTTCAGGAAATGTCTGAGATCACTGCAATCCAATATGCTAATTCTTCCAACCGTAGACACCTTCACAAGTGCTGGGTAATATGTCTTCAAGTACTAAAGAGTATAGGGCAACCAAGTTCAAACATGTAAATCCAATGCACAAAATTACATCTACAACCATACTTTGGCTGCATGCAGAGCAAATGCTTTGTTTGAGAGTTTATCCCCATTCAGCTCCATGAAAAATTTCTATAGGACTTCAAATGTGTTTCGGAGATTGGCAGGGTAATTGAGGTTCAGGGCATAAATTAGGCCGAAGAGCATAGCAACCACAGACGGCACATTATCCAAATCCTGCAGCACCTTAATTCCTTCAAGCACAATCCCAATATCTTCTGGGTTTTCACTAGAAGTGAGGCCTTTTATTACATAGATCCCCAAATTTTGTCTATTCATCCAAACTCTGAAAAAGAAACAAAATAAAAACTTACACAAAACATGTCTAGAGTTAACACTGATAAAAATAGCACTATGCAAAAGTGCTGACCAAATTAAGAACCACAGGAATCTAGTGGTAGTATGGTGTTTAGCAGAGTTAGGGTCAGGGTTAGCCCTAACCCTAGAGTTAACTCTAACCCTAACCCTTGGTTTAGAGTTTATCTTCAACCTTATTCAAAAACACATAAACCAGCCAATATAGGTCTTCATATTGGCTATCATTACTTAATCCACAGACAGAGCTAGGGCTGCCAAATTAAAATTCGAACTTCAAATATTCATCAAATTTTAGATAAAAGTGCACAATCGAATGCAAAAACTGTGCATTCGAATTTAAGATGTATAGCAAGCACTAGCACCGACTGTGTGAAGGCTCCAGGAGAGATCCTCAGAGATGTGGACAGCAAGGAACTTGTATCTCTTTCTCTGTATCTCTGTAACTCTCTCCACTAACACCCCATTGATGTAGATGGGACCCCTTCTTTGTGACTTCTTTGTGATTGCTGTTAGTTGAAGTAAATGAACAGGAGAAAGTAGTTAAAAGGTATGTAACAAAAAAAGGAATACAACATACCCCATATTTCTTGACTAGTTTATCTGTGTCCTCTCCCATATACATGCAGACAGTTTTCATGTTGCATTCTCATCTAATGTCATCATTCTAAAAAGACAAATCATTGTTTTGCAATGAGGTCTGTCTTATATCAGCAACTGTTGTGCCAATATAAAACAACATGGGGTTAACAATCGGTTACATGTGGTGATGCTTACATCAGCCACAATTGATGTGCTGATGTTGCATGTAGGGTGCTACAATTGATTTCAGTCTTGCTCCTAGCTGTCCTCTTCTCTGGAACATCTTCAGGAGGTTAGCAGAGTGTACATACAGTTGAGATATAAATTTGAAATGGAGTGGTATAGTGGTAATTCACTTAAACTCCACATTAACCTAAAAGAAAAGGAGAGATGCTTATATCTATACACAGAATGGATTAAAACTGCTACAGTAAAACCTATTGGACAATGCAATATAAATATTGGATTCACTATTCTCCAACTCATAAATAACATCCTAAAGAGATCAACAATAACCTTTACCTCACTTGCCTCACTTTGCCACAATTGCCTCACTGACAGTGAAAAGGGCAGACCCCCTTGACAACAAGTCCTCTACCATGGGGGCGTCACAAACCACCTCTTGTCTATTATGCAAATGTCTTTTCCATTTTGAATTTTATGGTTTCTCCATTGTTTCTCTTCTTCACTCAGAAAGTAGAGATTTCTGCATGTCCTCAAGGCTCTCTGAATTTTCTCCAGTGGGATATGTGGAATATATGGGAGAGAATTTCACTTCTGCTCTCCTTCCTTTGACACCATATGCTGCATTCAGCTTTCCAGTAGGCTTGTGCTTTTACCAGTTTACTTCCACCTCTGGATATCCAAGTCTTCTTAGATAAGTGCAGTAGTTTGACAGTTTGTATTTTAAACTGGTTTTCCATCTTGCACATCCACTCTTTGAACCCCTTTCAACAAACAGGGATGCTTTTGAATGAGACTTTCTGTAACTTGCTCCATTTCCTTGTCAGTGATATATACTATGTACTGGACAATTTCTTGCAGTAGGCCATCGAGTATAATTGACTTGAGCTTTGGATCTGGGATATGTAGAGTGACATTTTAAGGAACAGAGAATTTGCCTGTTGAAGCTATAACTCTGCATCAAAAGAAACTTAAGGCACATGGAACATAGGAGGCTAAGTGGACCATGAGCTTGTAGAACCCGGCAGAAGAAAGTATGTCTGTGTCACATGAGCCACTGAAAAGAGATGAGGAATCAATGTGTTAAGTGCAAGCCATGCTGGCTTATCTTCAGGCACTAGATGTCCAATCAAAAATGGCAAGAACCTTAGCAAGCTCCAATTTTCATGAACAATTCCACCCACTGATCTTCTACTGGAGAAACCTTGAGGTACAACATGAGACAACTATTTGTCGTCTCCCCACTTGTAAGGAAAATTCAAAATGGCTTTATTCAAGTCATTCAAGGTGAAGAGTCTTATTTATATATGCAGTGATAAACAGTGAGCTAGCTCTACTGGGACAATACCCAAAAAAAAATATGTCATGAGCAACATCTGGAGGATACCCAGAATATCATTACATGAAAATTAGACAAGTTACTAGTGAGAACACAGCCCTTTTTTCCAGATTGCTGTGTTTGTCTTACATGAGTATCATGAAGATCTGTTCTCAGGATGAAAGCCCCAGATGCAACACAATATAAATGAAAATTACAACGCTTTGCTCTGCAAAACCTACAGCAATAATCCTCCAAGAAACTCTAAACAAACCCAGCTAGGCTGTGAGCTCCTACAATGCCTGCCACTACAGTTTGTACTGTGCCCTTCACATATGCGCCAAATAGAAGGACATACACACCAAGTTCCTCTAGAATGTGTAGATCTTGAAGAGGTTCTAAAACCTTGTCAAATCCATAGGTTTTAACATCATCACTCTTGCACAAAACTGACAGACAAATCGATGTTAAAGTAGAATGAAACCCAGTAGGCAAGTTAGCCAGCACCCAATAAACACCACAAAGCTTGTGTCTCTTTCGAGATGTGCCCAGAGGGTTACATGTCTCAAAGTCATCCACATAAAGTTCTAACCCTATTCTTGGCTCTCCTCCAGAAAGAAAACCATTCTTCCTAAAATATGAACCATCCCACAGGTATTTTTGCATCAGGAACCATGATGAACTGATGTTGAATACACTTGATTTATTCACATTTGCCCTACATAATTAAATCTACTAGAGTGCACATTTTAGAAAATTAGAAAATTAGCCATCCATTTGATTTACATTAATTTTATTTTTTATTAAGCTTTATTTTAACTTGCAGCAATTGGCATATTTGTTTTAAACTTGACCTCATGTCTCTTGAGTTGCTGCAGTTGTCCTCCACATCTCCAAGCATAGTGCCCTGCTTTTCCAAGACAGTATCAGTGAGGACTCTTGGTGAATGCTGGGGAGTGAGAGGTTTCCAAGCGCTGAGACACTTGGATCTGGAAAAAAACATTTAAAATAACTAACAGTTTCTCTGTGTGCTTGGTGTCGATGACTACTTCTGTGTACTTCTGTAGATGAAAAATTTAAATTAGCAGACGTAGGTGAGTATTACTCTTACCTTTCGGATTAGGTACGGAGCATGGCACCTGGTTTTGTGCCCCTGCTGGCACATTGCTATCTCCTATAACATCTGTTACTCCAGAGATGGAGGTAATTCTTTTTTTACTCCATTTTTGTGCCAAACCATTTTCTTTTGCTATCACTTATATTGTTTGAGGGTGTCACCAAATGCAAATCAGGTGTGGCGTGCATGTGCCCAATAATTTATGGGTGATTGCCATTTATCAGCATACACGTGTGAAAACGAAGAAAATCGGCATTAAATAAACTTCGGCAGAATTGATTAGTTCAATTTGGCTTATGCAAACATTTACACACAACTTTACTAAAAAGGCCCAATGAATGTATGAGTTATTATTTTTCAAATTAATAAAAAAAAATTATTATTTTTGGTGAACCCAACTGTGCAAATGCTTTTATTTTGGAAACCAGTGTTTAGGTGAAGCTACTGGAGCAAACCACTGGCAGAAAAAATGAATAGTGCACTTCCTCTTCGTATTCATATATCAGTGAACTCTGTTTTAATGAAATTGGTCTTCTTTATATTCCACACGAAACTGCACAAAATGTACCTGAGCCTACTGATATTTTTCTAAAAAGCAAATGGCTGGCACACCAAGTATTGACTTTGTTTATTACTGTTCACTGCTCGTTATAGTATTTTTTATGTAGAAGTGCTTAATTTAATTTCTTTTGAAGGCATCTTTGCCTTACAAGCACATCTTTGCATTTGCATGACTTTTGCAGAGTACAGCAAATTTGTATATGGCAAATCAGAAATGCAAACCACTGTTAATACTGTTAACTTTTAACACTGTTAAAATACAGAAAAAGAAGAAATATGTCTACCATTTCTTTTCTTACTGATGAACACTATATGGCCAAAAGTATGTGAAACTTCATATGTGGCACACAATTGTATAGGATATCTTTGTATACTGTAGCATTACAATTTCCCTTCAAAGGAACTAAGGTGAAGGCATGACACTGCCCCTGTGCACAAAGCGAGGTCCATGAAAACATGGTTTGCCAAGATTGGAGTTGAAGAACTCGAGTGGCCCTCACAGAGCCCTGACCTCAACCCCAATGATGGGTTGATCTCTGAATTTTTAAGCTCTTCACTGACAAACTCTCTATATTTCTTTTCACAGTTCATAAGGAATCCTTCAGTAAAAAATCTTTACCCATAGTTTGAAAAGAGGGATTATCACCCTAATTCCAAAACGCAATAAAAAGTGATAATTGGCATCCAATTACCCTGCTTAATAATGATTATAAAATGATTGTGTCTGTTCTTAAAGGTCATGGTTAATAAGTCAAACTCACAGCAGTTTTATAAAAGGTTGCCATATTTAAAATAATTGAATTACTGATTATTGTGAAATTTTAGATGGTATTCCTTTTTATTTTATTCCTTGATATTCACAAGGCATTTGATACATTCAGCCACAAATTTATTTTTGATACATTGTTTTTTTGTTTGTTTATTTTTTAATTCAGGTCATCAGTTTTTTTAACAAGGTTAAAACTTTATACTTTAATGCCTTTTAGAGGCATTAATATTGGTGAAATAAAAATGTCACAGTTACTTGATGACAACTTTATTTCTTGATAATAAATCTGAAGTTCCCAGAGACCTTAATGTAGTTCAGCATTTTTCAAACTTTTGTCTGGTTTAACTCTTAATCTCAATCTTAATAAATGTGAGCTCCTTCCCTTAAATAAATGTGATATTAACTCCATATGTAAAACCGCAATCAAAGAAGTTGTCACTTACATTAGTATTAGAATTTCTCATTAAGTAGAAAAATATGAATGACTTAAATTATCTTCTTATAGTTAACAATATACAGAAGAAATTCAGTATCTGTTTGGCTAGAGACTTATCCATCCAAGGTCAAGTTCATCCAGCCATCCATTTTCTGTACCGCTTATCCTTCACAGGGTCACAGGGGAGCCTGGATTCTAACCCAGGGGCCTCGGGGCACAAGGCAGGGAACACCCTGGACAGGGTGCCAATCCACTGCAGGGCACAATCACACACATTCACGCACCCATCCACACATTATGGACAATTTAGAGATGCCAATCAGCCTACAATGCATGTCTTTGGATTTGCGAGGCAAGTGTCATAATTACTAAGCCACCATGCCCCCATTTTTTTTTTTTTTTTTTTTTTTGAGTAAAGCGGAGCTACTTATGTTTTGCTTGTCATGGTCCGGGCTTAAGCTCCTGTAGTTTCGTCGTTCCTTTTTGTTTTCTGTGTTTGTCTCTCCCTCGCTTCCTGTTTGTTTGTTTGTTTGTTTGTTTGTGTGTGTGTGTGTGTGTAGTGCTCCACTCTACCTCTCACCAATTGCTGTCCATCACAGACAGCTTCTACGGTTCACATTCCAGGGAAGAACATACCAGTACTGTGTCCTTCCATTCAGGCTGTCTCTCTCCCCACACGTGTTCACACGATGTATTCAGACAGCCCTGGATCCACTGCAGCGGGATGGCCTGTTTATCCTGCCATATCTAGATGACTGGCTGCTGTGTGCCAGGATGTCTCAGCAGGCTGTCAGCAACACTCGGCACCTACTGGAGCATGTTGCAGCCTTGGGATTGAGGGTTACTGGCCAGTCAGCCTGACTTCTAGGCATGCGTCTGGATTCTAGGTCAATGAGGGCTACCCTCACAGTGCACAGGACATTAGCAGGGTTCAAACTCAGCGCAGGCTACCCTACATCAAATTTCTACATCTGGCTGGGATACTCACCACAGCCTTGTCGGTCATTCATCTAGGGCTGTTATACCTTCGGCCATTTCAACGCTGGCTAATAGCCACAGGGTTGTCACCAATTCACAACTGATTAACTCTAGTTTGCGTCACAGCCAGTTGTTCTGCCTCCCTGGCACTCTGGCAACAGGAGCGGTTTCTCCGGAGAGGGCTGCAGATGGGGCCGCCTCCTGTGCGTAGTGAGGTGATAACCAAAGATGCTTCTCCGTCAGGATGGGAAGGACCGTGGAAGCATTGTGGCATTCAAAGGAGGTGGAGCCCACAGCTAAGGGGATGCCATATTAACCTGTTGGAGCTATGGGCAGTGTTTCTCACCCTGAGACATTTCAGGCAGGTACTGTCGGGTTCCTAATTTTCCTAAGTTTCTAATGCTTGGTGGGCAATGATGTGTAATGTATTTTGCTCTCTGATATTCTCTGTATAGCTTCATGTCTCTGGTATTGATTTTGTAGTTTTTGTAGTCTTTTTCCCAGCTGATATTTTGTGTGCTGTGCTGTACAGGATCAGGCTTCTGTATTGCAGCTGTTGCAGACTGTTGAAGACAGGGCTTTTGTTTTAATCTTCTGCAGTTGTCTGTGATTGCTGGCTATGGTCATAAATAGAGATGCATCAATACCAACACTGGTATCGGCTATGATATTGTGCGATATCATTTCCTTATTCTCGTACTAAATGGTCCGTTATCAACATCAACAGCTCATATTAAGTATCTTTCTATGAAGACTGCCTTCCTCTTGGCCATAATGTAAGCCAAGAGGGTCAGTGAGTTGCAGGCCCTTTCAGTGAGTCCAAAATGCCTTAGATGGAGCCCTGAGAATAATCATGTTATGCTTTGGCTAAATCCAGCTTTTCAGCCCAAAGTGTTATCAGTGCAGTTTGCTAACCACCCCTTTGAGCTTGCGACATTTCGCCCTGCTGATGAAGCTCCTAATCCAGCACTGTGTCCAGTATGAGCGTTGTGACAGTATGTGTCAACAACGGCGTCGTGGCGCACCACCGACCAGTTGTTCGTCTGTTTTGGTCCCTGTCGGAGAGGTGCATACTTGTCTAAGCAGCGGCTGTCTCATTGGGTGGTAGACACAATTTCCAATGCTTACTGCTTGGGTGGTTGCCCAGTCCCTACGTCTGTGAAGTGCCATTCTACTCTTGCAGTTGCCCCTCTTTTGGGCGGCTCTATGTGGTGTTTCCCTATTAGACATATGTGCAGCAGCCACATGGGTATCACCTTCCACATTTATGAGATTCTACAGGCTGAATGTTGCCTCCCTACCTTCAGTTAGCTCTGCTGTATTTACGAACAATGTTAGAGTTCAGTCTTCGTGACTTGGTGGTATATATCTTCCACTATGTTTAACCATCTCTGACAGTCTGGAACTATGAAATAGAACGCTGGTTACGGGTGTAACCGTGGTTCTATGAATAGTGGAAGACCGGCAGAGTCTCTGGTCACTCAGACTGACGAGAATGACTGCAGAGACAGACTATGACATAAACGGAAGCTTATATGGACTCAGATACGTCATTGATCAAGGTCACGTGTGACTGAATCAATACGAGATTCTCGTATCATACGCGAGTGCATGACCACCTTCCCCTATGTTTAACCATCTCTGGCAGTCTTCCACTATTCACAGAACCACGGTAACACCCATAACCAGCGTTCGTAGGTGTTAAGACCGCTTTTGTGGCTACGTTGTGCCTTTTTTGTTTCCTTGTGCTTGTTCCTCGAGTAATCCTGTTTCTCTTGTGCTCCAGGTCCACCTGCCTGCCTGCCTGCCTGTACTCGGCTATGCCCTGTCCTGCTTTGCCTCCCCTGTGGCTCACAGACACACCGTCCGACTCTCAAGAGAGTATTTGACTATCCTGGATGGTTTTCTTTTTTTTAATTCAAGGTAATAACAAAATTTTCCTTTACAGCTGTCACTTCTGTTAATATAACTTTATAAGGCACTTATTAGTCCATCAAACTCTGTAGAGCAACCTGTCAATGTTCAAGAGTTTATACTTTTAAAAATTAAAAATTATAAATACCACACATTATGTATTCTAGAATGCAGATCAAATACCAAGATATTTATTTGTCCTTAAACCTTTCCTTCCAAGTGTGATTGTGTTTTTTTCTCCCCTAACTATTAATAAAACTATTAATAAAAGTGCTTATCTTTTCTTCCAGATATAACAAATTTCGCAGCTGTCATGCCCACATCTCAAAAGTAGGAGCAGAATTTGATTTTCATAGTTGTAGTATTAGCTTTTTTTTTAAATCATGCAAAATAATTTTCAAAAACAGGCAATTTTATTACAATTTTGCATCCCCATTCCCAGAATTCCCAGGATGGGATCCGGCTCCAACTCAAGAGAATACAGTGGATATAAAATGTACACACCCCTGTAAAAATGGCAGGTTCTTGTGATGTATAAAAATTAAACCAAGATAAATCATGTCAGAACTTTTTCCATCCTCAATGTGTAATTACAATTTATTTAAAAAAATTAAGTCAAAAACAAACATTTTAGGGAAAAATAGGAAAAATAAACTAGAACCTTGTTGCATAAGTGAGCACACTCCTTTATATTTGGGGCTGTGTTCAGAGTGAACCAGTCATGTTCAATGTCATGTTCAAAAGTAATTCATACAGCTGTCATCAAGGAAATTCTGATTAACCCCAAATAAAGACCAGCAGCTTCTGTCGGATTTTCTTCACATCTTGGTTTCATCTGACTTCTGAAGCCATGGTCTGCAAAGAGCTTACAAAGCCTGTACAGTGTCCCACTGTGGAAAGGTGTCAATCAGGAGAGGGGGGTACAAAAAATTTCCAAAACATTAGATGTACCATTGAACACTGTGAAGGCCATCATGAACAAGTGGATAAAATAGAGCACCACAGTTCTTCAGCAAGAACTGGGGCTTTTATCAAGGTGGAGGCAATCACACTTACGGAACCAGGTTATTGTAAGTATTTTATTATTATTATTATTAATAATAATAATACATTTTATTTATAAAGCACTTTACATTTTAAAGAAAATCTCAAAGTGCTACAGAAAAGAGTCATAATATATACAGCAATTAAAACCAGCTGCCAACTGAGATTAGCACAGAAATTTAAATTCTAAATATTAAAAGACTTTTTAAAAAGGTACGTTTTTAGACCCCTTTTAAAACTATCAGTCATT
>CM040994.1:8381535-8402966 GCA_022985145.1 Pangasius djambal
GCTCGGATGCCTAGTGTTGTCCCTTATTATCAATGCAAAATGGTCACTAACTAAAGAGGATTTATGCTGATATTGCCCAAAAACCCTATTTTGTTCAGGCGTTTCCAAACTTTTGGAGGGCAGTGTATATATATATATATATATATATATATATATATATATATATATATATATATATATATATATATATATATATAATCATCTCAGTTATTTCATTTTGTCTATATTACTGTCAACCTTTTCCAGAAGCAAAGTATAAAAGTATGACAGCCCCAGCATTCTTGGGATTAAAGGTGATCATTTTTTCTAATATTGGGTTAAACTGTTGTGACGAGAAGGAGTGAGTGGCCAGGCTGTGAGGATGGCGCCACGCCTGACGCTGAGTGGTCTAACCAGCGGGAGAGAGATAAGGAGCAGGTGGAGATGAGAGAGAGAGAGAGAGAGAGAGGGAGAGAGAGAGACACACGCACGTGTGTTTTACGTTCTGTTTGAGTTCTGTATATGATTAAACTTTACATTTGAGTTCAGTCATTTCCCACCGCCTCCTTGCCTATCTTGGATTTTGTTATAGATGTATATATTCAAAATCTGGAATGTTTTCTAACAAAATCTATTTGTAGATATCGAAAAAAGTTAGTGTTGAGTTGTTCAAATTATCCAAATTTACCCTCCATATTTAAATCTTTAATGGTTACTACACCCACTCGTTTCCATTGATGGAACACTGTTATCTAATGCTGGGGGGAAAGCATGGTTATTGCATATTGGGCTATCATTGTATGTATCTGGAATCTTTAAATTCATCTTTATCTGTTTCCATATTTTAAGTTTGTTTTGTATGACAAAATTCCTACTACTAAGCTTATTGTCTGTCTTAACTGGACTATCAAGCAAGGCATTGAGGGATGGTCTATTTACAAGAAGCTTCCTCATTCAGGTTTGTCATGTGCCTTACTCCTGACCTCATTTTGACACCAAGACAAAAATATGTTATTGTTAATAAAATTGGGGAGGCCAAACCCTCCTTGTATTTTTTGCTTTATTCAAGTGTTTTCTAGTGTTTCTTGGCATTTTACTGGCCCATATAAATGTTGATATTAATGATTCCAATTGTTTAAAGTGATTGAGGAATAAAGGAAGGAATGGTTTGAAATGTATATAAAAACTATGGAAGCACAACCATTTTAATGTTCTTAATTCTTCCTGCCTTGGAAATGGGGAGTTTCCAAACTGTAATATCTGCCTTAATTTGATCCATTGTCTTTTCCCAATTAACTTTTAATAAGGATTCTGGTTTCTTTGTGATTGCACCTAAGTATTTGAAGGACTTATAAGCAATTCTGAATTTAGTTGTAGCTAAAAACTTGGAAATAGACAGTAACTCATTTTTTCCCAATTTGTTGTAAACGTGGAAAGTAGTACTTACCAAAAGTGGTCCAAGGAAGGACAACCGGTGAACTGGCGATGGGGTCATGGGTGCTCATTGATGCGTGTGGGGAGCGAAGGCTAGCCTGTCCAGAACATATGCCACAGAAGCGCTGTTGCACAAATCACGAAAAAAAGTTAATGCTGGCTATGATAGAAAGGTGTCAGAACACACAGTGCATTGCAGCTTGCTGTGTATGGGGCTACGTAGCCGCAGACCAGAGTGCCCATGCTGACCCCTGTCCCCGCCAAATGTGCCTACAATGAATCATGTTTTCTTTTACATCACGTGGACGGCCGGGTGCGTTGCTTACACTGGAGAAGAGATGGCACTAGGATGCACTATGGGAAGAAGGCAAGCCGGCAGAGGCAGTGTGATGCTCTGGGCAATATTCTGCTGGGAACCCTCAGGTCCTTGCATTCATGCGGATGTTACTTTGACATGTACAACCTACCTAAACATTATTGTAGACCAAATACACATTCCCTAATGGCAGTGGCCTCTCTACAAAAATTGTTCATGAATGGTTTGAGGAACATGACAAAGAGTTCAAGGTGTTGACTTGGCCTCCAAATCTGTGGGACGTGCTGGACAAACAAGTCTGATCCATGGAGGCCCCACCTCGCTACTTACAGGACTTAATGGATCTGGTGCTAACGTCTTTTTGCCAGATACCATAACACACCTTCAGAGGTCAGTGGAGTCCATGCCTCAACGGGTCAGAGCTGTTTTGGCAGAACAAGGGGGACCTGCACAATATTAGGCAGGTGGTTTTAATGTTATGGCTGATCGGTGTATGTATACCTACCATAAAACCTGTCTGATCCCTATGTATTTTACATAGGGATGTACTGAGTAATTATTTCGTCCACCTCCTCCAATGTTATCACTTCCTCTAATAACTGAACTTCACACCCTGACGGACTGTTTATTGTTGCCGGAGAATTCAACCATGCAAATCTCAAGTCAGTGCTCCCTAAATTCCATCAGCATGTGGACTTTGCAACGAGAGGGGAGAACACGCTGGATCTTGTTTACACAAACATCCCCGGTGCGTACCGGGCGGTGCCCCGCCCTCACCTCAGCTACTCAGACCACATCTCTGTTATGCTAATCTCAGCATACAGATCACTAGTCAGACGCTCCAAACCTGTTCTGAAGCAGGTGAAAACCTGGCCAGCAGGAGCCATCTCTGCTCTTCAGGACTGTTTTGACCACACTGACTGGCACATGTTCAGGGAAGTGGCAACTGACGGCGACTTCACCAACTCAGCAACCAGCTATATCAGCAAGTGCATTGATGATGTCACTGTCTCCAAGATCATCACCACACGCTCCAACCAGAAGCCGTGGATGACTGCAGAGGTGCATTCGCTACTGAGAACCTGAGACTCCGCCTTCAGAGCAGGTGACAAGGTGGCCCTAAGACCAGCGAGGGCCAGGCTGTCCCAGGCCATCAGAGATGCAAAGTGCACACATGCACTTTCTTTGTTCTTATGTTGATCACTATTAAAGTGCAAAGCACATTCCCAACACAGCCCGTCTGCACATAGCAACGACCAAAAAACTCCATAAAAGTTCAAGTGCACAGACAGCTGGAAGCACGAAGTGAATGATCAGGGTAAGGCTGAAAGGCAGAACTGGAAGTTATTTTTGACTCACTTCTATGGCAAAAAAAAAATTTATAATATGCAATATTGATAATAAACGAGCACTAAATCTTCCATCAGCTGAGGCGTTTGTTTATGGCTTACAGCTATGTGCAGACAGACTGGCCCATTCTCCATTTATATGGTGGTAGTTATTTTTTTCATAACTGAATTAGTTTTATTTATCTTAAATTATGGTTTTGTGTTGACTCACTTTCTTTATTCTTTAATTAATGCCAATTATATAAAATGACTGGTATTCACAAAATGTTCTCAATGGTATTCTTAGTCCCTGACCTAGTGAGCTAGCATGAGGATGTGTGAGACTTCAAAGAATTCTATAAGTCGCTCTGGATAAGGGCATCTGCTAAACGCTGTAAACATAATAAAAATAAGGAATTTAAACTTGACAGTATATTCCATATATAGAAGTGCAGTAATCCATACAAATTATGATTTGAAGCCAATCAAGTTGAGGCTTACATTAGCCTTATGTGTACATTTACACACACTCTTGAACATGAGTAGAAAACAAATGTTTTCTGAATTTAAGGGATTTTCATGAATACTTAATTTCTTGTGTAAATGCTTGTACAAATGATTTACACATAAATCAATTCATAACCAGATTGATATGAGGTCTTGACACGTTGTGTAATGCTATATACATATATACAACTCTGGTCACCCCACATGGGGTCGCTTTATTTACAAACTGGGCCGCAAGAGAAACTCACAATCTCCTCTTTTGTTTTATTCATTTATTATACAAATTATCAGAAATATCTTTCTAACCAAGAAGATGCATTTTATGTGATACTATTTTAAGTTGAGTGCTGTTTTAGTCTTTTCTATCCTGACACGCTGCACTAGCATAGGAATTCAGCAATATAAAGGGACAAATTTCCCCATCCATCTACTTCCGCTAAACAAACTAGTATTGTCTTTAATTGCCAGCACTGCTGTGTGGGAAGCTGGAGCGGTCGGGGGTGGATGATCACCTGGCTGCATGGACAATAGACTAACTCACCAACAGACCACAGTATGTAAGGTTGCGTGACTGTGTGTCTGAGGTGGTAGTCTGCAACACCGGGGCTCCCCATGGCACGGTGCTCTCCCCGTTCCTTTTCACACTGTACACCTCGGACTTCAGTTATAACACTAACACCTGCCACCTCCAAAAGTTCTCATATGATACAGCCATTGTTGGATGTGTATCTGATGGGAATGAACAGGAATACAGGGACATCATCAAGGACTTTGTTGACTCTTGTGAGTGTAACCACTTGCACTTGAACACCAGTAAGACGAAGGAGATGGTGATTGACTTCCGGAGAAGGAGAACACCGCACCACATACCAGTGACCATCCAGGGCTTGGACATTGAGTTGGTGGATAGGTTCAAGTACCTAGGTGTCCACCTAAACAATAGACTGGACTGACTGGATAACACTGATGCTTTGTACAAGAAGGGCCAGAGTCGCCTCCACCTGCTGAGGAGACTAGGGTCCTTTGGAGTGTGCAGGACATTATTAAGGACATTTTTCCATACTGTGGTGGCCTCTGCAATTCTCTACGCCGTAGTCTGCTGGGTAGGAGGCAGTACAGAGCGGGACAGGAAGAGACTGAACAAGCTGGTTAGGAGAGCCAGCTCTGTCCTGGGCTGCCCACTGGACTCTGTGGAGGAGGTGGGTGAGAGGAGGATGTTAGCCAAGCTGACATCTATTATGAACAACACCTCTCACCCCCTGTATGTGACTGTGGAGACCCTGTGTAGCTCTTTCAGCAGGAGACTGCTACACCCCTAGTGTAGGAATGAGCGCTACCGCAGGTCATTCATACCAGTGGCTGTCAGACTTTACAACACCGCATTACAGTGATGTTCAAATGTGCAATATTTTATAATTTTATAGAATTTTATTTCTTACAACACCACATTACAGTGATGTTCAAATGTGCAATATTTTATAATTTTATAGAATTTTATTTCTTTTATTATTCCTAAGGTGTATATATAGTTATAGTTTTAACTTTTCTTTCTTCCTTCCTTTTCTTTCTTCCTGCACTTTAACTGTCTGTGAGCTGCTATGATAAGTGAATTTCCCCACTGTGGGATCAATAAAGTTTATCTTATCTTATCTTATCTTATCTTAATTGCATACTTATGTACTATTCTAGACCATTATTAAGTACTAACATCAATCAGTTTTCCAACCAGTTTGTTTGAATTTTAAAAGCCATTTATGTAATCTTCAAACATACCGAAAGGTCTGTTTTTTCATACCTGTCTTCTGGATCTCTAGATTAATAAATACTTTTGAAATGCAGCTCATCACAACAATCAAGGCTATAGAGGGAATTTTGTCAGTCTGTTTAACATTGTTGGGCATGAAATTACTACACACTGTAAATTCAAGTGACCGCCTAAGCACTGCTGGAGATTTACTTTTGTAATCTCTTATAGAGGTCAGTTATGAGGTATAATGAAAACAGGCTTTTAAACCCACATCTGTAATTACATAAACGCTCATCACATCAGTGGAGGAGCGTTAAGTGCTGGTTTAAGGGTGAACTCACCAACCTTGGCTACATGAATGGGCAAAGTAGAATGTTATTCTTATTGATCAATTTTCAAACATGTATCCAGTATGTTCCAGTCCAGAATGCAGCAGCCAGAGTCCATGCTAGAACCAGAAAGTATGACCACATCACCCCTATCTTATCCACACTACACTGGCTTCCAGTACAATTTCGCATTGATTATAAAATACTACTATTGACTTATAAAGCACTGAATCGTCTCGCACCACAGTCCCTGAGTGAAATTCTGGTCTTTTATGATCTGCCACGCCTACTTCAATCAAAAGGTGCAGGCTCTTTGTTGGTATCTTGAATACTGATGGCTACAGCAGGGGGCAGAACAATCTCTTACAAAGCCCCACAGTTATGGGACAGCCTACCAATTACTGTCCGGGACTCAGACACAATCTCAATCTCTGTTTAAGTCTAGGCTGAAAACATTTGTTTAGTCAAGCCTTTTGTGAATAGTTTTTTTTTTTTTTTTTTTTTTTGGGTAAAGTCAAAGATCTGGACAGTTCATGGGAATAGAGTGTTTTGGTAAACTGGGATGTTTGGATGTTGTTGCCCCCATACTCTTATGCATTCACTTGGTTTGTTGATGGTGTAGTGGCTGGCCGCATTATGTCCCAGGGCACCCTCATATCTGTGTTATATTCTGGCTTTCCCTTTTAGTTGTGCTGTCATATGTAGTCTTGCCAGAGTCCCTGATTGCACTCTGTGCACAATGTACATTTTCTTGAATCATTACAGGACAACAGCATACCTAATAATCTGTGTTTCTCTCTCTCTCTTGCTACTCCCGAGTTACCAGTGATCCTGACTCCTTCTGCTCTTCAGACCTGCCTGTTCCATCCTGATGCCCTACTTCTATTTAGAGTTTTCGTCACCTGAATATCACTCGCTGCTTCTAAGGATGGCCCCACATGGACAGCCTAAAGATCACTGTGGATTACTGTGGATGGTACCACACAAACCATAAAGATCCTTGGATAGCCTTAGGACTGCAATTGCTATTAACAGTTTGCACTCGTCTTCATCACTGAACAGTTGATAACTTCAGTTCAATGCAATAAACTTTAAGTTAAAATTATAATGCATTCAGAAATGACTCTGCTGCTCGTACTCAAATTCCTGTTAACATAATTAGCTCTTTTTGATTACATACTATACACTTATAGAAGAGGAATTATTTATAACAACACTATCTGGTGTCACCCAGATGAGGATGGGTTCCCTTTTGAGTCTGTTTCCTCTCAAGATTTCCTCCTCATGTCATCTCAGAGTTTTTCCTTGCAACAACCACCTCTGGCTTGTTCATTAGGGAAATTTATATATATGTATAATATATATAAATATATATATTTATATATTATAAATGTAATAAATTTATACATTATATACTGTATATATGGAATATATACATCTCTGTAAAGCTGCTTTTTTAATTAAATTTTATTTGTAAAGTGCTTTTAACAATGTCCATTATAAAAACACAAAAGGACCTTCACCTCATATACATTATTTAATTTAAACTGCAATATACTATGGTAGACATATTTATAACTGTATATGACTGACCCCTGGGGTATTTTGATGAGGCACTAATCAAAATAATCTGGCCCCCTTTGAAAAAGGTTTGCACACCCCTCATCCAGCAAAAGTAATGCAAATACAATAATAAAAGACTAAAGGAATTTATACATAGTCTCTGCAATAAATGCTTGCTGAGATGTAGTCAGGTAGTAGACATCAAGTAGTACATTAGATATGTAGGCTTCTCTTCCTGTGGTAGGATTCTGTGATAGATAACTCACAAAGAGATGTGATAGCAGATAACTTGAGGTATATTTTAATATAGTGACAAGCAGGTAGTGTAATAGCATGTTACACTGTATATATATGTATATAGTGTATAATAGCATGTTACACTGTATGTATATATTTATATAACCATTCAAGAGGGTACAGAGCCTACAGACCTGTAGCCACAGCTGTGAAAGAGGACCTAAACTCTGCAATAGTGAAGGGCTTGTTATTGCAGACACATCTGAAACAAAAAGTATGGTTGGACCATGGTCCAGTCATGGTGAAACCTATTCCTGGACTAAAGATTTTTTATGGAAATTCCAAATATTGTCATCAACATACACGCTAATTGTGTTCAGTTCCAATCCTTTAGGAACCCATTCATATCTGGAAGTTTCTTGCATCTTGAGTATCAGGATTATATCAGAAAAAAATTTAACCATATGTATTTACACTAGGTAGGCAAATGCGTCTAGAATTGGCCCGATTGAATTCCAAGTTCTGCATGGGGTAAAATGCAAATCCGCTTATATCATATGACAACCAACTAGCTCCATATGATGGTATACGATTTGTAAAAAAAAAATGCAATTTTATGTGCCAATTAAAATTTGTCATGAACAGCAGTATCTGTTCATATATCTAGTGCAGTTGTGTCAATCAGATTTCACTCTGGTTTTAATGCAATTTAGGGTCCATTTACATCTGATGGATAATCCTGATATTCAGTGAACATGAACCAAATAGGTGTAAATGGGGTCTAATATGCTTAATCTCTGAGTTTCCAAATTCATGATCTATTCTAGCTCCAACACAACTCAACCAGGTAAGCAAGGGATGTAAAACATTGTATTACCTCAGGCTCAGGTGTGCAATGCTTAACATATTGAATTTGTTTTTTTTAAAGTAATTTTTTTTTTTTTTTAATGCATCGTGATCTGTACCATTTAAGCTGTTCGGGAGAGGTGAAAGCATCATTGCTCTCGCTGTTAAAGCTACCTCATCTAAGATAGGTAAAATGAATGCAGAACTCAGTATTGTTAATGATTACACATTTTCTTCAAACATGTTTCAGCTGTACATTGAAAATAAATGTCTAACAATGAACTCTGTGGATGCAACAAAAGACTTGCTTACTTTCATTTTCAAGGTCGGTAATATCAACTTTATGGGTCTTTACTTGGCTAGCCCGCTGGCTGATGTGCTAATCTGTACTGATTCCTGAGAACATGATGTACTTTGCTTCAAGATTAGCTAAAATTCTCTACCAATTAACAAATCACATCATCACAATCACAAATCTTCATAATCACAACGATAAGACATTATACAAAGAGTAAAAGAACTTTTACAGTTTCTCCACTATTCCATTATTTTTGCCATTAGATGGCAGTAGGCCTTGCTGGGAGCCAGATTGAGTGGTTGAAGAGTTCATGGGGACAAAATTTGTGCCAGATTACTTGAATTCACTCTACCTGTTTTCACTTGGTAGGGCATTGGCTCAGATAGTTAACCTGAAATGTTATGCAAAAGTCTGATGAGACTAAATTTATACTGAAAGTTTGTGTCTGGATCTTTATTTTCATGATGAGAAAGTCCGATTTTTTCCCCCTTTTTTCAAAATGCATTTTGTAAAAACAAAAACCGTTGTCTTGTTTGCAATACATTTGCAAACATATTGAATATTTATCAATAGTATTGTGTAAATTATTTTGGTAACAAGGCAATATTTAAAAAAAAAAGACAGTTTTAAATGAAGTGAGTTCTTTGCCTTTTTATATACATTGTCTCTCATTATGTACACAAAAACATGTCTGTCTGTATGGATTTATATTCTAAGCCTGTGTGATGTCTATGTAAAACATCAAAGTGACATGAAATACGTCTCGACTCAGCACAGTGAAAGAGCTTCTCAAAACCTGGACAGGTAAAAAAGAAAATCTCCTCTCTTTGTTGCACTGAAACTGGATGGGCATTTAAAGGATCTTCACCAAAGGATGCTAGATAAGTAAGATACCCTCCGTGGTTGATGTACTCTGCAGCCAGTACATCTGCTGGAGGCATACCAGTGGCAACTCACATAGTTCTCAAGTTATTTGTAAAGGGAACATCTGGGATGCCCCTCCCAGGAATTGCATGGGCATTCGATGCTGCGATCATGTAGGCAAATCCAGCTGTGCAGCATTTTCTGGCAAAGGAGGGGACAACATTTGGTACATGGATGATCCATGTCCACAATGTCCTTGTCATATTTTATCGCCTCCTCCCATATCATTTCAACAGCATGATTTTACTTTGACTGACTTTGGATGTAAGGGGGTCTGTTTGTGTTTGTACGGTAGGCTTTCATTTTGTCTTGCTGGTACAAGAAAAGTTAGAATTATCGACCATAATCCACACTTATTTGAATTTTAGGCAAATGCCCCTGTATACCTCATCCTAAATCACAAAGTTGTTCTTAATCGGCATAGCAGACCATTCGTTTTTCTGGCAGTGCCTTCCCGTCTTCTGCGAGTACTGTAGATCTTAAAAAAAAAAAAAAGAAAACTACATAAATACATTAATGTTAAATATTTCACACCTATATGCAAGTACAGCAAGTCTTATAGCCAATGAAGATTCTTTTAATATGCATATACACATATTAAATAGATATATGTATATTATCGTAACCGATGGAACAGGCTCGAGTCCAACAACCAATCAAAATAGCTGTGGGCGGGATTACACGTTTTACTCCTCCCCATATGTAAACCCACTCCAAGCTCCAGGACGCAGTGCTCACGAGTCCCTCTTGTGGACAAATCCGGAAGTGTCTCTTATGCAACAAGGACCGTTCGTGCGCCATAATAGTTTACCGCCACAGCCTGCTGGAGAAGGCGGACGCAGAGCACGCTATTCTTGTACACAATCGAGCATTTATTAAAAATAGGAACGTGCAGACAAATATATGTTTTGAGTACTTTTAGAGACGTTGGAGAATACCAGTCTGTAACAGAACAATACTGAAGAGGGCCGTCGTATAAAAGAGGATTCCAGTAGGCCGCATTAACACGGTAAGGCGGAAAAGGAGACGTAACGTAAATGGTTAGCTAACTAATTACTTGTCAGTAGTCGATACTTTATCCATAAACAGACGCGGCAGTTAAATTCTGAAATCAAATTTGCACTGTTTTGTTTGCTAATCTAGGTAGTTGCTATCCTGTTGCAACAACGCAGTCTACAGCGAAGGCCGATTAAGGCCTTACTAGCTTGCTAGCTGTGTTTATTAACTGTAGTCTGGGTAGTTGACCTTTTTATGATCATGATAATGTTCTACACAAACTTTTTAGGAAAAGTTAACGTGTAATGTGATATTGTGTGCCAACCTTTTGGCTAATATTGTGGTTTAGCTGCTTGCTATCCGTGTCAGAGAAACCTTAGCTAGTCAGCCATATATAGCTTAGCTACAAGTTAGTCAGAGTTCCTCGCAGTCCGAAATTATTGTTGTTGTTGTTGTTGTTAAAAAAAAAATCTTCTTTTTCTATGGTTATAAATAAGTGACTGTGGATTGTGAAATGTGTCTCGAAAAAGAGCGCTGTTGGGGTAATCTATTTTCGTGTGTAATTTTGCCTGTCTTTATGCGCTAGCAGAACTCCGCCATCATGGCCGACGACTTTGACATCGAAGCCATGCTTGAGGCGCCCTATAAAAAGGTGGGTATTTAGTTTAGCGCGATAAGCTATTACATTTAATTGAAACTGCAGTCCAATCTACGCTTTGTTTTCGCTAGCTTATGTACAGATAAATACCATGTTTGTTTATATGATAGTGGTTTCAATGAATAAATGCCCATCTATCTCTTTTTGTAGACATGCCTATATCTCACCTCTACTCCCATGAATTCCAGTGTGAACTGTCAAAAAAATGAAGGTAGTAATTGCCCCATATATTGATGTACTGTGGTACCCATGGTTGAAAATATTTAGGCTGATTGATTTTGGTGCCGTCAAAATAAATGCAGTGGATGCACATGAACTTAAGTGCTGGTATGAAGTCCTTGGAGACTATTCACGCTTTTTATATGCATGGTAATTTTAGCACCTACCCTTACATTTGGTATTCAGCATAAGCTAAAGCCATTACTGAAGGATAATTCTAATTTGCATGTCTTAAGTAATCTACATATGGCTTTTATGTTACAATTATGGACTTGTCATACAAGCTATTCCATGCAATTCTCATGTTTTTCATGGGGTTGGAAATGAACAGAGATGTACATCATAACCTATAACCAAAAAAATCATTAATATTGATGTATTGAAGGGACATTCATTGTATTTAGCATTTATGCATGCAGTTGACTTTCATATACCAATGTGTGGTTATTTCATTGGTCTCAGAATAGGAAATGATGGCTCTCTGCATACTGCAAAAAACTTTCAATCGAAAGAGAACTTTTCTACTGAATGCAAATGGCCACTTTGTTTTAAGACACTCATGCACATTATTAGGTAGCTTAAAGAACATCTCAGCTTTAGATGTTCTTTGGGAGTCGATATTACTAAGCCGTGTGAATCCCTGTTTGCTTCAGGGCGAGATGTGTGACAGAGGTGGCATCGAACTCTTACAATCCACGAAGGCAAATGGGGTGAAGATCACTGGAATGGCATCCACCACAGGAGCTCACTTAGTGGCTGGCTGCTAGCGTTGCCACTTTGGGTCTTATAGGCACAGATAGCCTTGGTACAGAACCTTTCAGGCTGCTAAAAGAATGAACTCACTAAATATGCAATTTTTACATTCACAGCATAGCACTAGCTCTTGACCTATTGACCGTACCACATACGCAATATAAGCTTTAGTAAGGAAGGAAGAAAACGGCAGCCTTGTGGTTCTAATGACCCTTTTCTGTCACTCTCCTACACATAAATCATGTAAAGTACACATATTTAATGATTATATTATATTCTCTTTTGTTCCCACCCCCCTTATCCTTACGACTTGCAATGTTACGCCGTCCTCCTCACGATGTTCTTCTATCGACCCTGCTTAGGATGAGACCAAGTCCATAAGTTCCAATGGGCATGAAGAACGGAGCAAGAAGTAAGTCTGTCTTAATTTGACATATTTTAAACAAATAATTATTGTGATTGTGCTGAATTAGAATTTATATATTCTTTTAGAGACCTGAATGGATTAAATTGAAAATCGCTGTAAGTGTTTCTATAACATTGCAGTCATGAGCCAGCAGATTACATTAAGTTAAACATGTGCAAATTGACAAATATAAACTTTCAAAATGGAAGGAAAAAGAAGAGCAGAAGTCGTAGTAGGAGCAAAGAGAGAAGGAGAAGCAGGAGCCGGGACCGCAAGAAGAGCCGGAGCCGGGAAAAGAGTCGTGAACGAAAGAGGAGTCGGAGCCGAGACAGGAGACGCAGTCGGAGCCGAGAAAGGAGACGCAGCCGTTCCAGGAGCAGGGAGCGTGGAGGGCGCTTCAGAACAGCCTTGTATGTATACTTCCCCTCAGTTAAGCCCTACATTTGTCTGCTGTGTATAGTCACGTTAAAATAACATATCGTTTTGCTCTTTTTGGTGTTCTTTAAAGTATTTTTATGCACAAAAACCTTTTAAAAGCAGTTCTCACAAAACCATGTTTTCTTCATACTCGTACGCTCAAATATGTAATTATGCCTGCTTGGCTCTCCGTGTAATAGTTAAATGATCAAATTTAGCCTGCTGTCTCCAATTAAACCTAAAAGTTTCATGATAACCATTGGGAGTAGAGCGATAGTAGTCGCTGCTGAGATAAACCTTGTTTTTAAATCACAGTTCTGGCCTGAAATTTAATGGTGGTTCCAGGGGGAAGACTGGCCCACTGCCTGTCATCAAACTAAGGTTTCTATGATACTATTTTTGTTGTGTGTGGGTAGTTGCCTGTTCAGTGTATGAGTCAACAGGTGCAAACCTTTGGTAAAAATACTAACAGAAAGTGTTTTCTTGTAGCCGGAGAAAGTCCAGGAGCCGGAGCCCATTCAGACGAGACAAAAGTCCTATCAGGTAAGCTCCAATATTTTATTTTTAGGTAAATATTTTTAAGTAAAATAAAACTACTTTAAATGACTCTTATTGATGTGTTGCTACAGTTATTTTTCTCTGCTTACAGACAGCCTATAGATAATCTCACACCAGAGGAGAGAGATGCCCGCACAGTTTTTTGCATGCAGCTTGCTGCCAGAATCCGGCCCCGGGACCTAGAGGAATTCTTCTCTGCTGTGGGGAAAGTCAGTAGCTCAGCATTATTTTGTGAGCCAATTCCTAGTCATTCTAAAAATTTTGTTTTGTGCAGTTTTAACACTGATATCATTTAACAGGTGAGGGATGTGAGGATGATCTCTGACAGAAACTCCAGAAGATCCAAGGGAATTGCCTACATTGAATTTGTGGAAGCCACCTCTGTACCTCTGGCAATTGGTCTGTCTGGGCAAAGGCTGCTTGGAGTACCAATCATTGTTCAGGCTTCTCAAGTAAGAGAAACTGTCCTCCAATGGATAATTACATTAGATTTGTGGTGTGTTTAGGTATCTTGATCTGGGTGCATACATTCTTATTGCTTTTTTCCAGGCTGAAAAGAACAGAGCTGCTGCAATGGCCAACAACCTGCAGAAAGGCAGTGCTGGACCTATGAGGCTGTATGTTGGCTCTCTGCATTTCAACATCACAGAGGACATGCTCAGAGGGATCTTTGAACCATTTGGACGGGTGAAGGCTCATTTGCTTAAGGCTGCAGCTCATGGACTGTCTGCCTTAGTTTTGCTCCTCACTTTCATTGCTATTTGATTAAACATCTGTATTTAACCTGTTTTTCTTTTGCTTTGTCTTCTTAACAGATTGATAGTATTCAGCTTATGATGGATAGTGAAACAGGGAGATCCAAGGGATACGGCTTTATCACAGTGCGTTAATACTAAAGACACGTTTTCTATTTCAAGCATATCAGCCTAAAAATGAAAAGTAATTGAAACGCTCTGAAAGTAATTCTGAGTCACAGAACGAAATGGTAAGTCACCAAGAAAAATAATGTCTTTTTAAATTTGTTCTCACCCAGTTTGCTGATGCCGAGTGTGCTAAGAAAGCCTTGGAACAGCTAAATGGCTTTGAACTGGCTGGCAGGCCAATGAAAGTGGGCCATGTGACTGAGCGCACTGATGCCTCTACAGCCAGCTCTTTCCTGGATAATGATGAACTGGAAAGGACTGGCATTGACCTGGGCACCACTGGGAGGTTGCAGCTAATGGCCAGGCTGGCCGAAGGTAAAAAAAAAAAATGTATTAACTATTTGGAATATGCCTGTAAAAGTTGGTTTATAGCTGCACTACCTAAACATATGTTTGTGATGTCTTTATTGATTACTAAGGAGCAGCTCATAAAGGATGAGAGCATGAGCATTTCTTTTCTTCTTTTTAAGGGACTGGTCTGCAGATCCCTCCAGCTGCGCAGCAGGCTCTTCAGATGAGCAACTCAATGGTGGCAATGGCAGCAGCTACAGGTATATAGTAATTAAATTAACTGTTAATGCTCCTAGTGATTAATTTAGAGATTTTTACATTCTGTTTCTTGTTCTAGCGGCTATGAATCCTGGATTGAGTTTCAATATCAACGTACCCACAAATCAACCTCTCAATCTACCATCTCAGCCAATTGCCACACACTGCTTCCAGCTGTCCAACATGTTTGATCCAAATTCGTAAGTGTCGTAGGCAACATTTGAAGATTAACGTGTACATATGTTGCATTACAGTCAAGTGTAATATGTTCATGTTGTCCTATTAATAGGGAGAATGAACCTGGATGGGATATTGAAATCCAAGATGATGTAATTGAAGAATGTAACAAACATGGTGGAGTAATTCATATATATGTGGACAAGAAATCTACTGAGGTATATGATTTTATGATTATAACAATGTTCAGAAAAATAGTAGTGCTAAGTAGAAATAGGCCGTGATGACTTGGTGATTAAGGTTCACCTGCAAGATTATTGTCCTTGCTCAGCTAATGGTGTATATTTAACAGCCACTCAGTCTGCACTTTGCTGAATTGCACACCTACATGGAGGAATCATGTTTAAACATCTACGGTTGCAGGCTACGGGAAGAGGGAAGTGGTGGGATATTTTAAGTATGACCAAGCACAGTAAAGTTCAGATTGCAAAAGATGCTGTTAAGTGTCAAAAAATTCTGGAAACGCTACTGATTTGTTCCAATGTTTTAAAACCAGATTAATTTTATTTTGGTATTTTTTTATTTTTATTTTAAAAAATTATGTTTTGCCCTCAACAGAGAAGTAGGTTTAGAAGAAATTTTGAAGATGTGGATTAATTAGGTTGTGAAAACACCAATGCTCATGTTGGCCAACTACTTTCTTCCTTTTTGTCAAGGGCATGGTGGGTTAGCTTATGAATTTCTGATTCGCACCATGTTTGTGTTTGTATGTGTAGTTCAGTATGCATGTACTATGTGTTGATAAATAATTATATAAAATGATTCAGTATTTCAGTTCATGATGATTCGTTCAGCCATTTGGTTTATTCAGTCTGCTGTATCTATAAGAATGTTGTCAAATAGTGTTATGTCTGTTTTTTGTATAAATATATCATATACAATATATTACATAATAATTTATTATTAGGTAAACAATAAAAAGCCTAAGTGAATACAAGGTAAATATAAATAACTTAATCTTAACAGCATTCGTTTTTTTTAAAAATAGGGAAATGTATATGTGAAGTGCCCAAGCATCCCTGCTGCAATGGCTGCTGTTAGTGCATTACATGGACGCTGGTTTGGAGGTAAGTGTTATGTCAAATTCAGTGCTAAATTTACTTAAAGCATACTTTTAAGCCATTTTAGCAGTCTTCATTGATTTTACAGTGACTGTTATTCAATGTGCATTTCAGCTTGTCTGTGAATAACCATTTGAATTTTACATGATGTTACAACTCTTATTTCATGCTTCTTTTCACAGGTAAAATGATCAAAGCAGCATACGTCCCTCTCCCAACATACCACAATCTTTTCCCTGAGTCAGTGCAAGCTACACAGCTTCTTATGCCTACTCGTCGGTGATCCCTGGAGCTCCACTTTTTCAGGCTTTCTCTTTTTAATAATTTTGGCAAAATACTAATATTAAATACCTGCAAGCTTTGACACCTTTGTGTATGTTTATGCCCTTACATCACCTGGGCATTAAAGAAGTTTATGTGGTAGTTTTGTATGTACAGCCTTTTTTGTTCCCTTTCTTGGTGGGCCTTTTGACCCCTTATTGTTTATACAGTTTTCAGGGTTTGTTTTCTTCCACACATTGTCTTTGTGATTGGCATGAGTTCCATTAGAAGACATGTACAGTTAGCCACACCAAACTACAACTATTGAATCTTTTTTGAATGAATTAAAATCCTGTAGCTTTGGTTAAATATCTACATGCAGTGTTTTGGGCTCAATGAGCTGAAGGAAAATTAAAATGACTGATGAGATCCTGTGTGTTCATAGAGACCATTATGGGTTTTGATGCATTGTCTTTTTCTAATTAAGACTTGATTTTGTAAAGTCCTTGAACAGTTCATTTCAAATAAAGCCATGATGCTGGTTTATTTGTCATGTTTCAGGTGAGAAGTTAAATTTGTTGTGCTTTTGTATTAAAAAAAGGTAAGAACATAGCCCCTAATCTTCTTGCCGTTATTTATACGTCATTCCCCACCAACAACAAAAAGTATCAGTTAACGTTGCACACCAGGAACCATGTGAACCATTAGTTCAGGCTTCAGACTAGAGTTAAAAGAGAGCACACTGGTCATGTGATTGCGTTCATTCATGGAGAGCCTGCTCCATTACAAAAATGGGAATCGTCTGCACTTGTGACTGGTGGCTCACTAGCTGTCAGACATGCCAGATTATAACTGTTAAAGAACTCTTCAGAGCTTCTTAACAGCTAAAATTACACCTCAGGCACTGCCTTGGAGTTCTTTAGGTTTAAATCAGTGACTAAATGTAACATTCAAAAGAGAGGCCCTCAAAGTGCTGGCTGCAGTACTAGTTTTAACCCTGCTCATTTCCAAGTTAGTGAAAGTAACATCTCTGAGCCACAAAAGTTCTGGAACCAAGATACACTACCAAAGTAATGGAAAGGCAAACGTGTGGAGAAAGAAAGGATCTCATGATACAAAACACGTGAGCTCATTGGTCAAGCACGGTAGGGGTAATGTCATGGCTTGGGCATGCATGCCTGCTTCTGGAATGGGCTCACTAATCTTTTTATGATGTAACTCCTGTTGGTAGCAGCAGAATGAATTCAGAAGCCTACAGCAGGGGTTTTCAACCTGAGGGGTGTGCCACCTGGGGGGAGGGAGTGTGAGATTCCAAGGCACATGCTTGAGTGAATGCAGCAGACTGGCACAGCTGTGAATGTAACTTGTCCTTGCTAGCAAATCTTTTCTTATCCACTAGGGGACAATCTGACTAGTCCCCCAGCAATACTATGGCGCTAATCAGTTGACCTTTAAGTATCCTTGTAGGCTGCAAGTGTGACAACAGGAAAAACTGTTGAATTGACTGACAAAAAACAAGAAGAATCCCTGACTGAGCCCATACGTCTTCACCCCATTGATGGCGATGAACCCTCCACGTCAGCAGGGCTTTCCACACAGGAGAGGATAGCTACAAAAACCGAAGGCCTGGGTGCATCAAAACGATGGAAGTATGATGAACAGTACATAAAATATGGACTCACGTGAATCACACCAAATAACTAACCACATCCACAGTGTGTTGTATGTCCTGAGGTGCTTGCAAATGATAGTTTGAAACCTGTGAAACTGATAAGATGCTTGCAAACCAAAACCCAACGTTCAAAGATAAGCCAGTTGAATTTTTTTTAACCGTAAAGAATCGGGCATAACAAACCAAAAACAAATGAGGACTGGAAAAGCCACAGTGCCAGTCAAAGCACTTACTGCTTTGTATGAGGTGGCGTATTTAGTTGCCAAAGCCAAAAAGCCTCACACAGTTGTAGAGAGCCTCATTCATCCAGCAGCAATGGCCATCTGTATAACTATGTTTGGGGATAAGTTTGCCTGTGACATTGAACAAATTTCGCTATTACATAACACCATGAGCTGCCACTGACATGGCAACCAATGTCAACTAATTGAGAGAATAAGGGTTGGGAATTTTTGTCATTGTAATGAGATGAGTCGACGGACATCTCAAACTCCTCCCAACTACTTGTATTTGTTCAATACCACTATGAGAGAAAATTGCTTGAGGATGCTTAATTTGCTCAGCCCTGGAAAAAACATGCACAGGGAGAGTTTATTTTTGATAAACTCAGTGGCAAACTGATTGAACTTGGTCTATCTTGGGACAATTGTGTCGGTGTATGCACAGACGGAGCCATGGTAGGGAAAAATAAAGGACTTGATTCCTGATGCAGCTCCACATGTTAGTTTCACCCGCTGTATGATTCACAGGGAGGCCCTTGCAGCAAAAACTCTTCCTGCAGAGTTGAACGCAGTATGACAGACAGCAATACAAATGGTAAATTTTATCAAGAATCGTCCCATAAAATCAAGGGGTCAGAAAATAAATCCTTAGTCTTGCACACAGAGGCAAGGTGGCTCTCCAGAGGGTACCGCAGCGCGAATATTTTCATTGCGTGACGAACTACTAATTTATCTGTTGGACTGTGCATCTTCCTTTGCAAATTATTTAATAATAATAATACATTTTATTTATACAGCACTTTACATTTTAAAGAAAATCTCAAAGTGCTACAGGAAAGAGTCATAATAACATACAGCAATTAAAACCATACATTTACATTTACATTTATGGCATTTGGCAGACGCCCTTATCCAGAGTGACTTACAATAGTGCTTTGAAGTCTATCAAAAATACATTCTGATATTGGCTCACTAGGTCACAAACTAGGAATAGCATCAGTCCAAAAACTCTGTTGGTTTGTTTTTTTTTTTTTTTTTTTGTGCGTGTGTGTGTAAGTGCTAACTTAAGTACTTTATGAAGAGGTAAGTCTTTAGACGTCGTTTGAAGACTGCCAGTGACTCAGCTGTTCGGACATCTAAGGGAAGTTCATTCCACCACCTTGGTGCCAGAACCGAGAAGAGTCTCGATGCATGTCTTGCTTGTGCCCTGAGAGATGGTGGGACCAGTCGAGCAGTGCTAGAGGACCGGAGGGAGTGTGGTGCCACGCGAGGTGTGATAAGAGCTTTGAGATAAGTGGGTGCTGGTCCGTTTTTGGCTTTGTAGGCGAGCATCAGTGTTTTAAATCTGATGTGGGCAGCTACAGGAAGCCAGTGGAGGGAGCGCAGCAATGGGGTGGTGTGGGAAAATTTAGGAAGATTGAAAACCAATCGTGCAGCTGCATTTTGAATCAGTTGCAGAGGACGAATGGCGCTCAGAGGTAGACCTGCCAGGAGTAAGTTGCAGTAGTCTAGTCTTGAAATGACAAGGGACTGAACAAGCATCTGTGTAGCCTGTGTGGAAAGAAATGGATGAATTCTTCTGATGTTATAGAGGAGAAAGCGACATGAGCGTGTTAGATTAGCAATGTGAGAGGAGAAGGACAGTTGATTGTCCATGGTTACCCCAAGGTTGCGTGCAGTAACTGAAGGCGAGATCAGAGAATTGTCCAGGGAGATTGCAAGATCCTGAGATGGGATGAATCACCTGGGATGAACAGCAGTTCAGTTTTGGTGGGATTAAGTTTCAGCTGATGAGCTGTCATCCATGATGAAATGTCTGCCAGACATGCTGATACCCGAGCCGAAACATTAGTGTCTGAGGGAGGGAAGGAGAAGATAAGTTGAGTGTCATCTGCATAGCAGTGGTATGAAAACCCATGTGAGGATATGACGGCACCAAGAGATCGGGTATAAAGGGAGAACAGCTGCCAACTGAGATTAGCACAGAAATTTAAACTCTAAATATTAAAACACTTTTTAAAAAGGTACGTTTTTAGACCCCTTTTAAAACCATCAGTCATTTGTGGAACCCTCAGATGTTCAGGGAGGGCATTCCACAGGCGAGGAGCAGCGGCACAAAAGGCTCGATCCCCAGTGGTGCGGGTCTTAGTCCTAGGGGGGAGGAGATGATGAGTGTTTGTGGAGCAGAGGGGACGTGCTGAAATCTGTGGGGTGAGGAGTTCTTTAAGGTAAGTGGGGGCATTGCCATAGATGCACTGATGTGTGAGGAGGGAGACCTTGTATTCAATCCGGGCGGAAATGGGAAGCCAGTGTAATGACTGAAGAATTGGTGTGATATGTTCGTATTTACGCACCCTCATCAGGATCCTAGCGGCACTATTCTGTATGTGCTGGAGTTTCTGGATGCTCTTGCTAGGGATCCCGATGAGAAGAGAGTTGCAGTAGTCCAGTCTGGAGGAGACAAAGGCATGGACGAGTTTCTCAGCATCATGTAGGGTGAGTGTAGGACGAAGTCTGGCTATATTCCTGAGGTGATGAAATTATATTTTGCAAAGATGTTTAATGTGAGCCTCAAAAGTTAAATGAGGGTCAAACCTACCACCAAGATTTGTAACTAATGGTGATAGGGGGATGTCCTGGCCAGAGAATGTAATGCAAGTTATGGTAGATGTTCTGATCTGATGAGGGGAACCAATGAGGATCGCTTCTATTTTTGAGCTGTTCAGCTGGAGAAAGTTATGATTCATCCATGCCCTTATGTCCTCCAGACAGGCAGTGAGTGTAGTTAAAGTTGATGATGATGATGATGAGTGAGCATCATTTTTCATATATAGTTGTGTATCATCAGCGTAACAATGGAAAGAAATTCCCAAGCGACTGATGACTTTGCCAAGGGGGAGCATGTAAAGAATGAATAAAATAGGTCCAAGAACTGATCCCTGTGGAACTCCGCATCTAACAGCATGTGAACGGGACCTTGAGCTTCCCATGG
>CM040994.1:8406990-8435584 GCA_022985145.1 Pangasius djambal
AGTGGTCTGTTTTAAAGTTTGTGTGTAATCGCTATACCAGGGTGCTAGCTTTTTCTCCCTAGTTATTTTTCTTTTAAGTGGAGCTACCTTATCTAGCGAGTTGCAGAACGTTGATTCTAAGCATTCAGTTGCCTGGTCAAGTTCTTCGGGATCAGACGATGATCCAATCATGGTTGATAAATCTGGGAGATTACTGATAAAACTCTGTGCAGTTGTTGACGTGAAAGTACGTCTGACACGGTGACGTGGCAAGGTGCATATATTAAGATTAAGACACATTTTAAATGAGATGAGGTAATGATCTGAGATCGCATCAGACTGTGGACATGAGACTATATTTTCTATATTTAATCCAAATGTTAGTATTAAATCAAGAGTGTGACCACCACTATGGGTGGGTCCTATTACATTCTGATTAACCCCTACCGAATCTAGAATGGACACAACTGCTGTTCTCAGAGGGTCTTCTGGATTATCAAAATGAATATTAAAGTCTCCAACAATTAATGCATTCCACACCATCCCTCGCTACTGCAGGAACCATCCACAAATATTTCTCTCTAATGCCTGAAGCCCTGGCCAATTTGTCCCCAGGATTAGTGGGTGGGTGAGGCGAGTACTAATCGCTGCCTCCGCTATATGCTTTTGCCCCCGGAATTTAATGCTGACTGGCACCAGCGGATATTCATGAAGTTCCATGTGCACACACCTCACCTTCACCAAATGTGCAATTCCCAATGCCTCACCTTGAACCAGGCATTGGTGAACTGTTTTTGGATACTGTCTCTACCTGTCGTTTTTGGATTTGTCTGTCTGCCTCTCAATAAAAGCTTTAAACTGCACTTGCAGCCATCTGCACTTACATTACATGACAAAACATGACTTTGATGTGTGTTTTGTTTTGGTTCATGTCCTGTCTCCACCCATCTCTTGTCATTGGTTGTCTCAGTGATCTCATCAATGACAAAAGGCCTGGAAGACCATGGAAGGCAACTAAAGTGGATGATCGCAGAATTCTTTCCTACATCTAGCCAACACTCTCAACGAGGTAGATGTATCATTGTCTACAATCAAGAGATGCCTTCATGAATGTAAATACAGACTATTTACCTTAGGATGCACACTACTGGTAACACTCAAGAACAGAAAGGCCAGAATAAACTTTGCTAAAAAACCAAATATTAAAAATAATCCAAATATTTATGATTATTTTAGTTTGTCCAATTACTTTTGAGCCTGTGAAAATGGAAGGACTATGTAAAAAAATGGTTGTAATTCCTAAACAGTTAATGCAATATTTTTATTAAGATCATTGAATTAAAGCTGAAAGTCTACATTTCAAATCCATTGTGGTTATGAAAATTATGAAAATTGTGGCACTGTCCAAATACTTGTGGACCTAACTGTATAATAACATCGGTCAAGAGACACATGTATGCTTAAGATGCCTATAGCTTGACTGTGCGTGCTTCTGGGTTGACAGGACTTTGTTTACTTTGACATGTGTTTTGTTTTGGTTCATGTCCTGTCTCCCCTTATGTCTTGTCATTGGTTGTCTCCCTTATGTGTCACATTCACTCTCACCTGTTCCTAATTTGCCCTTGATTAGTTTGTATATTTATACCCCTCCCTGTTTGCCTTTGTTCTTGGCCCTTTCAGTATTTGCTGCCTGATCATTATCAAGCTATTTCAAGTGCCCAGTCCAGTGTTTCTCATTCCGCTTTTGACTTCTTGCCTGTTTCTTGTTTCTTGTGTTTGTTTTGCCTAGTTTGTACATCCCTTGCCTGTTTTTGGATACTGTCTCTGCTTGTCATTTTTGGATTTGTCATTTGAGCCATTTTATTTTCATTACACATTACGCAATGCAATGGAAAGATGAGTTGTCTTGCTTCCTCCTACTCTGTGTCAAGGGCTTATAACTCTAATTCCAAAAACAAATAAAGACCCCCTCTTAATTTACAATTGGCTGCCAATTACATTATTGAATAACGATTATAAAATAATTGCTCAGGTTTTGTGAAAAAGACTGAAATGTGATGCCAAACTGGCTTTCTACATAAAAAGGCATATCTCCAATAATATATGTCTGACCGTAGATATATTAGACTATTCTGACCTTATCTCTAATGATTGTTTTATTCTCTTCTTGGACTTTTATAAAGCCTTCGATTCCTTGAAACATGAATTTCTGTTACAAACTCTTCACAATCTTCACCTTAATATCAACAAACTCCCAGATGGCAACTGTTTGAAATCTTCCATTTGTAACATTCCTGTAAAAGAAACCTATTTGGGGGTTAAAATAAAGATGACAAGAGATTTATCACATAAAGGCAGAGTTCTGCTCATTAAAGCAGAAGGCATTTCTCATTTATCTTATGCTGCTCAGTCACTTTATATTGACAAACAGACCTGTAAATTAATTGACAGGAGATTGACAAAATTCTTATGGAAAAATAAAGTTCACTATATTAAGAAATCAATCTCTCATATGATAAAAGCTGTCTAAATTTTATTGATTTTAGCTCTCTGAACAATAACCTTAAAATCAACTCTTCTAGACAGTATCTTCGAAGGCCATCATCTGTCTGGAATATAATTCCTAGTTATGTCTTCTCTCGTTTGGGTGGTTTAGATTTTCTTTTAATGTACAATTATAAAGTTGAAAAACTTCCAACCACTCCAAATTTTATCATCAAGCATTCACTTCTTGGAGTCTTATCTACAAATACAATTGTTCACACCAAAGATTCTTTATTGGTATATTCTTTATTCTTTAGAGCAGGGCGAATGGGTGACGACTCGGTGGCATAATCGCAAAGCCAAAGCTAACGCTAAGGCTCGCCCACGGGAGCACCACTCCTCTCCACTTCACGTGTCTAACAGGTTTGCTCTCCTCAGTGAAGCATCCGCTGAGAAAGCTGAAAGAGCTCTGGTTATAGGTGACTCTGTCTTACGGCACGTGAAATTAGCTAGGCCTTTAGAGGCACTAGCAGCTTTAGTTAGGTGTATACCGGGAGCCAGGGCACCGGACATAGCAGGTAATCTTAGGGTCTTAGGCAAGCACAGGTTCTCAAAGATAGTTAATGATATACGCCTTCGTCAGTCTGAGGTTACTAAGAGTAACATTGTTTTCCCCCAAATCCACCGTGAAAACTATGTAATGAAATACAAAACCACATTAACTTAATACAAACATAAAGCAAATATAAAGCAAAATACCCTGTTGCCTGCATGCTACATGAAAGAGAAATTGTCTTGAATAGTCCTTAATCACACATTCAAGTTCAAGTCCTCTGCAAGAACACATCCACTAACATGCACAACGTCCGTGTTTGCCGCGTGCTGACTTGCAGGAACTGAGATGCACTCAGCCATTACATGCATACAACCATCAGCCGGTATTTCAAAATAAAAGTACCAAACTTAACAAAAAATAAATTCACAAATAATAAATGCAACTTATTTTCTTCATAACGAAAATAGTCTTAGAAGAAAGTAAACAACTTATATACATAATATAAACAATATAATAGCATCAGTTACACTCCCACCAAATCACACAACCTTAATGTGAGATTTCTCAAAATACAATATAGTTACTGATTTACACTTTTACACTTCAACCTTTCAATGAAAACATTCCTGTTATTAACCACTTAAACATCATACTTCTTAATCCGTTTCAAGCAGAGTAACAACCTTATGTATAGGTCTTTCAAGATACACAGTTTTAGTTATGTGTTTCACTTTTTTGTCAAATGTAGCGCCACTAACCATCAATTTTAGTTTTCTCACCCTACCATTTGACCCTGGGTAGACTTCTATGACTCTGGCCAACTTCCATTTATCACGTGGTGCCAGATCATCTTGTAGGAGGACAATGTCATTGACTTTCGAGTTTCTTCTGTTTTTATGCCACTTTTGTCTTGGCTGCAAGTTTAAAAGATGGGTTTAGATGGGTCATTCAAATGCTCAGTGGTGAGTGGTCTGCTGTTAACAATGGTCATAACCTTATACAGGAATGTCCTGAGAGAGGTTCTGTCAAGCCTTTGTGCTGACTGGTCGAGAATAGCAGTAAGAACACTTCTTACGGTTCTTATTTGTCTCTCCCAGACACCTCCCATATGACTTGCCGCTGGAGGGTTCATAAAAAATTCACATCTTAGAGCCTTAACTCTTTCTTGATCAATTCCTTTCACGAGTTCTGCAAACTCTCTCCTTGCTCCAACGAAAGACCATATCTCTTGAGCTCCTTTCTTCCTTCTTTGATATGTATTGGACCAAAGCAGTCAATACCAGCATAAGTGAATGGTGGAGTTGTTTCCATTCTATCTTGTGGTAACTCACCCATTCTTTGTTCTTGCGCATGCCTTCTATACTTCCTGCACTTGACACATTTGAAGATGTGTGATGAGACCGCACCGCTATGTCCCAGGATCTCGCGGTTCCTTCATTGTCATTCCACTTCCTTGATGATGTACCTTTTCGTGAAAGTGCTTAATAAGTAAAGCTGACATGTGGCTGTTCTTGGGGAGTATTGCTGGATGCTTAACATATGGGTGTAACGTAGCTTGACTTAGGCGTCCTCCGACCCTCAGGATACCTTCTTCTTCTAAGAATGGATTTAACTTGTATAGCCTATTATCTTTGGTCTTTGCAACTACTTTCTTTAACTTCAAACTCTTTATCTCATCTGAGAATGCTTCCTCTTGAACCAGCTTGATGATAACATGTTCTGCTTCTTTCCTTTCTTCCAGGCTTGTACTTTCTGTGGTTTTTGCTTCACATCCTTGAATTATTTAATTTTGCGTTTCAGTCTAGCAACTGCCTTTACAACCCTTGACCAGTCAGATAATTTCTGTAGGCAATCCAATAATGACCTGCTCTCCTTTGCAGCAGTGTTACACAAACATCTTCCTTAATTTCTCCCACTTTGCAGTCTCTGTCAGGTAGTTCCTTTTGCCAAAGAAACTTTGGTCCTGTGAACCAGTTTGAGGTTTTAAGTTGCTCTGCTGTCAAACCTCGAGAGGCATGATCAGCTGGATTATTCTCTGAGGCAACATGAGCCCGTTGTTTAGGCTTTGTACTGGATCTGATTCTCTGAATACGATTGCCTACAAACACATGAAACTGTCTGGCGTCATTGTTAATGTAGCCAAGAACAACTGTAGAATCTGTCCAAAAGAACTCCTTTAGATCTTGAATTTCTAGCTCATTCCGAAGCATGTCACTGGTTTGCACTGCAACAACTGCCTCTGTGAGTTCTAGCCTCGGCATAGTTGTAACTTTGGTTGGTGAAACTCTTGATTTTCCCATTACCAAACAGCAATGAAATTTGTTAGACTTGTTAATTGCTTGCAGATAGGTACATTCGCCATATCCAGAGACACTTGCGTCCGCAAAATGGCGGAGCTTATACCTTTTGGCCTTGCCGAAATTTGAAGGTAAGAAGCCTCTCTTGATTTCCATTTCAGCTGATCCAGGACTCCCACTGAGGTCTTAAGTTCTCTGGAACTTCCTCATCCCAACTAACCTTCTCTTTGCACATTTGATGAAGTATTTGTTTACCCAAAAGAACAAATGGGGCCATGAACCCTAGGGGGTCATACACAGAGGCCACGGTAGAAAGCATGCCCCTTCTTGTTAGAGGATTGGGTTTCACTTGAACTCTGAATTTAAAGGAATCAGATGTAATACACCACTCTACTCCAAGAGCTCTTTCCATTTGAGGTAAACTCAAAGCCATATCCAGATCTTTGATTGTGGCACGTTCTTCTTCTGGGATGGTTGCCACCACTCTTTCACTCTTAGAGACAAACTTGTGGAGTGTTAACCTGCCAGTGAAACAAAGTTCTCTTGATTCTTTGATAAGCTGGATGGCTTCTGTTTGAACGCTTATCAGACCATTGTCTACATAGAAGTTTCTTTGAATGAAGCGTATGGTGTCTTCACTGTACTGACCACACTCTTGAGTTGCCAGATGTTTCAGGCCAAATTTGGAACAACCAGGAGACGAGGCAGCTCCAAACAAGTGGACTCTCATTCTGTAGACTAATGGTGTGATCTCCAAATTTCCATTCTCCCACCATAGAAATCGCAGGTAATCTTGATCCTCCTTTTTCACGTGAAACTGGTGGAACATTCTTTCTATGTCACACATGATTGCGATGGGACCCTTTCGAAAGCGGCATAGGACACCTACCAATGCACTGGTCAAGTCAGGACCTGTAAGCAGATGGTCGTTGAGGGATGTGTCCTGAAACTTGGCAGAACAGTCAAATACTACATGTATTTTCCTCTGTGGATGATAAACTCCATGATGTGGAATATATCATGCTGGACTGCTGTCAGTTTCTTCCTCAGGGACTTTCTCTGCATCACCATGTGAAATGATGTCATCCATGAATCTTATATAGTCCTCATAGTACCGATGATCTTTCTTAAGTCTCTTTTCAAGACATTTCAGGCAGTGTACTGCACATATCTTGTTATTAGAAAGGTTTGGTTTTTCTCTTTTGAATGGTAATTGCATTTCGTAGTGACCATTGCTTTTGTGTGATATTTTCTCTCAGAATCGACAAGAACTTGAGATCCTCTTGGGACACAAGATCAATCTTTCCAGCTCTTTCTGAGAAATCTGACTTTTATCATGTCTGAGGGAATAATTTCTCTTACTTTATTTAGACTTATGCAGTGTACTTCCTTTCTGACATTAACAGATTCCATACCTGGTGTCACTTGCTTTAACCACTATGTAATGACTGGTTCTGATAGCATCGCCATAGTCTACATAAGGATTCCCGTAACCAACAATGCTCCATCCTAAGTGCGTACACTGTGCATAAGGCTGATGTTCTTGGCCAGAAACTAATTCTCTTGGAAGGTAAGCTTGTGAGCAGTTATATCCAATGAGCAGACCTACTTCACAATCCTGCAAAGGTGCTATCTCATCTCGAAGGTGCTCTAGATGGGACCAAGCTTTTGAATAAACTAGAATAAACTCCCGAGTGTAGACTGGTGGTAAAGAGATCCTTTTATCAGAATAAAAGCCTCTGACCTGTAGGTTTTTTACCTTTTGAGAGCTTACCACTGCGGTCTTTGAGGTCATAGTAGATAGATTGAGCTTAACTTGTTCTTTGCTTGCTTCTAATGCTTCAGCTACTTCACTTAAAATAAAAGTCATGTCGCTTTGAGAGTCTAAAAGAGCATAAACAAGAACTTCTTGTGCTGGTTGATTTATGGATGAAATCAGGAATTGTCACTGTTTATGTGTTAGTCTCATCAAGAATTACTCTATTTGAAGTAACAGCTGTGGTTATTTCTTTGTTGTATTGATGGAGGTCTTTCTTGGTGCCTTTCTTGACTTGTACTTGACTTGACTTGTGTTAACTTTTGGTTTTCTTTAATTCGCTCCTCGTGCAGACATGTTGGGTGCATCTTGGGGCACATATCGCAGACACTCCTACTGTTGCAATTCTTTGAGAAATGGCCAGGCTTAAGACAACCAAAGCATAACTTTTCAGCTTGAACAAATTTAATTCTGTCTGAAACTGATTTCTCCATAAGCTTCCTGCATTTGTGCGAAAGATGTCCGGTCTTCTGACAGAAAATGCAAGTTATGACAGGTTTTTCACTGGTACTTGTAGTTAGGGTCTTTGCTTTAAAGCTTTGACGTTTTTGAAACAACCTCACCTAGTTTAAGTGCTTGCAATGATGTAACAGGATTACAGGCAATTTTCACCTCTCTCGTCAAAAACTTGCCAAACTGGCTGAAGGAGGGAAATTGGTTAGTCTCCTCTTCTATTTCAATAACCTTACGATCCCATCTCACTGTTAGCCAATCTGGTAACTTTGAAAGAATCTTCCTGTTTTCATTACAGTCATTCATACAATTTCCTACACCATAATAATAATAATAATAATAATAATAATACACTTATTTTCATATGAAATGGTCTCAAATGCCAAGTTCACAGGCTATTATTTAAAAAAAAAAAAAAATACAGTAAATTTCTTCTTGAGTAATTTTAATGTCATTTCCAATGCCTTGATGTGAACCATGGCAGCCTCACCCCTATGCAGAAAATCAACAAATTCTGTGAGCTCAAAACTGTCTCTAGATCCCATCTTAGGCCACGCTTGGAGCTTATCTCTATATGATTTTGCAGTCGTGAATGGATTCCCATATCTCTCCTCTAAGATTTTCCATGCGGCAGCATACGCAGATTCAGTTCCAAGTAAGAAGTATCCATCGAGCGCTTTCTTAGCTTGGCCGCTTACGTACCTACGGAGGTAGTAGATCTTCTCCTTATCTTGAATGTTCTTCTGGTCGATTAATGTTTCGAAGGAGAGTTTCCAGTCATTGTACTTCAATGGATCCCCACTAAATACTGATGTTTCAGGAACCGGAATTCTACTTGCACTTAAAGCACCTACCAGCACCTTCACGAGATCTGCTGTACTTTCATTTGAGGAGGAAGTGGTCACAGCTTGTGATGCAGGAGACATTTTCATTTTCACTGCTTCCAAATGTTGTATCTTTCTCTGTTTTTCCTCAAGAGTCTTTTGTAGAGCTGCATGTTCTTCTTCCATTGGAGCTTCAATTTTGGCTTCCTCTTCCTCTCTCTTTATTCATTTCACCTCTTCTGCTTCTTGCTCTAAATGACGTTTTGCAGGTGCTGCCTCTTGATCAGCTATCTTCTTTTTAACTTGAGCTTCTAAGAGCTGAATTTCCAGTTGTTCTTTATTTTGTTCTTCTAACACTTCCGGAACATCCTGGCTTGCAGCAGCATCAGCAGCAGCGTCTTATCGCTTCACAGAAGACCTACTTGAAAATGTCTCCTGCACCACAAGCTGTGACCACTGATATTGATATATTGATTATGTATATAAGTTGTTTACTTTCTTCTAAGACTATTTTCGTTATGAAGAAAATAAATTCACAAATAATAAATGCAACTTATTTTCTTCATAATGAAAATAGTCTTAGAAGTCGTCACTTAGGTTCCACCATACTGAGACTGTGTCTGTTCCCCGAGCTAAACAAATTTATAGACATACATTTGTCTTAGTAACCTAAATAACATAAAATTAAATCAAACCGAATTCGTAGCCAGCACCGTTGATCTGAAGCTAGGACTATTGAATATTAGATCTCTTACGTCTAAAGCTCTTATTGTTAATGAAACTATTACTGACCAGGAGTTCGATGTACTGTGTTCAACAGAAACGTGGATTAAACAAAACGAGTTTGTAGCATTAAATGAAGCTAGTCCTCCCGGGTACAGTTACGTACATCAGCCCCATCTAACTGGCAAAGGAGGAGGCGTCGCAGTCATCTATAATGATTATCTAGGCGTCACACAAAAACCTAGTCATAAATTCAACGCGTTTGAAGTTCTTTATTCTAACATAACATACGTAGCCACTAAAAATAAGTCTACCCAGGTGATTCCACTAATTATTATTTATAGACCCCCAGGGTCATATTTGGAATTCCTTTGTGAATTTGCGAATTTCATCTCTAACCTGGTTGTTTCCTTAGACAAAGGATTAATTGTTGAAGACTTTAATATTCATTTTGATAATCCAGATGACCCTCTAAGAACAGCAGTTGTGTCCATTCTAGATTCGGTAGGGGTTAATCAGAATGTAATAGGACCCACCCATAGTGGTGGTCACACTCTTGATTTAATACTAACATTCGGATTAAATATAGAAAATATAGTCTCATTTCCACAGTCTGAAGCTATCTCAGATCATTACCTTATCTCATTTAAATTGTGTCTTGAGCATAATATATGCACCTTGCCACGTCATCGTGTCAAACGTACGTTCACGTCAACAACTGCACAGAGTTTTATCAGTAATCTCCAAGATTTATCAACCATGATTGGATCACCGTCTGATCCCGAAGAACTTGACCAGGCAACTGAATGCTTAGAATCAACGTTCTGCACCTTGCTAGATAAGGTAGCTCCACTTAAAAGAAAAATAATTAGGGAGAAAAAGCTAGCACCCTGGTATAGCGATCACACATGAACTTTAAAACAGACCACTTGAAAACTAGAACGTAAATGGCCTCAAACTATATCAGTAGTATTTCAAATAGCATGGAAGGAGAGCCTTTTGAGCTATAGGAAAGCTCTTAGTGCTGCTAGATCAATGTATCTCTCCACCCTAATTGAAGATAACAGAAGTAATCCTAGATTCTTATTTAATACTGTAGCAAAATTAACTAGGAATAAGACCACAGTAGAAACACACACACAATCATTATATAGCAGTGATGACTTCATGAATTTTTTGAATGGTAAAATTGAAAATATCAGGCAAAAAATTCAAGCTATTAATTTAAAACTGTTTTATAACTATCATCTAACCCTGTAGATGATAATATAATAATATCAGATCAACAATTACAATGTTTTACTCCCCTTGAAGAGACCGAACTAATTTCACCAATTTCATCATCAAAATCATCAACCTGTATACTAGATCCTTTACCTACTTGTTTCTTCAAACAGATAATTCCTGAAACAATCAAACCTCTTTTAAAGATAATCAATTTTTCCCTTAGCATTGGCTATGTACCTAAATCTTTTAAACTAGCAGTTATCAAGCCCTTGATTAAAAAAACCAGAGCTTGACCTCTGTCAATTGTCTAACTATAGACCAATATCAAACCTCCCCTTTATCTCGAAGATCCTAGAAAAGGTTGTAGCACAGCAGCTATGCTCATACTTACATAGGAATAACATTCATGAAATGTATCAGTCAGGATTTAGGCCTCATCATAGCACAGAGACAGCACTGGTTAAAGTGGTAAATGACTTACTTCTGGCCTCTGATCAGGGTTGTGTCTCCTTGCTTGTGCTGCTTGACCTTAGTGCAGCTTTTGATAGCATTGATCATGCTATTCTCCTTGATAGACTAGAAAACGTAGTAGGCATTAAGGGAACAGCCCTCTCCTGGCTCAGGTCTTATTTGACTGATCGTTATCAGTTTGTAGACGTAAATGGTGACTTCTCTTCGCATACTAAGGTAAAGTTTGGTATCCGGCAAGGCTCTGTTTTAGGCCCACTGCTCTTTTCTTTACATATGCTACCTCTGGGCAAAATTATTAGGAAACTATTATGAACATTATCATGATGACAATTATGACAATTATTATGATGACACACAGTTGTATGTTTCAGCAAAGCCAGATAGAGACCAGCTTAATAAAGTTGAGGAATGTGTAAAAGACATTAGAAACTGGATGCTTATTAACTTTCTCTTACTTAATTCCGACAAGACAGAAGTACTTGTACTAGGACCACATGCAGTTAGAAGTAAGCTTTCTGATTACATAATAACTCTGGATGGCCTTTCTGTTTCATCATGTGCAGCAGTAAAAGACCTTGGTGTGATTATCGACTCTAGTCTTTCTTTTGAAGCTCATGTAGATAATATAACTAGGATTGCTTTTTTTTTTATCTCAGAAATATTGCTAAAATAAGAAATATATTGTCACTACATGATGCAGAAAAAATTAGTTCATGCTTTTGTTACCTCTAGGTTGGATTATTGTAATGCCTTACTGTCTGGATGTTCCAGTAGATGCATAAACAAGCTCCAGTTAGTCCAGAATGCAGCAGCGAGAGTCCTTACTAGAACCAGAAGATATGACCACATCACCTCTATCTTATCCACACTGCATTGGCTCCCAATCAAATTTTGTATTGATTATAAAATACTACTATTGACCTATAAAGCACTAAAAAGTCTCGCGCCACAGTACCTGAGTGAACTTTTGGTCTTTTATGATCCTCTATGCCTACTTAGATCAAAAGGTGCAGGCTATTTGTTGGTACCTCGAACAGAGAGGGCTACAGCTGGGGGTAGAGCTTTCTCTTACAAAGCCCCACAGTTATGGAACAGCCTTCCACTTAGTGTTAAGGGCTCAGACACAGTCTCAGTGTTTAAGTCTAGGCTGAAAACATATTTGTTTAGTCAAGCCTTTTGTGAATACTTTTTTCTTAGGTACAGGGGCAGGTCTAGAGGGTTCACAGGCATAGAGTGTTGTGGTGAACTGGGATGTTTGGATACTGTCGCCCCCCACTATTACGCGTTCATTTAGGTTTGTCGACGGTGGAGTGGCTGGCTGCCTTATGTCTCAGGGTGCCTTCATGTCTGTGTTAGCTTCTGGCTCTCCCTTTTAGTTATGCTGTCATAGCTAGTTTTTGCCAGAGTCCCTGCTTGCTCTCTGCATGCAAAGTACATTGTCCTTAACCATTAGAGGACAAAAGCTTACCTAACCATCTATCCCTCTCTCTCCATCTCTCTGTCGAGCTACACATGCTACTTCTGAGATGCCAGTGATCCTGACCCCTTCTGCTCCCCGGACCTGCCTGACCCATTCTGATGCCCTACTTCTGGTTGGAGTTGTCATCAGTTCCTGCTGGGGGTGACCCCATATGGACGACCTGAAGAACTTTTTGGATTGCTGGGGATGGTGCCACCTAGGGGCTGGGGAGATGGTTTGGGGATATCATGGGAGCTGTACCTGTACTGTGGTGGATTTGGGGCTGCAGTTGCCACGAGCACCTTCGTACTCAGGACTCCATCAATGGACAGTGGATAGATTTTAACCAACCGGACTTCTTGCTAAAACTGTGATGAATTTACTGGTTGCACATATGCACTATTTGTCTATATAGTACACAATAATAGACGGGATTTATTTATAATTGCACTATCCGTTGCACCCAGATGAGGAAGGGTTCCCTTTTGAGCCTGGTTCCTCTCAAGGTTTCTTCTTCATATTGTCTCAGGGAGTTTGTCCTTGCCACCGTTGCCTCTGGCTTGCTCATTAGCATAAATTCACATATTTACAGTATATTTTTTTAATCCATTTATTTCTGTAAAGCTGCTTTGTGACAATGTCCATTGTTAAAAGTGCTATACGAATAAAATTGAATTGAATTGAATTTGGAAAAACTGCAATGTTTTGTGTAGGAACAAATCTTTATTTCTTTATAAGGTTTGGAAATGGGTTGTTATTAGTGAGTCAGCTATTTAATAATGAAGGTGCTTTGAGTTTGCAGACTTTATCTCAGAATACAAAATACCTATTACATTAAAAGAAATTTGTTTCTGGTAATATGGTTACCAGGGCTATCATTACTCAAATGATGTTGGTTTCATTATAAATTTTATTTCATTTTTATGTAAATTTCACAAATGCAAATTTACAAATGGGAAGCCTCATTTTTACAGGGTTTGAGAAGGAGATTAAAAATGGTTGCAATATGCTCTTCATTTACCATTTTCATATAAAAAGAGTGCTTAATGGTGCTTATGTACCCTCACATGTATATATTTCTATAATACAATTATATAATATATAATTGATGGTTATGTACTCTCCTTTTTTTTTTTTTTTATCTTATTTTGTTTTAATGTTGTAAACATAATGTTGTATGTGAAACATTCTCCAGTTGACATGGTGATATGTTGTATGCATCATGCGTTGATAATAAAGCATTTTTTTTTAAATCAGCAGCAGGGAAACTGTATTGTAGTTGCATAAAAAAAACACATGGGTAGCTACTGAATTGTTTGTAGATGCATTCACATATATTTCATATATATTTCCAGTTAAGTTGCAGTTTAAAAAGATAATTAGTGACGAGAATGAAGCTGGTTTCTTATTCACCAGCTTCTTATTCTGATTTTTGTTCCACTTTATTCCAAATTCAGATAGCATTATCTCTTCATTATGAAAATGTCAAAAAAAAAAATTTGACAATTCTGCATGAAACTAAATAAGCTATAATATACATTAAAATTACTCAAGAAGAAATTTACTGTATAATTTTTTTTAAATAATAGCCTGTGAACTTGGCATTTGAGACCATTTCATATGAAAATAAGTGTATTATTATTATTATTATTATTATTATTATTATTATTATTATTATGGTGTAGGAAATTGTATGTGATAGTACGCTTCATGGCGCCATCTACAGGCGCAAGCTCTTACGACCTGGACCTTTTAAGGTGGAACGGAAAATAGGGATAAGAAGCCAGTTTCAGCCTCGTACCTAGGTAACGTTAACTGTTTAAACTGCTACTTAACTGGATGAAATCAAAATCACTTGTACGATAAAGAAATATGTGAATGCATTTACAAACACTTCAGTAGCGCCCATATTACTTTTGTCAGCTTATTTTTTTTTAAAATGCAACTACAATACAGTTTCCTTGCTGCTGAGCACTTGACTCTGATAATTCCTCCATGTCAGAGGATACTCCATCTTTAATTGGGCAAGCGTGGCTAGTCCAAAGTGAAAGCAAAATTAGAGTGTGGGTCAGAAATAATCTTTTTTTTTTTAATTAATTTTGATTTGATTCTCAATACTTGCATTTGCTTGTGGATTTAATTTAATTTGAAAAATTTGGCACAAAATTAATAGATAACTCAGTACTTTCATACCAATACAGAGCCCCGGTGTTATACACCCGGAAGTACTTTCTTCGTTGCTGTGACGTAACGCTGTGTGAACGCGAAAGCGCAGGAAGTTATAGTTCTGTTGGTTGAGATTTAACATTTCTATTGGACAAGACCGGTCTATTTTTTAACTCCAAAACCAGTCTGTTTCGTGTACGTTATTGAAATCCCACCTACATATAAAAAATATCCTATCAGAGTTTGTAAGGACAGACGGAACCCGCCCACATCTCAGTGTTATGCAGCGCCGCTTCTATGTGTATACAGCTCAACAGTGTCCATCTGCAGCGTGCCAGGGTTCTGAGGTGTGGGGTGTCCTTTCTGCTGAAGTTTAAAAAGCTATCAGTGTGAAGGATAAACGGACCAGAATTACTTGTAACTGATTGGGAGCCATTATTAAAAACCCGATTGTCATTTGCAAAGGAAATAAAACGCGTGAAGATGATAAGTAAGAGTGTTGTGAGGGCATTTTCGGGCTCCATACGTGGGATTTCTTCTTCTAGCCTCCGACTGAATTCTCCACAAACGTCTGTCAGTGTCTCTCTCACACACAGAGGTAATGTTAGCTTTTGCTGGATGTTTTTTTTTTAAATGTCCCTTGGTAGTTACACATTCCAGTTTCTCCCCCATGGCGCAGTTGAATTTATACAGCGTGTGTTTGCTAGCCTGTGCTAGCTAGTCGTTCTAACATTGGTTGGCTTCTCAAGTTGTTTAACGAAGTTAACTGGGCACCTAAGTGGGGTAGATCGAAAGTGTGTAAAATAAACAAACATTAGGTTTACCGATGATAGTAAATTTAATATAAATTAAACAGTTTTATTTAAAAAACATACATTTTTGTCACGGCTGTGTTTTATCGTATTAATCCACAGAAGGGATCAAACGTAGGAAACTGGAGAAAAATGAAATGCGGCCGCTCTACATGGACTTCCAGGCAACAACACCAATGGGAAGTATTTTATATAATTACCGAAAAATGTTCTTAAGAATAATGTATGATGTGGATGTTAAGCAGTAACTAATAAGTTTACAAGAAACACTGAAACTTTGTGGTGTATTAATGTCTACTGCCTGTGGGAATTCTTTATAAAACAATTGACTTAGGATCTGAAAAACACCACAGTAATTACTGCATATGACTTAAAGTACTGTTTGGCTGTCCTTGATGTGGACAATGTGGTTTATGTCTGTCTTTACAGGACCCGAGAGTCCTGGATGCCATGCTCCCTTACGAAGTGAACTACTACGGCAATCCACATTCCAGAACTCATGCTTATGGGTGGGAAAGTGAGAGTGCAATGGAAAGAGCAAGAAAAGTACCCATGTTTTTTTTGTTTTTTTTTTCTCCTTCTTCTTTCCTCCTCACTGTTTTATTGGACATCTCTGTGGATAGTTGATATTTCTTTGTTTTAGTACCACTTGTAATTCTGAAGTAATGTTACATTCAATGTTACTACTACTACTTCTTCTTCTTCTTCACACTGCAGCAAACTACTTTCTTTGCTGTGCAGCATGCTAATCAGCAATCTGATTGCAGCCTACTAATATACACTTTTTTTAAAATTAATTTTTATTTTAATTGTTCCATAAATATTTAAAAATTCTCTTGCTGCCACAAACATGTGTGGTGGTTTTCTGTACTCAGTAATGTTTCTCAACTGTCTTTAAACCAGGGGTTCCCGAACTATTTGGGAAACAACCCCAGATGGACAGTATGAATTTTCTGTGACCCCCAAGCCTTACCCACCCTACAATTATTTATTTATTTTTTTTAATTCCAGATTTATAGTATAGGTCTAATGTAATATTTGAACATTTTATTATGTTAGTAACATATCTTATGTAAGCTGTGTGTAATGTAAGTGACTAAAAACCAAAGGAATATTCCTGATTTACTGATTATATACTGATTTACCAGTCTGTTCTATTGCGGTAGGAAAATAATCCATGCTGGAGTAGTGAGATGTGAAGCAGAAGGGCCTGGTTTATACTTGCCGCATGATTTTGCGTGGCAGCAGCAGAGCGAGTGGCGTTGTTCACACACTCACTGTGTATCAAATGTACATCCAGAAGATTTAAAAGTGGCATTTAATAGATGGCACATCAGAACCAAACACCCCTGTATCAGGTTTCCAAGTGGAACTATAAAAAATTTAGCAGTTAAAAACACTGACGAGCTCTGGTTCTCTTAAAACTTTGAGGACAGCATCATAATTGTTGCTGTGGGCTACATCTCAGATCGAAAACTCTGGCCTTGCACTCACAAGTATTTACTAATCTAGAATATCCAGAAGACTGATACTTAATACAGACCTTTTGGTAGGTTTGTAGGCTTCATGGCTAGATAGATGGCTAGATAGCTAGAAAGCTAGAAATTTGTACTTTTTTTAATTGCTGAACTATGCTAGTGCAGCATCTTAGGATAGTAGAAAGATTAAAATAACATGCACCCTATTAAATCAAATGTGGCTTGTCTGAACGTGACTCCCAGTAACATTTCAAAATATTAGCACACAAAATCCATCTTCGATAAAAATACTCCAGTGTGTCTGCCTTTGGACCGAAAGCATAGGGCAATCAGCCACTTAATAGAGATCACAGTGTTTCATGCAGCTTCTTGCTTTTGTTATGAACTTTAATGCTGAATGGTAAACAGAATCCAGTGGCTTCAAAGCTGTGTTTGAAGCATGCGTGCACAAAATATCACCATAATCTCTCTCTCTCTATATCACAAATCTTTGACAAAAAAAATTAAAACGCTAAAATGTTAAGAAGATATTTGAAAAGGGTGAAAATATACTTCTGGAAGTATAACATATTTGTGGGAAACAGTGCAATGAATGGTAAGTGGGACAATTAATGCTTTGCTTGGCTCCAATTTGAATACACCTTAATAGTTTGCTTTTGCTTATGTAAACCAAATTGAAATAGCTTAGTTTATGTGTGTACTATTGTTTATTTCCCCTCCAGCAAGTAGCAGATCTTATTGGTGCTGATCCACGAGAAATTGTGTTTACCAGTGGTGCCACAGAGTCCAACAATATATCCATCAAAGTAAGTGCTGCCTTATTTCATAACAAGCAGGGTTGCGTAAAGATGAGCGCAAAGTATCATATTTTAATGTAGATAATGGAACAGTTTTTCATGACTTTCCAGTACTGTTTAGTGTCATTGCAGAATACATATGCAGAGAAATTATTCTCAACCTGCTTATTTGATCACAGGGTGTGGCCCGTTTCTATAAAGCCAAGAAGAAACACATCATCACCACACAGACAGAACACAAGTGTGTACTAGACTCCTGTCGTGTCCTAGAGGCTGAGGGATTTAAAATAACCTACCTGCCCGTAAAAAATAATGGCTTGATTGACCTCCAGGTGTGACGCATTGACAGATTTGTATCAAGCATATATATATATATATATATATATATATATTTCTAAAAAAAAAGATATTATTTTTACTATTGTTAATTTTATTGCATCATTGCATTATGCTTTTTTTCAGCAATTAGAGGAAACAATACGTTCTGATACGAGCTTGGTATCTGTGATGACTGTTAACAATGAGATTGGAGTCAAACAACCAATCAAAGAAATAGGTAATTGCACCTATATGAAATTTTCTCACAAACGTGGTTGGTGTTAGTCCCTGAAAGATAATCCATTCATTTAAACCATTAAAGCCTTTTTTTGTCCCACAAGATTCATATCTGACCACTCACATGAAACTAAAAACAGTCTGCTCCTGTAGCTATTTTATTGGATCTCATGGGATTCCAGTCCCGGTGCACATAGCTATTGCCAAGTGTACTGTACATATATGACTAACTATGAAACTGTGCAGCCACATCATTGCCTCCCTATTCGGCTAATGTTCCCTCTTTTAGGTCAGATCTGTAGGTCCAAGAATGTATTCTTCCACACTGATGCAGCCCAGGCAATCGGAAAAATCCCCATCAATGTCTCTACCTTAAAAGTGGATTTAATGTCTATTAGTGGCCACAAAATATATGGCCCCAAAGGTATAATAAGACATCTACTTTTTTACAACATTTTATTCAAAGACAATAAAGATTGCAGGCTGAGTTGAGAATTTGTATATTGTAGAATATTTAAGTTGTGATTTTTGTAAATTACCAGGTATTGGTGCTCTGTATGTGAGGAGGAGGCCCAGGGTTCGCATTGAGCCATTGCAAAGTGGAGGGGGTCAGGAGAGAGGCCTGCGCTCAGGCACTGTACCCACTCCACTGGCTGTGGGTCTCGGCACTGCCTGCGAGATTGCCCAGCAGGAAATGGAGGTAGAACCTGACAGTTACTCCTGTGCACTATTTTGTGTTAAGTGGACTAAACATGTAAGCTTTATATACACATGTACAAGCCTAAAAATGTCTCCTCTTACAGTATGACCATGCTCGAGTCTCCATGCTTGCTAATCGTCTTCTGCAGAAGATCATTTCTGAGATTCCTGATGTTGTGATGAATGGAGATCCTGAACAGAGATATCCAGGTTAGACACTCAGATGTTTGTTAGAAACTGACCTCTCTCAAATACCTGAGCATGACAAAATTGCACTAACCAGCAGAAATGCGTGGCGCCACCCACTGAATAAAGTGCCATGAATTACAGGGTACATTACTTGAAATACATGTTGTGTACCAACCAGGTGGACTGGGCAATGTGTGCAGTTTGAATTCAACCCAAAATCCTGAAGTACAAAAAGCCTAAACACCATGGTAAAAAATATAATTCACATAAGAAGTGTCAAACAAGGTTAATATTAGAGACTATATTAAAAAGACCATTTTAAATCAGCTATTGGAAGTGTTGCCAAATAACATGCTATTCTAGTTACCAGATATGAAATAATCTTATCAAATATGGAATAACATTTTTCTCCAGTTATCACACAAGATATTGACATGCCTTGGTTTTAAATGTTTAGACATTTGGTCAAATATTTTCAGAGGTTTGTTGAATTAGCTTAATTAGAAGACTTGAGTTTGATGCGAACTCTATTAGTGAAGCAACTGCAACACATCCCAGCTGCTCATAGTTGAAACCATGGAGTCTTTCACAGACAGATTAAATTGTTGATGACTTGCATGTGCATACAAAATTCTACAAAATAGAAGGCCTTACAAAATAGGAGGTAAACTTAGTAAACTCAGGTCTAAGAAACTGCTATAGATTTGTTCATATGACTTTAATTAATCAAATTTGTTTTGTTAGTGCTACTACGGGGTGCCCATTCCAATGCTGCAAGGTTGAAGTGTCGCAATAAATTTTTTTATTTTTTTTATTTTATTTATTTATTTATTTTTTTTGGCCTAAATGCGACACCTCATTTTTCAGAGTTGTGTGAACACACATCTTTTAAAATCAGATGGTCTACCTTCATATATTGTTCTAGAGTGGATGTATAACCTATGTGTGGCCATGCGACCACAATAAAAATGCTTAGATGCTTTAGATAAAGTAGTGCCAGCACTGGGTGCAAAATAGCGAAAGCTACAGATGTATTTTTTCCTTTCTCACTCTTATTAGCTATGGAGCTCGGCTGATAATCTTTGGAATTAAAGCTTTTACTGCTAGTCTATTCATTTTGCTACTGCATTGGAGGATTTCCCCACATTTACTTTTGTTGATGCAAAGGAATTATGCATAATGTTATTGATTTGCCAAATGTGCACATGCGTCGTGCTTCAGTGCAGACAGTTTATAATAAGGACAGAAATATGTCTCTTACAAAAGGTGAATGTGTACCATAAAGGCAGAAAGCTCACATCTAAGTAAAAAGTTGGAATTAAGCAGTAAAGAGAACAGCCCAAACTTGCTATATGCTCTATTCGCTGGATGGCACTGCACTGTACAGTGATGTGATGTGCTGTGCTGTGCTGTGCTGTCCTGCTGCAAATCGATTTTTTTTTTTTAACATTTTCTTTATGGTTTTGAAGTTCATACTTGCAATACAACCCTGCTGAAATTGTGCCTTGACTTGTGGTCCCCTCTAAAAGTTTTCGAATGGTAAGGCTAATTCTTTTGATTTTGCTATATACTGAAGACATTGGGTTTGAGATCAAAAGGGGCAGTGGTAGTTCAGTGGTTAAGACGTTGGACAAATGATCAGAAGGTCATAAGTTCTATCCCCAGCACTGCCAAGCTGCCACTGCTGGGCCCTTGAGCAAGGCCCTTAACCCTCAACTGCTCAGTTGTATAAATGAGATAAATGTAAGTCGCTCTGGATCAGCGCGTCTGCTAAATGCCATAAATGTAAATGTAGATCAGAATTTCAGCATTCATTTCCTGATATTTACATCTAGATGTGGTAAACAACTTAGAACATGGCACCTTTGATTGCAAACCACCCAGTTTTTAGGTGAGCAAAATTATAGTCACAGATAGTCTTAAAGTAAGTTAAAGTAAATAACACTTAAAATTTGGTTGCATATCCCTTGCTGTTGCATTCTTCTTTTGTGATGCTTTTCCAGGCTTGTACCATTAAGTTCTTTCATTTGTTGTTTGTTTTTGGGGGTTTCTCCCTTCAGTCTCCTCTTCAGAAGGTGAAATACTTGACCGACCTGTTCGATGTCTGGTGGTTAGTGTACCAGTTGTTTCTTTCTTTTTTGGGACATTCCAAATTATTGTATTGGCTGTGCCTAATACTTGTGCAGTGGTTCTGATCGATTTTCTCTCCCTTCTCAAGTTCAAAATGGCTTGCTTTTCTCCCATAGGCAGTGCTCTGGTCTTCATGTTGGTTTATCCTTTTTAACAACAAATGCAGGCAAAAACCAGGGCTCAATCCAAGAATAGACATTCAGAGCTATTAATTATTTAAACAGTCTATCTAACAGGTGTTTCTCTGCAACAAGAAACACCTGTCAGTCACATATTCCAATATTTTTGATCACTTGAAGAATGAGTTCAAGCAAAAGGTGCCATGTTGTTTAACACATCTAGATGTAAATATCAGGAAATTCTTGTTGTCTCATTCATCTTTTGATCTCAAACTCAAATGTCTTCAGTGTGTAGCAAAAACAAAAGAATTGGCCTTGCCATTCCAATACTTTTGGAGGGAACAGTATGTATTTGTACTGGGTATTATGGTGATGTGTGACACCTTTCATTATCCTTTAGGATGCCTCAATTTATCATTTGCCTATGTTGAAGGAGAAAGTCTGCTGATGGCCTTAAAAGATGTTGCACTTTCTTCTGGGAGGTCAGTTATTACTCAGATACTGATGAAAATCTTTTCTTGTTTTACTCTAACTGTTGTTTAGAATTTGTGTCTTGTTACTCTAACTGAGAATAGGCCCTTGTTTGTAGTGCATGCACTTCTGCTTCTTTAGAACCTTCCTACGTACTGAGAGCAATAGGAACAGATGAGGATCTTGCCCATTCCTCAATCCGGTAGGCATTAGGTTTGGAGTTTTTAATCTGCTAATTAGTGTCTACAAGCATTATGGTAACTGCAGTTATCACTTGTGTGTAGGTTTGGAATTGGGCGCTTTACTACAGAGGAGGAAGTGGACTACACAGCAGAGAAGTGCATTCAGCAGGTTCACCGTCTACGGGAGATGAGGTAATTTATTCACTTCTACATTGCCTTGGTGGGACCCAAACAAATTTAATAGTAATGTCTATAGCTTTTCTGACAGATTGTTTATTTTACAGTCCTCTGTGGGAGATGGTGCAAGAAGGCATTGATCTGAAAAGTATCAAATGGACACAGCACTAAAGAGCCTGTCGAGATGAAATGATGGAAGATTACTGCAGTGTGAATAATTAGTTGTATAGCTTACCTAGGATGACTTTTTTCTCATGCACAAGAAACGCACACAATTATCTTTTCGTCTTGAAAATTGAGGTCATTCTTTGAGCAGTGTTTTTGAGTGGAGTTCCATAGGAGAGGCTTCTTAGAATTAGTTTTATCAATATAGAATATGGGAAAGATGTGAGTGGGTAAAGTTTTTGTTATGTGAATTTTTGTACATTCCTGTTTTCAGGTCGTTCACACTGCGTAAAACAATCATTACTATATGTAGTCTTTGTCTCTTACAGTGTTGTGTGTTTAGTTGTATATAAAGCTAGCACTTAGCTTTTCCGATCCTCCTATTATATACTAGACCATGTGTCTGTTGTTATAAATTCTTCTGATTATACATCAGTAACAGTCCAGTGTGCGCACATTGAGATCTTCAGACTAGTTCTATCGCTTTGTTTGTTTGTGTTTTTGTTTTTGAGAGAGAGATGTATTTATGAAACCTCGATTAAAAAAATGTGAATTAAAACTTCAAAAGGTCTGAAAACAGAATTACATGACTTGGTAGTATGTTTTATAATGTGTAGGACCCTGTGGATTCTGGTTTATTGTTCTTACAAATTTAATTGTAATGTTTGTGTTACTGTGTTTATTTTAATGCATTTTATAGAAAAAACGACATTTAGTTGTCTGAACATGTCTTATTTCTCATTATTATTATTCTAGAAAAAAAATCACTGCTTTGGTGGTTTTTAGGCTTTGGTTTAGCAGTATTACATCCTTCCCTTGAATTCTTAATAATACACAGAATGGATATAAAAAGGATACACACCCCTGTTAAAATGGCAGGTTTTTGTGATGTAAAAAAATGAAACCAAGATAAATAATGTCTGAACTTTTTCCACCCTCAATGTGAAATAAGTCAAGTGGAGTTTATTGTGATTTCAGCCATATACATGTACATAGTGAAACGAAACAACGTTTCTCCAGGACCAAGGTGCTACATAAGACAAACACAGAACAACACAGAACTACAGGGACTACATAAATTGTACATAAAGTGCACAAGTGCAAACATGTGCAGACAGCACAAGACAGAACAAGACAGTACAATGACTACAACGCTGACCAGTACGCACAATGACTACAACGCTGACCAGTACGCAGTTCTGTTTAAAAGTGACCTAGTGACAACAGTGCAATATTACAGAGTTCCATATAAATAGCTGAAAGTGTAAACATTAGAGTAGCAGCAGCATAAAACGTGCAAAACCTGTGTAAAACGTGCATAGAGGATGGAGGATGCTCAGGTGTGTGTGTGTGTGTTCCTTCAGTCCAGTTTCTAAGTATTGAGGAGTCTGATGGCATGAGGGAAGAAACTATTGCACAGTCTGGTCGTGAGGGTCCGAATGCTTCGGTACCGTTTACCAGACGGCAGGAGGGTAAAAAGTATGTGAGAGGGGTGTGTGGGGTCATCCACAATGATACCCCGATGATCTTCTCAGCTGTCCTCACTATCCGCTGCAGGGTCTTGCGATCTGAGACCGTGCAATTCCCAAACCAGGCAGTGATGCAGCTGCACAGGATGCTCTCGATAGTCCCTCTGTAGAACATGGTGAGGATGGAGGGTGGGAGATGTGCTTTCCTCAGCCTTCGCAGAAAGTACAGGCGCTGCTGGGCTTTCTTTGTTATGGAGCTGGTGTTGAGTGACCAGGTGAGGTTCTCCGCCAGGTGAACACCAAGAAACTCGGTGCGCTTGACGATCTCCACGGAGGAGCCGCCAATGTTCAGCGGAGAGTGGTCACTCTGTGCTCTTCTGAAGTCAACAACCATCTCTTTAGTTTTGTCCACATTCAGGGACAGGTTGTTGGCTCTGCACCAGTCCGTTAGCCGCTGCACCTCCTCTCTGTATGCTGACTCGTCGTTCTTGCTGATGAGACCCACCACGGTCATGTCATCGGCGAACTTGATGATGTGGTTCGAGCTGTGCATTGCTACACAGTCATGAGTCAGCAGAGTGAACAGCAGTGGACTGAGCACACAGCCCTGTGGGGCCCCAGTGCTCAGTGTGGTGGTGTTGGAGATGCTGTTTTTGATCCGGACTGACTGAGGTCTCCCAGTCAGGAAGTCCAGGATCCAGTTACAGAGGGAGGTGTTCAGGCCCAGCAGGTTCAGCTTTTCAATCAGGTGCTGAGGAATGATTGTATAGAATGCTGAACTGAAGTCTATGAACAGCATTCTAACATAAGTGTCTTTATTGTCCAGGTGGGTGAGGGCATCATCTGTTGAGCGGTTGGGGCGGTAAGCGAATTGCAGGGGGTCCAGTGAGGGGGGCAGCAGGGTCTTGATGTGCCTCATGACGAGCCTCTCGAAGCACTTCATGATGATGGGTGTAAGTGCAACGGGACGGTAGTCATTGAGGCAGGACACTGAAGATTTCTTTGGCACAGGGATGATGGTGGTGGCCTTGAAGCACGTTGGAACAACGGTGCTGCACAGGGAGGTGTTGAAGATGTCCGTGAAAACATCTGCCAACTGGTCTGCACATCCCGTGAGCACCCTGCCAGGAATGTTGTCTGGTCCAGCAGCCTTCCGTGGGTTGACTCTGTGTAGAGTCTTCCTCACGTCGGCCGTGGTTAGACACAGCACCTGGTCATTGGGAGAAGGGGTGGTCTTCCTCGCCGTCACACCGTTCTGTGCCTCGAACCAAGCGTAGAAGTCGTTCAGCGCATCTGGGAGGGAGACATCACTGTCACAGGCAGATGGTGATGTCCTGTAGTTGGTGATGGTCTGGATGCCCTGCCACATGCGCCACGTGTCTCTGCTGGCCTTGAAGTGGTTGTGGATTCTCTGAGCGTGCGTGCGCTTTGCCTCTCTGATGGCCTGGGACAGTTTGGCCCTCGCTGTTCTTACTGCCACCTTGTCGGCTGCTCTGAAGGCAGAGTCTCGGGTCCTCAGTAGCGCACGCACCTCTGCAGTCATCCATGACTTCTGGTTGGAGTGTGAAGTGATGGTCTTGGAGACGGTGACATCATCAACGCACTTGCTGATATAGCTGGTCACTGATGTCGCGTATTCCTCCAAGTTGGTGAAGTCGCCGTCAGTTGCCGCTTCCCTGAACATGTGCCAGTCATTGTGTTCAAAACAGTCCTGAAGAGCAGAGATGGCTCCTGCTGGCCAGGTTTTCACCTGCTTCAGAACCGGTTTGGAGCGTCTGACTAGCAGTCTGTATGCTGGGATTAGCATAACAGAGATGTGGTCTGAGTAGCTGAGGTGGGGGCGGGGCTCTGCCCGGTACGCACCGGGGATGTTTGTGTAAACAAGGTCCAGCATGTTCTTCCTTCTTGTTGCAAAGTCCACATGCTGATGGAATTTAGGGAGCACTGACTTGAGATTTGCATGGTTGAAATCTCTGGCAACAAAAAACAGTCCATCAGGGTTTGAATTCTGCAGCTCGCTAATAGCCCCATACAGTACACAGAGCGCCTCCTTAGCATTAGCGCTGGGGGGAATGTATACACCGATTATGAGGACAGTGGTGAATTCCTATGGTAAATAAAAAGGTCTACATCTAACAGTCACAAACTCCTGAGCAGTAACTAGAAACTAGCACAGAGTTCTTGCACCATTCCGTGTTGATGTAAACAAACAAGCCGCTGCCGCGAGCCTTACCGCACAGAGCTGTGTTTCTGTTGGCACGAAACGAGGCTAGCCCGTCTAGCTGAATGGCGGCGTCCGGAACTCTGTCGCTGAGCCATGTCTCCGTGAAAACAAAGACGCAGCAGTCTCTAAACTAACAACATATAAATATAGCTGTGAGCAGCAATTATCGAAGGTTCAACACTTGAGGGCCTTTAAGGGCATGCGTAAAAAGATATTAAATATTGTGCAAGCCTTTAAGCACCTAAAGCAGAGGAAAAACAAGATAATTTTAAGAAGTATATTTACCATAAAGAAATGCCATTTTTAAACATTTAAACTATTGTAGCACCATGTATTTTCTGATCTCCATTAAATTTTGCATTCTTCTTAAGAATCATACACGGATCAGCCATAACATTAAAACCACCTGCCTAATATTGTGTATGTTCTCTTTGTGCCACCAAAGCAGCTCTGACCCGTCGAGGCATGGACTCCATAAGACCTCTGAAGCTGTAGGATTTGTTTGTCCAGCACATCCCATAGATGCTTGGATTGGATTGAGATCTGGGGAATTTGGAAGCCAAGACAACACCTTGAACTCTGCCACTGCCATTAAAGAATACCTCTGCCATGAAGGGGTGTGCTTGGTCTGCAACAATGTTTAGGTAGGTGATATGTGTCAAAGTAACATCCACATGAATTCCGAGACCCAAGCTTCCCCAGCAGAACATTGTTGAGAGCATCACACTGCCTCTACCGGCTTGCCTTCTTCCCATAGTGCGTCCTGGTGCCATCTCTTCCCCAGGTAAGTAACGCACATGCACCTGGCTGTCCATATGATGTAAAAGAAAACATGAATCTTCAGACCAGGCCACCTTCTTCCATTGCACCATGGTCCAGTTCTGAAGCTCATATGTCCGCTGTACGCACTTTCGGCAATGGACAGGAGTCCGTATGGGCACTCTGTCCGGACTGTGGCTACGCAGCAAGCTGTGATGGTGTGTTCTGACACCTTTCTCTCATAGCCAGCATTAACTTTTTCAGCAATTTGTGCTACAGTAGCTGTTCTGTAAGATCGGACCAGATGGGCTAGCCTTCACTCCCTGTGCGTATCAATGAGCCTTGGGTGTCCATGACCCTGTCATCAGTTCACTGGTTGTCCTTCCTTGGACCACTTTTAGTAGGTACTAACCACTGCATAAAGGAAACATCCCACAAGACCTGCCGTTTTTGAGATGCCCTGACCCAGTCATCTAGCCATCACAAATTGGCCCTTACCAAAGTTGCTCAGATTGCCCATTGTTCCTGTTTCCAACACATTAACTTCAAGAACTGACTGTTCCCTTGCTGCCTAACATATCCCATGCCTTGACAGGTGCCACTGTAATGAGATAATCAATGTTATTTACTTCACCTGTCAGTGGTTTTTATGGCTGATTGGTGTATAGGTTGCATGTGCTTACTTAATTTCTTGCAGGGTTGAGTTTTCCTTTAGGAGTTATTGACTTTTCGGTACACTAAGCCACACTCATTTTTGTAAATAACCCTGTTATGACTATCTAAATAAGAAAGTTAAACATATTTTTAGATTAGTTACTGACCTAGAGAGAATCAGAGAATTGTACTACACTGGTTTTGTTGTGATTGAGTAAAATCCCTAGGACTAGTTCACAAAAGTGTGTTTTTAAATAATCTTTAATATTTAATGAGCAATTTGATTGACACGAGTGGTTCATGAGGCAAAGTTGTTTAGAATGTGGAGATCTAACATATGATAGGAATACCATGTGCGAATAATATACAATAATTTACAACGTTATAGCATCTCCCAGTGGCAAATTTTTTTAAATTTTTGCACAGACCATTGATTGCCCGATGACCGCCATGTTTTTCAATATTCAAAACTGTCCTCATAGAAACTGATGGGACCATTGATCCAATTTCATGTTTTGTCCTTTTATAGCACCATCACTTGGCCATTTTGTGCATGTGACCTCAAATTGAGCCAAAACATAAGTGTGCCAAGTTTGGTGAAAATATCTCATTCCATTTAAGAGTTATGGCCACTTCCATTTAAAAGTGGCCATGCCCTCTTCAAACATTTTTGCGTGCCGTCATGGCGATGCACCGAAAGTTAAACTTTTTTCAATAATTATTGATCTAAGGAGTACAAACAATTGTCCTGCACTGGTTTTATTTTGGTTGAGCAAAACTTCTCACAGACCTCTGGGGCCAAGAGTCAAGCAAGTCCACCAAGTTTAGTTCAGATTGGCCTTTGTTAACCTTGTCTAATAGCTGCTGAAAAATTCATTTGCCAATGGCAAACATGTTTTGCGAGATATGCAACTGTGCCAATTTCTTTTTTTTTTCCTGTTATAGTGCCACCAACTGGTCACACTCAGTAATTTTTTGTAATTTATTGAGTCCATACATAAGTTTGTCAATTTTGGTGAAAATATCTCATTCCATTCAAGAGTTATAGCCATTTAACTCATCTCACTGGTCACTCAGGTTTGTTGGCGGTGAGAGTGACTGTGAGCTTTGCACACCAGGGATCTCTCACGTCTTTGTCTCCCTCTGGTTCTCCTTTTAGTTATGCTGTAATAGTTAGTCCTGCCGGAGTCCCCTGTACTTTATGTTTATCTCCACACTGTGTGTGTGACCGTTCCTAACCGCTCTCCCTCTCTTTCTCC